>CAWUFW010006480.1:600000-1080000 GCA_963921515.1 Calotriton arnoldi
ACATCCATTTTTGCACCAGGGGGGATATAAACATTACAGATTAGTAGATCTTTTAAAGTTTCCGGTCTGTCTATCCCAATCTTAATCTTGATATATTGGAAATTCTTTGAGTTTGATGGGATTATTTCTTGGGCCCACTTGTAATCTTCATTAAGCAAAATCGCTAACCCACCTTTTGCATGTCCCCGATCAACCTGCTCTGCGGGGATATCATATACATAGTATTTTTCTTGATCGAAATTTAAAGTAGACCAAGTTTCTTGTAGGGCCACTATCGCTGGACAGTTTTTTGTTATTTCAGCCATCTTATCTTGAGTTTTCCCGGCGATGTTCCATGAGGAGATAGTCAAGCCTGTGTTAAACGCAAGATTTATTATCCTTAAATTGTTTGTTACTGTTCAGGTTCTCCGAGATCCAGGCCCATGAGTAATCCCTCATTGTTATATCCCTCTTTGGGGTATTTTTACTCCAAATTTGTCTTTCACCATTCTTTATGGAGACAAATATATTTTCTGCATAGGGGTCTGGGGGAATGTTCATGGCATTAAGGCTTTGATTCAGTTGCTGCTTTTTAAAAGATTCTTCTGTTATTTCTTTCTTTTGAACTTCGCAATTTAATACTAGATTCAAATCATAGCCGTATTTGTGGAGAGTCTCCCTCTCCTTTAAAATAATTCCTGGTATTATTGGAGACCAGAATTCTACAATCGCCGTTGTAGTTTTACTTTTTTCCGGGAACGTAACTAGTTTTATTTCATTTCTCGCTAGATAGTGTAACGGCTGTATCTTTTGAAGCAGACTGATAATTCGGTCGCGATTAAGTGGAGCATCACCTGAAGGGAATAGATCTGTGATTTCCAGATGGCTTGGCCTAATTTCCTTTACTTGTGGGTTCTTTTTCCCGATGGTGATATCCCTTAATGCCTGGGTGATAGGTCCGTGATCTTCTATTGAGAAACTTGTCGCCTTTGGGTTAAGTTTATTAAATTGGTTGGAATTGATTCTTTGCATTTTAAATGGCGAATTCTGCTCTTTTGCCATCGATATCGGAGCCATTTCTGACCTTTCCTCTTTATCTAATAAACGCATTGGGGTAGAAGATATGTTCTGGAACCTTGTTTTACGGGCTTTCTTTTTCTCAATCCTTCTTAGCGCCTTTATCCTTTTCAATTTGATCTTCTTTTGTTTTCTTTTACTATTAGGTTTTTCTGGGTCCTGTACAGCATTTATAGGAAGCCCAGTAGCAGCTGTAACTTTAGATTTTGGAGTTACTAAGCTGCTTAAATTCAATTGTGGTTTAGTTTTTATTTTTGTAAAAATTGGATAATATGCTAGAGGCAGTTGATGAGTCTCTGATTTATAGTCCTCCTTGAAAAATTTTCTAAGTGAGTATATCTGGTTATGGTCCTGTTTGTCCTTAGGTAATACCCTTCCAGTTTGAGTAGCAATTTCTTTCTTTAGTGGCGAAAGAGCTTTTATTTTTTCACCTATTGATTTAGGGTGATTTTCCACTTTACAATTTCCTCAGACTCCTGCTATTAGTGCTGATTTTAATTGCTCTTTCTTCCTTTTTTTCTCCACTAGATATTTCAATATTCCTAATTGGGTATCAAGCCTTTGATCCGAATTTTCCAATATATTCCCTAGATGATTGAGCACTGATTCCAGAATATTTTGCAGGGTAAACAGAGATTTGGATACTGGGGTGTAATTATTAGAGAGTCCTGTAGTTTAAAAAAAAGAAATATCTGATGATTTATCACGGGACCCCTCTAGATCAGATGGTTTTAGTGGAGTACTATTCTGAACATTCTGCGGCTCCTTTTGGGGTTCAGTATGGAATATCAGATCTTTATTATTGATATCTGAGCAAATGATATTGTACTCTTGAGATTGCTGTATTTGGAATAATTCTGGTATTATTGATTCCGATACAGAAAGATTAGTAATTGACTCATCCAGGTCTATCGAGGTACTTTTTTGGGGGATCTCTGGTGTTTTTTGATTTTGGAATTGGGTTTGATCCTTGGTTTGTATTCTAATTTCTCCAGCCTCATTATTCCCCTTTTTTAGATGGTCTGTCTGATGATCTTTTTGTAATTGCCCCTGTTCATCTGATGTTAGTTTTGCAAAGTATTTTTTAATTCCTGGGATCAATACAGTTTTTCCTGCTCTTATGGTCTTCCCAGCGCTCTTTCTAGTTGCTTCTTCTGTTCCCATCCTCTTCATGAAGATAGTTCTTGATCTTAATTTTTTATAGGCCATTAGAGTGCAGAAGATAACTTAATGTAATTTCAATCGAGCTGGTTATATTGAGAGGGTACTACCTAATGGGTCGTAAGTCGTAGCCAGCCGTGCCGTGCTCTTGATATTGATCTTGATCCTATTATTCCCTGCTATCCTCTGTTTTTGATCCAGCGAGGTCAGCGGGGTCTTAGTGCACTCCTTGCTAAGCTGACACGATCCAATGTTAGAGAAGTACCTTTTACCAAAACCATCCAGCGCCAGTGCGCCGCTCATGCAACACTGGTCCTAGCTCCAAGATTCCAGTCCCTAACTCACAGCTGACACTAGTCACTACTCATGAGTCATTGATTAGTTAATTACTTAATCACATATGCCACAGTCTCCTGTACTCACAGCCTCTCCTCACCGCCCTCACGGTGTCACGAGGTCCTTGCTCTGCTGTTTTCTGCTCCTCTACTCCTCTGCTCCTGTCCAATGAATGCAACTTGGGGCTTGCTGCCGCACACAGTATTTTTACGGCCCCTGCCGCGATGAGAAGCCACACGGCCTCGGCCTCTGCCTCTGCTGCGCCAGGTAAATTATACTGGGATCCCAGGAAGGCAACTTGCGGGTCCCGCCGCAAAAAAAAAACAGTTTGCGGCTCCCGCCGCACTGAAAGGCAACTCCTGGCCACTCACGGGGATTCTCGCAGCTCTCAGGAAAGTCGAACGCGAGCACCAGGAGCAACAGCAGCAGCTTCTGGCTTCTGGCGTCTGATGTCACTCCGGTCCACAAATCCACTCCTGTGATCCTCAATCTCTTCCGCTTCCCTCAATCTCTTCCGCTTCCCTGGCACAGATTTGGGTTCTCCTTTCATCATTATAGCCTGCTCTGTGTGGGAAGACAACTTCGTTAAGGTTATTGGCTCTCATTTAGAAGCCACCAATATTAATCCGGAGAGTTTCTCAGGTGAAAAAATCAATATGTTAGGTTTTATAGTACTGATTTTTTAATTCAAAAGCAGGAGGGTCACGTGTAAGCTGTATGTGGCAGCCCATCGCTGTTAGGTTGGAAAGACCAAAGAGCTTTACATGTTATTCTCGATCATCTCAACAGTCCTGAACAGGTTTTGGTTGCATGTGAGGATGAGGATTTCCTTATGAGCTTAGTAACTAAATTGGGAAACTCAAAGGGCTCACTCACAAAATCAGACTGAAAACATTGGCTGCCCGAAGGATACACAAAGTACGCAACATACCTCTAATTGTTAGGGATGAAGTTAAGTCTGAACTCAAGAAGCTGTTGAAGCTTTTGAATGGATGTCTCCATTGGTCGTCACAAGACGTGCCAAAGGACAAATTAGAATCTGTGTTTACCTCAGGCATCCTAATGACCACATACTTGTAGATCAGTGTCCATTGCCAAGAATTGACAAAATGCTTTCTTTGGCTAGGAATTCTCAGTGGTTTTCCACATTGGACCTCTATGCGGCATATCACCAAATTTCATTGCATTTTTCTAGAAGAAATTTGATGGCGTTGTGTACCCAGTTCGTCTATTTTCGGTTCCCTCATATGTCTTTTGGAATAGCGTCTGCTGCTTCTGTGTTTCAGAGACTTATGACAGAACTATTTGGTGATATGCCCAGAGTTGTGTTTTTCCAGGATGATATCTTGATTAGGAGTGGTGATAAAGCAATGCAAAATAACAGATTGAGAAAGGTCATGAGTGTACTACAGGAATAAGGTTTAACTGCAGAGATCTGGAAATGTAAATTTTCTGAAAGGAAGGGGACTTATTTAGGTCATGAAATTAGCTCAAAAGGTATTCAACCTGAGGAAAAGTTGGTTGGAGCCATTTTGGATGCACATTCCCTTAACTCTAAGGATGATCTTAGGCCATTCTTGGGACTAGCGGAGTTTTACGCAAAGTTTGTGAGTAAATGTTCTGAAAAAACTCATGCTATGAGAACACTACTAAAAACAATGTACAATTAGTTTGGAATGATGACTGTCACAAATCATTTGTGGAAATCATGAACGCCATTAGCAGAGCACCAAGCCTTCAAGGGTTTGATTCTAAGGCCAGTACCGTTGTCACTACTGATGCCAGTGGTAAAGGGTTAGGCAGCGTGCCAACCCACGTTGTGGTGGATGGAAAAGAGGTTGTAGCAGTGTTTGCTTCCCATTCACTTACTCCCATAAAAGAGTGGTGCTCAGTCATGGAATAAGAAACATTGGCATGCGTGTGGGCGCTAGAACATTTCAGAACGTTTTTATGGGGAAGGATATTTACACTACATAGTGACCACAAACCTTTGACTAAGCTATTGACGACAGATGGACTTTTGAAGGCCACTGCTAGAATTGCGAGGGTGTCCATGCGCCTGCAAGGTTACAGGTATGACATTCAGTATGTTCCGGGTGTAAAGTATTTCACAGCCGATTTTTTTTTAATTTTTTTTTTTTTTTTTTCTTTCCTTCACAGAATGTTGTTATCTTTAATGGAAATTGACAAGAAGTCATGGAATTAATTTTCAGTAGCTAATATTTCACGAGATGATGCACTTCAGAACAGCTTTGACAGCAAGGAATGGTTGGAAGCTGAGAGTAAGGATGGGGTTTTAAGTGAAATTAAGGGAAACATAGTAAATAGATGGAGTGTTTTGGAAAAAAAAGTGTGAATGATGAAAACAGAGGATTCTGGGAAGATAGAGACAAACTTAGTTTTGAGGAACCGTTTGTATTACGTGGAGAAATAATAATTCCTCCGAAAGGTTTAAGAGAAAAGATACTCAACCTTTATAATGAAGGTCATTCACGAATTACTCGAACAAAAAAGATTGAAAGAGTTGTATTGGTGGCCCAAAGTAGATTTAGAAGTTGAAAGATTTGTCAGGTTGTGTGCTAAATGTTAAAGTGCTGATATATCTCCAAAAACTTTTAATCCCCCAAGTTCTTTGGAGTGTCCAAGTTTACCTAGGGAGGAGCTGGCTTTGGACATCATGGGACCCGTTAATTGGCAGGATGGTACGTGCAAATGCATTTTAGTTCTAGTTGACATGTTCTCACATTGGTTAGAAGTGGGAATTGTGGATAAAGTGAACAGCACTATGGTGATACAATGTTTGGATGAAGTGTATTAGAGGGAAGGTTTTCCTGCAGTTATAGTGTCCGACAATGGGGTACAGTTGAAAGGAATGTTTAAAAGCATCAGGCATGGAACAAACGTTTTCTGCTCTATATCATCCCAGTGGGAATGATATTGTGGAAACGGTGAATAGAAGCATCAAAGGTATTTTGCAACTTTCTAATAAAAGCAACATGTCATGGGAAGATGAAATTAAGAAAATGGTGTGGGCATACGGGACTACCTGCCACAGTTCAATTGGTGAGAATCTGTTTTCATTGATGAGAGGTAGAGCACTGTCCTCCAAAATCAATCCTGGTAGGATGAGGAAAAGTGAAATGGCAGAGTGTGATATCCAGACGGTAAAGATATTTATCATAGAGTCCCAGAGCAGGAACAAGTCATACTATGATTGTAAACATGGTACGAAACAAGTATACTTAAGTGCCAATCAATGCGTGCAAGTTAAATATGCCAGGAAAGTAGCAAAAGGTGAAATTGAATTCATTGAACCTAAGAGAGTGATAAAAAGTAATGAATAACACTGCTGTGTTAGACATGGTTGAAGTATGGCATTTGAGTCGCCTTGCCTTGGCAAGAAATGTAGTTGGTGATAGTAAAGCAAAGAAAACTAAAGCTAGCAACTATTGGTGATTAGACCAAAAAAATCTTATATCATAGAGTCTGGTCCCAGGAAATTGTGCTGTTGAAAGTTATGAAAATGTTGCAGTGGGGTGTAAAGATATGCACCTTGCAGTTGAACAAGAACTTTTGGATACTGTTCAAGATGCTGATGTGAAAGAGATTATTACTTCAAAAGGCAGAGTAATTAAGAAACCAAAACAATTTACTATGTTTATTTGTTAGTAGTTTGTTTTTGTAGCTTTCTTAGCACAGTTGTAAAAAAATCTTTTAAAAAGGAGGGGAATTGGGTAGTACATTTGCTTAGTGTGTATATTTTAATGTCCATGTGCTGCATTCTTCATTCTGTTATTGTTCATTCTTTATTCTAGTTATATTAAGTGGGGTTAGGAATGTTGCTGGCTGGGACGCTTAGGGAAGACTTATCTTTGATGTGGAATAAAGAAGATACTTTATCTGACCTTCGTGGGTGGAGTTATTCTGAGAGGATTACTACAAGGACATTTTCATTTTAGCACATACATTTAACTGTAAGCACTCATTGAGGTGAATACAAAATCAAAAGTGGGAACCACTAACCGTGAAACACAGAAGCCTTGAATATCCAATTGTTCTGTTTTGTGCATTTTCTGAGTTTGGAAAGATTTGCAACGTTGATTGCTCAGTATTCTTAAGCAGAGATTAATATTGAATGGTACTGAATTATCAAATACCTTCATAGGAGTGCTGTTTGTTATCACAATGGCATATTAAGGGGTCTCGGGTATATTTTTGGTTCCCACATCTGACGGTATAGCACAAGCTGCTGGTGTGAAACGCCGTACCAACAAGAGCCCTTATAAACAGTGAGAAACGCCGAAAGGAAACAGGAGTACAAATATTACATCAGCAGAGCTGGCCACCATAATTGTATGCCTATGAGCAGTTCCTGGAATTTAGTAAAGACGTGTATGTGACTCTGCAGCACTAGGGTGGCCAGACGTCCCAGACTTGCCCGGACATTCCTGGTTTTTGGATGAACGTCCCGACGTTCTGACACTTATTACAAAAATAGATAAATGTCCCGGTTTTGAGAGTGGGTCGGGTGAGCATGCACATTTATCACTGTGCTCTGAAGGCTCACGTTCACACCGGCCTTCTCATTACATTAGGGAACAGAGTTTTGTTTAAAAAGAGTCTCCTAGTCTGATACCTGACTGAATTTAGGCAGCACAGGAGGATTAAATGGGAGTGCGAGGGTGAATCAACCCCTTCAGAGCCAATCACCTCAGGCCAGAATCACAAAGCACCCCTTTGCAACACACACCCCAGCATGGCAAAGGAAGTCTTTAATTTGCATGCTACAGAGGTGTGCGTTTCTGTAGCATGAAAGTTAAAGACTTCCTTGGCCATGCTGCAGGGTGTTCCATATGGCTGACCTGATATATACATATATATATATGTGTATATATATATATATTCACTGAAAAAACCATAGGTTTTAGGGAAAGTTATAGTTAGTTGGACATTTCACTCGTACAAAACCAGAGAAATTCCCCCGTTATAGTTAGTTCAGCTAACTATAACTCGCGCCCCCGCAATGCACTGCTGATGACGTCACATATGACATCACTCATGACATGGTCAGTGACATCACTGATGACATCATCTAGTGACTTTGTGTTTCTGTAAAGTTTAAATATGTTTAATATATATAGGGAAAGGCGTATTGACGAATGAGTGGGTGTATAAGTGTCTGGATGATTTAGTAGGTGTGTGACTGACTCTATAAGTGAGTGATTAAATGTATCTTACTGAATGCACGGGTTAGTGACTAAACTGTGTGAATGTCTGTATCCGTCTGTCTGTTGGTGTGTAAGCAGCTGCATGGGTTTGTGAATAGCTACATGAGTGTCTATATGGGTTATTGATTGGTTGTCTGAGTATCTGTATGGATGCCTGAGTGTTTGTATGGGTGGGGTGTGTGTGACTCTGTGCATAGATGTGTGAGTGGGTGATTCACTGGGTGCATGGTTTCAAGAGTGCATCTGTGATGGACTTATGGGTGTGTGAGTATGTATATGGGTATGTTAGTGAGTGAATGTATATCTCAGTGGTACATGTGTGAGTAACTACATATGTGAAAGGCAGTATATATGTGTGTTGGAATATATAAATAGCTATAAGTGAGAGTGTGTGATTATGAGAGTGACTGTATGGATGAGTGTGTGCTTGTATCAGTGATTGTATAAGAGCGTAAGAATGTCCTAGTATTTGTATGAGTAAGTGAGCTGGTGTGTGTATAACTGTATAGGTGAGTAAATGGGAGTGTGATTAATTATTTGCATGACTGACTAGGTGTGTGAGTACCTCTATGGATGAGTGGTGGTGTGTGAGTGTCTATATAGGCGTATGAGTGCATATGATAGTCCTGTACTGAGTGATTGTAAGTATGAGTGGCTGCACGGGTGAGTGAGTGGATATGTGTTTAGACCTAAGAATCAGTGAGTGGGTATGTAGTTATTGCTGCTGGAGTGTCTATGGTTTTGAGAATGGCAGTCTGTTATTTAGAGTTGGTGTATCAAAGGTTACATTAGGGTGTGAGAAGATGCATCAAATTATCACATGGATGATGTCATCAGTGATGTCATCAGTGATGTCATTTGAGATGTCATCAGTGATGTCATCAGTGATGTCACTGACCATGTCATGAGTGATGTCATATGTGACGTCATCAGCAGTGCATTGCGGGGCGCGAGTTATAGTTAGCTGAACTAAATATAACGGGGGAATTTCTCTGGTTTTGTACGAGTGAAATGTCCAACTAACTATAACTTTCCCTAAAACCTATGGTTTTTTCAGTGAATTTCTAAGGTTTTTAAATGTTAATTTCTAACTATAACGTGCCTGAAACCTATGGTTTTTTCAGTGAATTTCAAAGGTTTTTTAAATGCTAATTTCTAACTATAACATGCCTGAAACCTATGGTTTTTTAAGTGAATTTCAAAGGTTTTTAAATGCTAGTTTCTAACTATGCCTACAGAGGTAGGACATGTGAAGAAAGAAGAAGAAAAGCGCAGAAAGAAGGAAGACAAATGCAGAAAGAGGCAACAGAAGTCCAGAAAGACGAAGAAAAGTGCAAGAAGAAGGAAGAGATGTGTATAAAGAACCAACAGAGGAGTAGAAAGTACTCCTGTGCCCCCAACCTTTTGCTGATGGGTACTGGTGGTAACTGACTCTGTCTCTGGTGGTAAAAGACACTTAGAATACAGTGAAAACACCTACATACACTAGGGAACACTATGCGTTGGGGTACCCCTGTGATTAGCATGACCTCCTCTGTATTTGCCATGAGTTAGTGCCTGGGTCATTGGATGAGTACATGGGTACTGACTGGATGATTAGAGTACTGCAAGGAGAGTGGATGGTGAATTTATAAGTGCTTGTGTTTTGGCGGAGTGATTGGATAAGTACATGGTGCTCGCTGGTTGATTGGAGGAGTGCATGGGTAGTGACAGGGCGATGGCTGGACTGCATCAGTAGTGCTCAGGGTAAGTTGGAGGATTAATTCCCCTTGAATCCTGAGGGTCCCTATTTGATAAAAGCCCTGGCGGTGGCGGTCCCCGGGGTTTGGGGGGCCTTGGAGGCCCCCAAACATTAAAAACAAGCCCCGGGAGGTGGCGGTCCCCGGGGCTGCGGGGGCCCCCGCGGGCCCTGCATATATTTGTTGGCAATGCCCCCGGGACCTCGCCCACCCGGGGGTCTCATTTTTTTTAACATTTCGGCAGGATTCGCGACCCCAGCGCGAATTTCGCCAATTTTTTAAAAAAAATGCTTTTTTTGTCCCTGGGGGTCCTTGTGGGACCCCCTGAGCAGGCCTAGGGGGTCAGGGTGTTTCTACCCTGCCCCCTTTTCTTCTTTTTCACCTTTGTTTCCCTGTTTTCTTGTGACTCGGTTCTACCGAGTCACAAGATGGCTGCCAACACTTCCTGGATTGGAGTGTTGGCAGCCAATTAAAATGAAGCTCGTGGTCGGGAGGGTTCGCGGATCCACCGCGCCTCTAGATATCAATATTTGTTTTTTTACAATTTCTCAGCAACTACGGAACGGATTTACACCATTTTTAAAAAGGTCGCTTTCTGAGCCAAGCAGTTCTCAAATAGCGACAAAGCACTTTTGAATTATTTGTTATCTCTATGTTTTTTTATCCAGTTGACCACTTGATTAAATGTTACGCTTAGGGGAGAAAATGTGGTGTTACCAAGTTGGAGTTTCTGCTTCTCATTCTGTGATTCTGGTCAAATCACTTAATCTCCCCATGCCTACAACCAAAATGAGTTTGTCCTTGTATGATGTAACCAATGCTCATGTAAAGCACTCCAATATCTGACCAGCCTGCACTATATAAAACTGCAAAAAACAAAGGATAAAAAGTGTTTTCCACACTTCTGTCATTGGGCTATACGTGGGCTACATCTGGGTGATATTTGTGCTACATTTGGGCTCATTTTTCTCTGGTGGCCATCTTGGGAGACTTCAATTACATTCATTAAACTTTATTCGATCTGATTTAGAAACATAGATCATAAAAGTGTACATAAAAACAGTAAATCCTCTTTCTTAATACAATACAGTGAGAATTAATTAAAACCAGTAGGTAAAAACGGGTGTTACAAAGCCCGGTTCAGAGCAACTTCAGGTTAACAGAATAGTAAAGTTCAATGTTTCGCAAGATCAATCTCATGTACTTCCTGCAAAATACGCAATAAGGGGTCCAAGTAAGATACAACGCTCCAATACCTGACCAGTCTGCACTATATAAAACTGCAAAAAAACTAAAAATAAAAAGTGTTTTCCACACTTCTGTCATTGGGCTATATGTGGGCTACATGTGGGTGATATTTGTGCTACATTTGGGCTCTTTTTTCTCTGGTGGCCATCTTGGGATACTTATTTGTTATGAAGTTTCCTAATTTCCTCATTTACTGCAGTCTCCTCAGTAGGAAATGCTTTCAGTTTTTTACTTTGATTCCATCAAGAAGGCATTCAGATGTGTCACACATTTGCCATAAATTCAGAATGTTAGCACTCTAGTTGCTCATTAGATCACTGTAGTAAAGCTACTGCTCACCAGGGAGTTAACTGGAAGTCTACTGCTGGTATTGAAAGTGATTGTTTCAGTCTGCATGTCAGAATTTTCTAATGAAATAGAAGAGGATTTGAGATCTCACTTAAAACATGCCCTAATTTTTCTTTCTGCAGAACTAACCATAATTTCTATGGCAAAATGAACCACCTCATTTTTTTCCTTTTTAAATTAAATGTTTTAAGTGTTACCGGTTTATTCCAATCAAGATGGCTTCAGGTGTGCCATAATTTTGTCATAAGTAAGACTGTTAGCGCTCTAGTTGTTCTTTAGAACACTCTGGGAAGCTGTAGTAGAACACAAAGGAATCAACTGGCAGGCTGCTCCTGTTGAAATATAACAGGAAGATATTTGAGATCTCACTTAAAACATGTGCAAATTTTTCTTTCTACAGCACTAACCATAATTTCTATGACAAAATGAACCCCATCATTTTGTTCCTTTTTAAATTAAATGTTTTAAGTGTTACCAGTTTATTCCAATCAAGATGGCTTCAGGTGTGCCATACTTTTGTCATAGGTAAGGCTGTTAGCGCTCTAGTTGTTCTTTAGAACACTCTGGGAAGCTGCAGTAGAACACAAAAGAATCAACTGGCAGGCTGATCCTGTTGAAATATAACAGGAAGATATTTGAGATCTCACTTAAAACATGTCCTAATTTTTCTTTCTACAGCACTAACCATAATTTCTAAGACAAAATGAACCCCATCATTTTGTTCCTTTTTAAACTAAATGTTTTAAGTGTTACCAGTTTATTCCAATCAAGATGGCTTCAGGTGTGCCATACTTTTGTCATAGGTAAGGTTGTTAGCGCTCTAGTTGTTCTTAAGAACACTCTGGGAAGCTGCAGTAGAACACAAAGGAATCAACTGACAGTCTCTGCCCTTGTTGGATTTACATGTTTTACTGAGAATGTCAGACTTCATTCTCACATGACTGAGAAAGATAATGTGAATTTACAGAAAATATGCTCTCATTTTAACTTCTGGAGCACCTTCCAAACCTCTGTGGGACAAGCATGAGAAAATTGTTTTCTCTCAAACATGATTCATGAAATCCCAGCAGAAGGTTTTTCACAGGGTAAAATCACCCTAGAACACACCACAATTCCTAAAATTAGTATGGTACCATCAACAAATGAATTCTAATGTAATTAAAGTTATCACCCTTTATAGTTCTCCTTTTGGTGACCCTCAAAATCTTCTATTCACTACAATGCATTTCATTGGGGTGCTATCATGTATATTGGTCCCAAGATGGCTGCCAACACTTCTTGGATGAAGTGCTGACAGCCAATCAGATCTCACGATGACATGTGTGGTTAGGCTCCGCCCAGATATATATAGTTCTTTTTCCTTTAATATTTAAAAAACTACTGAACGTATTCACACCATTTTTGAAAAGGACGCTTTCTGAGCCAAGCAGTGCCTTTATGCCAAATTCGGGGTAAATCCGTTCAGTGGTTTCCGCTGTAGCCTTGCACAAAGTTCCCTATGGGAAATTGATTTTTTGACTCTTATTTGTTGAATTTCTCAGCAACTACTGAACGGATTTACACCATTTAAAAAAAAGATCGCTTTCTGAACCAAGCGCTACCTTTTTGCCAAATTTGGTGTAATTCCGTTCAGCAGTTCGGGCTGTAGCCGTGTCTAAAATTTCCTATGGGAATTAACATGGAGAAAACACGTTTTGGGACCCCCCTTTTTTCTCAGCCCCCACTTGCCGAAACACCCCGAAACTTTCAGGATACGAGCGGACCGGAGCGCCCCACAAGTTTTGAAAATTTCGCGAAGATTCGTCAACCGGCGCCAAAGTTATTGGAAATAGAATGTTGTGAATTTCCTATGGAAAATAGGTCCTCACTATAACTATCTACTGGCGACCACCAGTAGATAATATGGCTGTCCTGATATATATATATATATATATATATATATATATATATATATATATATATATCCAAGCTCCTTCTTCCCCACACCAATATACCAAGGAAGAGCACTCACGGGGTGATGTTAGAGTCTGTTTATTCAAGAGCAAAACAGACGCGTTTCGGCAGTTGCCTTTCTCGATGTTCCGATGTTTTTGCACGCCGTACAAGACCATGTTTTTTTATGCATTCAAAAACCATTAACCACGTGAGATATTCACAAACATAAATGATGGACTTTTCCAAAAATTCATTATGGTCGCCATATTGGAGTGGTAATAGATATAACATTATACATCTATCACAAGGTGATATTCACCTTGTAATTGTTAACACATTTTATTGTCTCTATGATAGAGACAGTGTTCTGACCAAAATCGGCCCCACTCACTTATCCTACTCTCAAATATAGAGCGCAACAACTTTACACAATTAATAATTACGCCGTGTAGCGGCTAATATTTTAGATTGATCAGAGTTTGTTGGATCATCATCCCATCACAATTAAACATTATTCTGCCGTGTATCGGCTTGAATACATTAATCATCACGTGCATACTTAAATGTTCCTGTCCTACATAAATATATCACATCAAATTAAATTATAACGTGCCCAAAATTGCATATTCACATTCCCTCCTTACAAATTCTTATTTACAGCTTAAAGAAATTGATTACTCCGTTCAGATTCTCTCATATGTTTAAAATCTTACAAAAAACACCTAGTCCCCAAGATGTATTGCCAATTCCTCCCCACTATTCATTCCATTGGGCATCTTAGTTTGAAGGTCAATGATGTATCTTGATTCTAACCTCCTTAACTTTATAATTCTGTCTCCTCCTCTTTTGCCTACTGGTACTGAATCAATACCGAAATAGCATAACAGATCCCTGTTTGACTGATGTTTTTCAGCAAAATGTCTAGCAACAGGATATGTGACATCCTTTTTTTACTATGGCACGCATATGCTCCAATATCCTTACTTTCATAGGGTGGATAGTACTGCCTATGTATTTGAGCCCACATGGGCAGAGGAGACAATAGACTGCATGTGTAGTATTGCATGTTAAAAATTTGTTAATAACTTTTTTCTTTGTTATTCCTGGGATATCATAGGACAGTGTTCTCTTACTGTTTGCACAGGCTTTACACTTCCCACATGGGAAGAAGCCTTTCATGTCCTTTAGAGTTCCCTTGGTATTAACAATTTGTTGTAAATGACTCTGAACTAAATAATCTCTAACGGATTTAGCTTTTTTAAAAGTTATTTGGGGTGTGACAGGTAAATCTGGACCAATAACTGCATCCGTTTTGAGGATATGCCAGTTTTTCTCATTAACTTCCTCAACTGGTTGGCATTATCTGAAAATGTAGTTATCATTCTAAACTTAGTTATCATTTCTTCGTTTAATGATGTCTTGATTTTCTTTTTGGGCAGATCTTGTCTAGATATCATGTTCACCTTATTGAGTGTACTCTCAAGTAATTCTTCACTATACCCTCGCATCTTAAATCTGTCACAGCTTTCCTTTACTGCTACCCTAAAATCTTCTTCCCTAGAGCTA
The DNA here is from genome assembly GCA_963921515.1 of Calotriton arnoldi. NCBI lineage: Eukaryota > Metazoa > Chordata > Amphibia > Caudata > Salamandridae > Calotriton > Calotriton arnoldi. The sequence continues at coordinate 614,618 of CAWUFW010006480.1, forward strand.
TTCCTTTTTAGTCTTAAAAATTCCCCATACGGAATGCTGTTAATCAATTGGGGTGGGTGGCTACTAGCTGCGTGTAGGATAGAGTTACCTGCAGTTGGTTTGCGGTATAAAGACACACTAAGTTGGTTATTTACTATGCTGATCTTCAAATCCAAGAAATTAACAGTAGTGGAGTCCACTTGGCCAGTGAACTGTAAATTTACATTATTATTGTTCAAATGTGAAATGAATTCATTAGCTAGATCTGTCGGCCCATTCCAGACTATGAATAAATCATCAATGTAGCGATGCCATGCTACTACTCTATCCATCCACTTTTTATTCTCTGGTGCCCAGGCCACCTGCTTCTCCCACCAGCCAACGAAAAGATTCGCATAACTGGGGGCAAAGCAGGTACCCATGGCCGTACCAGAGATCTGCCTGTAGTAATCTTCTACAAATAAAAAATGTTGTTAGTCAGACAGAATTCCGTTAATTCCAACAACATCTTATTATGTTCAGCAAACTTCAGCGGTCTTTTGGATAGAAAATATTGCACAGCATGGAGGCCTAATTTATGTTCAATACAGGTATAGAGACTTGTAATGTCAAGGACAATTAGTTTATACTCAGGTTCCCACTGCAATGTCTCCATGTGAACCAAAAAATCTTTAGTATCCTGTATGTACGAAGATAATTCAATCACAAATTTGAACAAAAAATGATCAATAAAAGTAGACAAATGTTCTGTCAAACTACCCTGTGAAGATACAATCGGTCTACCAGAGGTCGATCCCTATCTTTATGTATCTTGGGAATGTGGTAGAAGGTAGGTATAATTGGATTAGAACAACGGAGAAACAGATATTCATCAGTTTCAAGCATAGATTTATCATACCATGACTTAATCAATAAATGATATTGTATTATGCTGTTATGGTAGTCCTCTTTAGTTATTTTCTCATAACTATAAGTGTCCGAAAGTTGTCTTAAAGCTTCACCTTGGTACTGTTCCCTAGTTTGTATAACGATATTCCACCTTTGTCAGAAGGCTTGCATATTATGGAGTCATCTTTGCTCAAGTTAATCAATGCCTGGTGTTGTTTCCTAGTGATGTTATACTCCATTTTAGTACTTGTTTTTGTTCTTAATTAAGTAATTTTAATTTAAACAAAAACAAGTACTAAAATGGAGTATAACATCACCAGGAAACAACACCAGGCATTGATTAACTTGAGCAAAGATGACTCCATAATATGCAAGCCTTCTGACAAAGGTGGGAATATCGTTATACAAACTAGGGAACAGTACCAAGGTGAAGCTTTAAGACAACTTTCGGACACTTATAGTTATGAGAAAATAACTAAAGAGGACTACCATAACAGCATAATACAATATCATTTATTGATTAAGTCATGGTATGATAAATCTATGCTTGAAACTGATGAATATCTGTTTCTCCGTTGTTCTAATCCAATTATACCTACCTTCTACCACATTCCCAAGATACATAAAGATAGGGATCGACCCCTGGTAGACCGATTGTATCTTCACAGGGTAGTTTGACAGAACATTTGTCTACTTTTATTGATCATTTTTTGTTCAAATTTGTGATTGAATTATCTTCGTACATACAGGATACTAAAGATTTTTGGTTCACATGGAGACATTGCAGTGGGAACCTGAGTATAAACTAATTGTCCTTGACATTACAAGTCTCTATACCTGTATTGAACATAAATTAGGCCTCCATGCTGTGCAATATTTTCTATCCAAAAGACCGCTGAAGTTTGCTGAACATAATAAGATGTTGTTGGAATTAACGGAATTCTGTCTGACTAACAACATTTTTTATTTGTAGAAGATTACTACAGGCAGATCTCTGGTACGGCCATGGGTACCTGCTTTGCCCCCAGTTATGCTGAATCTTTCGTTGGCTGGTGGGAGAAGCAGGTGGCCTGGGCACCAGAGAATAAAAGTGGATGGATAGAGTAAGTAGCATGGCATCGCTACATTGATGATTTATTCATAGTCTGGAATGGGCCGACAGATCTAGCTAATGAATTCATTTCACATTTGAACAATAATAATGTAAATTTACAGTTCACTGGCCAAGTGGACTCCACTACTGTTAATTTCTTGGATTTGAAGATCAGCATAGTAAATAACCAACTTAGTGTGTCTTTATACCGCAAACCAACTGCAGGTAACTCTATCCTACACGCAGCAGTACCACCACCCTAATTGATTAACAGCATTCCGTATGGGGAATTTTTAAGACTAAAAAGGAATAGCTCTAGGAAGAAGATTTTAGGGTAGCAGTAAAGGAAAGCTGTGACAGATTTAAGATGCGAGGGTATAGTGAAGAATTACTTGAGAGTACACTCAATAAGGTGAACATGATATCTAGACAAGATCTGCTCAAAAAGAAAATCAAGACATCATTAAACGAAGAAATGATAACTAAGTTTAGAATGATAACTACATTTTCAGATAATGCCAACCAGTTGAGGAAGTTAATGAGAAAAACTGGCATATCCTCAAAGCGGATGCAGTTATTGGTCCAGATTTACCTGTCACACCCCAAATAACTTTTAAAAAGCTAAATCCGTTAGAGATTATTTAGTTCAGAGTCATTTACAACAAATTGTTAATACCAAGGGAACTCTAAAGGACATGAAAGGCTTCTTCCCATGTGGGAAGTGTAAAGCCTGTGCAAACAGTAAGAGAACACTGTCCTATGATATCCCAGGAATAACAAAGAAAAAGTTATTAACAAATTTTTAACATGCAATACTACACATGCAGTCTATTGTCTCCTCTGCCCATGTGGGCTCAAATACATAGGCAGTACTATCCACCCTATGAAAGTAAGGATATTGGAGCATATGCGTGCCATAGTAAAAAAGGATGTCACATATCCTGTTGCTAGACATTTTGCTGAAAAACATCAGTCAAACAGGGATCTGTTATGCTATTTCGGTATTGATTCAGTACCAGTAGGCAAAAGAGAGGAGACAGAATTATAAAGTTAAGGAGGTTAGAATCAAGATACATCATTGACCTTCAAACTAAGATGCCCAATGGAATGAATAGTGGGGAGGAATTGGCAATACATCTTGGGGACTAGGTGTTTTTGTAAGATTTTAAACATATGAGAGAATCTGAACGGAGTAATCAATTTCTTTAAGCTGTAAATAAGAATTTGTAAGGAGGAATGTGAATATGCAATTTTGGGCACGTTATATTTAATTTGATGTGATATTTTATGTAGGACAGGAACATTTAAGTATGCACGTGATGATTAATGTATTCAAGCCGATACACGGCAGAATAATGTTTAATTGTGATGGGATGATGATCCAACAAACTCTGATCAATCTAAAATATTAGCCGATACACGGCGTAATTATTAATTGTGTAAAGTTGTTGCGCCTATATTTGAGAGTAGGATAAGTGAGTGGGGCCGATTTTGGTCAGAACACTGTCTCTATCATAGAGACAATAAAATGTGTTAACAATTACAAGGTGAATATCACCTTGTGATAGATGTATAATGTTATATCTATTACCACTCCAATATGGCGACCATAATGAATTTTTGGAAAAGTCCATCATTTATGTTTGTGAATATCTCACGTGGTTAATGGTTTTTGAATGCATAAAAACATGGTCTTGTACGGCGTGCAAAAACATCGAACATCGAGAAAGGCAACTGCCGAAACGCGTCTGTTTTGCTCTTGAATAAACAGACTCTAACATCACCCCCGTGAGTGCTCTTCCTTGGTATATTGGTGTGGGGAAGAAGGAGCTTGGATATTTTTCGCGGTACACCGCCGCGATCAAAGCACCCGTCCGCGAGTGCACCTGCAACGGTGTATTGGAGCAGACATATATATATATATATATATTCACACAAAAGAAAGGTTGCCCTTAGAAGTTGCCACACACGGAGGGGTGATGCACAAATCGCCACAGGCAGCAGGGTTGTCAGCATGCCTCAAGCCTTCCAATTCGAGCCATACGCGTTTCGAGCATTAACCACGCTCTTGATCACTGGCTGAAATGACGAGGAAAACGGGCTGATGAGAACAACTGATTTATTTGATAACAAGCCCTGCCCTTGTGGGCGTCACAAACCATGGCATTGTGGTCACGGTAGTTCATGAGGACTCAAAGTTCATCAAACCAAGTGGGCGCCGCTGCCTCCGTTACTGTTCAATGTCTTACCCTGTTGGGTGAAAAGCGTTGCCAGCACTACTGCAATCTTGCCAATATATTCCCACGGCTGAGGCCCCCTCCGTTCCCAAAAGTGTCCACATTCCAAACACTCAGGATCCGCTCAATAAGCGGCGGGGCTTCTTCGCGACCGGACCAGCCGCAATTTATTCACACAAAAGAAAGGGCAACCTTTCTTTTGTGTGATATATATATATATATATATATATATATATATATATATATATATATATATATATATAGATATATATATATATATATATATATATATATATATATATATATATATGGAGACATTGACATAGAAATAAGACTAAATGTTGACACTGCACTGACAGTGCCAACATTTAGTCCTATTTCTATGTCAATGGCTGTCCTGGCTTTTTGTTCTGAAAATTTGGTCACCCTATGCAGCAAATACTTTTGACAACAATAATTGGCACAACACACCAAACTTGCGTTATTCAGCATTGACGAGAATAGCCAGATTTTGAACAGCAGCACCAAGCAATTTCATAGCAGCGCTGGTGATTACAACTACATGCCAACTAGAAATCCCAAGGACTAGAAAACCATGCACTTGACTTTGTAGTACACGCTGTCGACAACAACAATGATTGGCATTAGTTGGAGGGTGTATAATTTATCCTGCTCCTGTACAGTGCTGAACGATTATCACGTGCTTTTTTCAAAAACACCGCGAGTTATGACACAGTCAGGGAATTGAATGATACATATTTGCACAACCACTGCTATTGCATGCTGTCTTAAAATATATACAGTACAATCTCCTGTCAGTCTGCCAAATGACATCTATCTGGGCAAATACAACATAAATAAGGTCGATAACTGGCATTCATTTATTAGTACTGCTTACTGGAGCAACACATGACCGAGTAATGCCAATAGCCTGCCTGCCATATTAAGTAAATGCAACATCGTGGCAGGTAAAAGTGATATTTATGCAGCTATGATGTGGGTCGTTTGATGTGGGAGAACTAAGGTAAACATGGAAAACTAACAGTTACAGCATTAGATGCCACTTTTGTAATTGTTTGAGAGCATCAATTTCCCATGGTGCTTCCCAGAATCTTTGTCAGCCAGGCCCGATACTTGACTCCAACGCTTAGCAGGGGCGGCTTTTGGGGCAGCGCAGGGGGGTGGGGCAAAGCGGGTAAAAGAATTTCAAAAATGCTTACCTGCCATCTGCAGCGTCGGTGCTCTTCTGGCCTCTGCTCCTCGACTCCCGGCATGCCACAGGCTCCCTAATGCCAATCCAGATGCTTGTCTCATGCTGGTATTACCCAGCATGAGAGCAGCGCCGTGATTGCTGTGAGCACCCTAGTTAGGCGCTCACTAAGGGACTATGACCCTGTACTTACTCTCCACCTGGCTGTACAGCACAGCCCGGGTGGAGAGTTCGAAGTGCACACAACGGTTTGGCCGGCTTTTGACGGCCGGCCAAACTGTCATGCGCACTTGAAGCAGAGCCACCACTCCTCCTTCCTTCAGCTGTATGAGAATGGACAGCCCCGTCCAGCCTTCGACTGCAGGAAGTGAGCGAGGAAAAATAAAATGATAACCTTTGTTATCATCATTTTATTTTTGCTTTTTCACTGCTGAAAAGCAGTGAGGGGACGCTTCTCCACTTTAGTGGAGGAGCCGCCGCTGGCCTCCAGGCATTTCCAATACCATTCAGGCTATTTTTAAAGGTGAAGTCGGCATGCTAATTGCTGGTCTGGTTACATTTTTGACAATTATTTACAGTACTATATCATAACTAAATAACAATCATAGACATTTTTAGATTTCCTTCAGAGCCCTGTGACTAATAAAGTCCTCAATTTTGCATTGAGGTCTAGGGCTAGGAATCACATACTGGCTTTTAATTAATTTATTTTTGCAATTGTTTTAAAAACCGAATGTCTATATAAATATAGGCTCTTTTCCTAAGCCCTCCAAATAACATATATTTTACTTTCTTTAATGAGCACTGGGCCTAGGTGAAGGAAATGACCCAAATAGTGCCACCGGGTCACTCACGACCACCTCTCTGCCTTCCAAAAAATGAAGAGTCGATCAGACAGTAGAGAATACAAACCAAAGTTCTTTTATTAATATTTGCACTGCAGCAGAGTCCAGTCTGACCAGCCTCCTGTGATGGCTAACGAGGGACTGACTTTTTCAAGCATAGAGGTAATGAATATAGGTCCTAGCATGAGTACAAGACACACCTACCCAGTAACTTTCCACAGAGAGGCAGCAGGAAACAAAGGGGGCTCACACAGATGAGCTAAGAGTCTGAGACCGGGCACACACTGATTGTGCACCAAGGTCACTCTGCCTGCCTTCGCAGCTAAACCAGTGGGAGCAGGCTTCAATCTCATGGAAAAGGTATGCAGAAATACAAACAATGTATTCATTAGCACAGCGAGGCCCAACCTTGAGAGACACAGATGCATCACAGCAATTGTCTAGCTGAGAGAGCAGAAATGAGTTTTGGTCAGTAGGACAAAAATGGCAGCCACTAATAAGATGGAGCCATGAATGCTAACTTAATGCAGAACGAAGCATGAGCAATAGGATATTAACATTTCAATTCTACCAGACCCTCCTGTTAGCATTCAATGCTAATTTTATTATTGCTATCAGGTAAGGGCCTTACAATTCTAAAGGAAAAATTTGTATTAAGAATGGCTCATATAACAAGAAAAGCATTACTAGTGTATCATTATGCAAGCATTATTAATAGTCAAAAATACCTTCATCAATATTGCATCATTTTAGCAGTCCTGCTAAAGCTCAATTACAACACGTGTATTACAGACTGGCGCTAACTGATCTGGGATGAGAACTTTAACAGAATGTGCGCAACAAACTGTTATTAATGCATACAGGGCATGTCTTTTTGTGTCAGCAACCCTTTAGCTCGGGGCAGAAACATACTTTCATGTTGTAGCTGATAGAATTTATGATACATAGACGAGGCAACAAGGATGTGGGAAAAAGAAAAGTGAGGCAACACCTGTCAGACCATTCCCTCAGAGGCCAAACATGAATTTGTGATCCATATGTAAAGTAAACATTATGAAGTAAGATCCGAGGCAGACTTGTTGTCAAGCAGCCTATAAGCGAAGTCACATGTGCTCTTACCTACCTTAATCTTCCTCGCCCCCTGGATACAAAATCGACCTGCCATATTAACCACCATTACAGACATCTGCCCAATGTACACATTCATTTGCAGTGTGGAAATCAATAAAAGTCATATCTGGAACAGGAGAACAGAATTGAAGGTACACCAATCTGAACACTTGTATTATCAGTGTATGTCTTCCAGTGTGTGAGGAGCCACATTAACAAACATGTTCACAGAAGAAATGGGTGCTGTACCAATAGGGAGTGCACAAGATACTTCTCATTCAGGAAGTAGGATGTCCCTAACACAATTATTAGCGCAATAACAACTATGGATGCAACTTTTACTTTCTGTGGACTAACCCCGCTCTGGTCGCGGAGGTGCAAAGGGCTATTCTTCCTCATCAATTGGGCGACCAAAGGAATACATTGCTGTGAATAGGGGGAAGAATATGGTGCAATGGGCCAACAGCAAAGAGCCAAGAATGGGCAACAGTCCCAGCGTCCTTTTAGAGCCTCGCCGGTAGGCTCCTATTGTCCTCCCATGGTGGTGCTATTGAGCACTTCCCGATGGAGCTGTGCAATCACAGCCCCTTTTTTTTCTTCAAAGAATCCCACGGCGGTCAGGATAGGGTGCTCTCCCTTCTTCCAGGAAGGTACCCCCTCAACTTATCCTGTTCAAAGTTTGGACAAAGCACCAATCTCCCTTTCCCTAAACTACCGTTGCTACCACAGGCAAGGTACTTCCTATTCTTTATCCCACCAGTCCATCCCTACTAATCTGACTGTCCCTTTGGTGCACTGTTCCTCCGTCGGGAACGCAAATTGTACCTAGCCACTCCAGGCACAGAGTTGTTAAGGAAAAAGGGGTCAGGCTCAAAGGGGCAGGGGCTCAATGGGCTGGGACATAATCACAGGTGGACGAACAAACTGGGGCTCCTGAATAGCCCCTCTTTCTTTCCTTTCTTTGGTGGTCCTGCCTCGTCCAGCACTTCTTTGCTCTGCAGCTCCACCTCAATCTTATTAAAGTGGATGGTCCATAACGAGCAGACTGGCTGTGCATCGCGTCTGGGCCCCTCTGATGTGACTGCAGGGCGTCCCGGTCCTATTAGTGGATAGAATGCAAACTTTCAGTTAACTGGCGAGGATAAAACTTTATATAATTTTTTTTCCCTCTCAACACTAATTAGTGGGGTAAGCCTCAATCCATTTGCTAAACTCTTAAAAGAACAATCAGGACATCCTTCGAATTGTTATATCTGTCTATTCCTATATTATTCATCTGAAGAACCTCAAAAGGGAAAAATGTGTGGTGCAAAATTACCGGGGGCATCTGGATACCCCTTCCAGAATTGTGTGTCATGCGCACCATACAGTACACTGGCTGAGCAATGTCTCATCATAACCACAGGAAATACATATGCATCTGGCAACATTCTTCTTTCTTCCCTGGCCTATTAATTCACCATCCCTCGTCCCTTCAAATGTGCCATACTTTCAACCTAGACATCGTGATTTCCGGTACCCACCCAGCAGGGCCTGCTACAAACATTCTTTCATTTCATTTTGATCATTTTCCATAGCCGCCTGATCTGCAAACGCATTATCCCTTCTCACATCATCAGTTACTTTTCGGTGGGCACTACACTTATTCAACAGCTCTAGTAAGGGCTGTTAGCTCAATTACTCATGCTAATTGATAAGGGACTCGTGGTGTCTCTGCGGCTGTATGTAGTGTTGCTGTAGCGTAAGCATTAATGGTGGTGCCACCTGGGAATTCAAACTGAAGAGCCATCAACATATTGTTCCCCTTGAGGGTCAGATAAGGGAACATCAGTCTAGTCTACCCGTCCTTTCATCTCCTTTTCCTTTCCAATTCCATCAGTTGACAGAAGGAAGGGGCAGTAACATGGCTAAATTCAAAGTGGCACATCCTTTAATCATGACACTTTTGGCGAACAATGCAAATTTATAGCCAGCTAGACATGCACTGGTGAGGTGCTGTGTCTCTGTTTATTCAAGGGCATGTTCACAGCATGGTGTACCATAACTGTGAGATCAGTGGCTAAAACGAGTCCAATCGATTGTCTTATAGAGACGGCCACCGTCTTGGCCACCCCCCAGACAGTTCGGGAGGGCTCTTGCAACAGCGTCAAAGACAGAAAGCGCACAACAAGCTGTCTCGTGTACTTACAACACAAAACGGCTCGCAACAATTTGTGTACCAAGCACAGGAGCCAAAGAAAGCGCAGTTTGTTAGTTGCCCAAATGTTAGTTGCCCAAAGGACTGCTTCAGGCATTCAGGATAAAGGCTCATGCACCTCATGCACTTCTTTAATGTGTTAGTTCGCCAAGGAGCTAATCTCCTACCCCCCTTCGACAGGAGGAGACCTAAGCAGGTGACCTCCTGTCGACAATACTTACCTTTTGAAAAACATCCTTCATGGCCATTAGAAGCCAAACGCAATACCTATTCAACTGCACTGACCCTACATCTGTGACCCCTGTCTGAAATTGAAATAAATAATACTACCCAAAAAAATGTATGTTATATTAGTAACAAGAAAACATTGAGCAGCAAGAGGAAACATAGCAATGACTAAAACAGCACAATGTTAGAGAACCACATTCTCATTTATTGCACACCATTCAGTCACAAAATTGTAAACACAATCGAAATAATGGGGCTATTACAATTCAACAGTCATCTCCTCAACCATGCCTTTCTCAACCAAATCCTGCAGCATACACAACATGGCTCACCGCCCCGCCCATTGTATCCGACAATAAGGGATACAAGGCAATGTAACATTGCCTATTCCTTATATCCAAACCGGAGATATTTATAGCAATCCCACCACTGTATCGCCCGTTGCCCACAAAGTGAATGGCGCATCTGCAAAACTCAAGCGGGGGGGGGAAACCAAACACTATGTACTACTTACATTAAGACCCATCATCAGACATTCACCTGCCGGAAGGCAATAATAGTAAGATACCAAACCCATCACAGTTTCATCACAATTAGACATTAGCACAAACGGAAAATCCACGGTAAAGAGGACCAATAATCAGAGCAAGAGGGCGCAAAACGTGTGCTACAACTAATGCGTCTGAAACTCCCACTAAAACACTCATAGCACTGTGCTATGTTAAATACGTAATAGAAAGAGGCAATGTAGTCCAAATACTCTCAAATGTCTACAACCAAGTCGCTATTGCAAAAAACACAGTAAAAACGAATCTGCGAACAACAATCAAATCCACTTTTAAGACACATATCCTGCCCACTAGAATCTAGAAACACCTTCACTCTCTCATCTTTCCCCTGGCGGCAGCAACTGAAATAGCTGGTTCCCTCTTTTCTGCATTTCCCACCTCAGATCACACACGTTCCTCCATTTGCATCCAGTCTCTATCCTCAAATCCACATACCTGTGTCCCAGTACTCACTAATATCAGGGGATGAAAAACCACAGTGGGAATAGCAGCAGAAATAACAGACATTATCATCACTGCTGGCCATGCCACAAGTATGCGCGTTAGTGAAAAAGGACGCTGAGGCAATATTCGAATCAGGGGTACTAACTGTTATAATGGCCACCAATGGCGGGAACAAAGGAAAGCAAAATGTGCCATAGCCTACACAGCCTGGAGAACATGGCAGGAGCAGAAACAGCAGAAATAGAAACAACAGCTCAACCATGCTCTCACACAGCATATTGTACTCAAAGTACCCCATAAAGGAAGAAAAACCTATTTTCTATGGAAAATGAGACATAAGAGACAGTCAGGACTCTGAAAGTGCTTGTGAAATATAATGCAAGGGTGAGTGCAACTTATAACTAGATCAATTTTTAATGATTGCAAAATGTCCCATGAAGAGAAATAAATGCATAGGACAAATGAAAACCTTACAAAGCCTGCTAGTCAAAACATAAAACTTAGACTGCTAGCATCTAAATCTGTCCTCATTCCGCACTTCGTATCACAGCAGTCTCTCTGTGCTTGTGCTCAGAAGCTGCCCAATCCGCCACCCTTTTCCCTGTCTGCAGAACTCAGAAAAGCCCCCACAACACAGCTAGCAACCAATATTCCAACAAAAAGAATTAATCATGCGGAAACAGAAAATACATATTGTAATAATCAAGAAGAAAAATGTGTGCTTTGCAGTTTTCACTCTACGTTATGAAGTGAAGTAACCTTTGTTTAAACAAACTGCAAACTGACAAACGTTAGCCACAAACGTAAATTATAAGAAATGTCTTTTCATGAAGACGGGAGGAACAGGGAGAAAATTCAATTTTTTATCTCAAGGCCAAAGGCCGCAGTAAGCCTGCCAAACCAAACTGAATCACGAACTGTGTGTTTCAACTTTGAAAATCCTTTTTATTCAGCATAAATACGCGCTGCCTGAAATGCTTGAAACACCTTTTCCAAATTAAATACACCTTTTATTGGGAGGTCAAATCCAAATTAAACACACTCACTCAAATCAATCATGAATTAATTACTTGAGCATTCCTTACACTACCCATCAGACTAAAAGCATCAGCATCTGAGCAGGGCTCATTCATTCATCTTTACTTTCATGCACCGAACTGTTAAGATGCAACTTCATGTCTGTAGCTCAAAACAGCTTTTGTCATTTTGCAATGTCCAAAGCTAGATGTGAGATCCTGGCGCCATCAGCGCACCCCTGCTTCTCTCTTCTTTTTTTTTTTTTAGTATTATTACATCATGCTCTTTAACTGTCTTATTTCACATTCTCCCCCATTACACATTCCTTCGTTCTTTCTCAAACCATTCATCCTATGCAAAAACAAACATATATATATACATTATTACTATATTCCCTTTTTGCAAATTTTTTATTTTATTCAAAAAGCCCACGTACTAAACATAATAGGGCCAAGACCACTCTTTGCGCGCATCAATATTAACAGTGCCTCCTGATCTTCTTCCAATCAAGCATCTGCAGAGCAACAATGACAACAAGAGAACAAATTAAGCTCATTCCAGGCATTTTCAAGAAAGGACCAAATTCATTATTTTGCCTGGCAAAGCAATTGCAAGTACTTTTCCCCAAAAGAAAGTCCTCAGACCGTACCAAAAACAAACTAATGGTGCACCATGTTCACAAAGAACCCAAACAAATGCAAGCGCTTGTTCCAAAGACGGTCCTCAGACCGTGTCAAACAAAGAAAACCACAAGTCAGTCCTCAGACTGCACCAGAGAGACAGGCTCAAACCCCAGGCATTTTCAAGAGTAAGCCAAATTCACTAAGTTGCCTGGCAGGGTATCCGCGGACACCCTGTATCTCTTAACGGTCCACAGACCTACCAAGTTCAAAAGCAAACCAAGAAATGGTCTCCAGACCACACCCAAAATTATTCAAGACGGCGCCGTTTGTACTAAAAAATCAAGACAACTCACCTGGTGCACACAGGTCAAACAAAGTTATTCTCCACTGCCGACTCTTCGGACCAAATGGTCAGATCCAAGGGTTTCGCCTTTTCAGGACCCCAGCCGAGATGACCACTAGATGAGGAGCCGCCCGATCAGACAGGCGGGGCAGCCGCGAGAACCAAGCTTGGTCGTGTGGGGATCCCCGATTCGACCGGACGCAACCCCAACCTCCACAACCCGACTACGGGCGAGATGGGTCACCTGGTGGAGTCCCTGTTCGGGCGCCAACTGAAGGAAATTACCCAAATAGGGCCACCTGGGTCACTCACGACCACCTCTCTGCCTTCCAAACAAATAAGAGTCGATCAGACAGTGGAGAATACAAACCAAAGTTCTTTTATTAATATTTGCACTGCAGCGGAGTCCAGTCTGACCAGCCTCCTGTGATGGCTGACGAGGGACTGACCTTTTAAAGCATAGAGGTAAAGATTATAGGTTCTAGCATAAGTACAATACACACCTACCCAGTAACTTTCCACAGAGAGGCAGCAGGAAACAAAAGGGGCACACACAGATGAGCTAAGAGTCTGAGACCGGGCACACACTGTCTGTGCACCAAGGTCACTCTGCCTGCCTTCGCAGCTAAACCAGTGGGAGCAGGCTTCCATCTCATGGGAAAGGTATGCAGAAATACAAACAATGAATTCATTAGCACAGCAAGGCCCAACCTTGAGAGACACAGATGCATCACAGCAATTTTCTAGCTGAGAGAGCAGAAATGAGTTTTGGTCAGTAGGACAAAAATGGTGGCCACTAATAAAATGGAGCCATGAATGCTAACTTAATGCAGAACGAAGCATGAGCAATAGGATAATAACATTTCAATTCAACCATAGGGTTCATACATCTTTTTCTTTATTTAATTTAGGTATATACTTGTTTCTCAATTTTTACTGTTGGAAGTATCTTATATTTATTCTACTGTCATGGTTTTAAATAAACTCAGTTAAATTACTTAAAAAAATAATTCATAACTTTTAAAATCATAATGCACTAATTATAACATTCCTTATTTCATAAACTCGCAATAAGTTAATATATTTATGGCCTATCCAAATAATTTCTGTGATCTACAGATCTTAATCCTACTACTAAAACCTACTTTGTTGTAGAAGTTCTTAAAATAGTAGGAAGATTTGCACCCACTGGTGGTTTTAGGGCTAAAAAAGGCAATTTAATGCATATCATATCATAAATGAGTTCCCAGTTTTTTAACAAAGAATTTTTCATGGCAAATTGATCAGCGTATTAAATTTTCCAGTCCTTTCCCCACAAGCAGGACATGCTCATTTTTTGTGACCTCACAAGGCCTCTTCTACAACTATGGGGCCAATTCCGATTCAGGCCGGAAATCACTCCGACCGAGCCGGACCCGGAGAGATTTCCGACCGAATCGGACTCTAGCAGCCTGACCGAACGAGTACGATGCGTACGCATGCAATCGGACTCGATTCGGTCGGACTCCCATTGAAGTCAATGGGAGCCGGTCGTACAACGCGTACGCGGGCTCCCATTGACTCAATGGGTGCGAGGCGAACAAGGGCGCCCCCTACAGCGGGAACACGTAGATGCGAATCGCGCCGTACATGCACAGGTAGGGGGGACCCATGGGTCCCCCCTGTGTGCGACTTGCGCTGTGTGCGACTTGCGAGGCTACGCGTACAGGGGGGTCCGACACGGACCCCCAAAGTCCGGCTCTGACTGCCCTTTGGAGCCAGACGGCGTGAGTCGGTCGGACTGCTCGAGGCGCGCATCGTACTTGCCCGGCCGGGGAACGTCTCCATTGCGCGGTTCGAGTCGTGTCCGTGCGAGTCGGTCGGAGCGGGTCGGACCCGCGTACGAGTCGGTCGGCGATTTTGCGTGCGCTCGCATCGTACTCGCTCGCCCGGACGCACGTACGAATCGGTCGGGAAAGAGGGCTCCGAATCGGATCCGGTTAAGCCGAATCCGATTCGGTGCCCTACCGGCCGAGATCGGAATCGGCCCCTAAGTCTGGAACATGTGTAAACATACGCATAAATACTCTCATCTCCTTTACAGGAACATTCCAAATTAAATAGTATTTTATTAGAATTAAAAAGCACATAGTATGATACATACAAGGTATGTTCTTGAAATGAACACCTTTTGGCCATTCCAGGCAATGTAGGAATTGTGTATTTAGGTGTTCTTATGAAAACATTTATAAAAACATTTGGGTAATGCAAACCTACATCTTTCCAGATCTGATGCACCGTACTTGTAGCAGTTCTTTTAGTTAAAAGTTCCTAACTGGAACTGCGATAAGGACTAGTTGGAAGCACAAAAGAGTTTTAGCATGCATGCACCTTCTGACATACAACTTTTACATCTTCAAACTAAAATTCTAAATGTTCAAAGTACATTCTGGTCCAGCATACCGTGGAGAACCTGGGATCGAAGATAGGGCACATATTCATGTGCTCTTTCTGCACTGAAAACGTCCTGTGTTTTTCTTGGGTTGACTACCCCTAATAAAATGTGGCTCATTTCAACCACCTCTTAGACCAGAACAATCTTCTGTAAATAACTTATCCAAAGAAAGGATGGTCTTTGCCACTGTCATGTCCTAGTTAAACCCCCAATTAACATGTTCATAAAAGAAGCACGTTTCCATCTCTTCAAGGAAAATTCTAATTTATTTCTCGTCTGTCCTGCAGGAGAGCCTTAAAGAGTAGGCGCTTCCAACAACATCTCCGTGGTGTTGTCTCTAATAGAAAGAAAATCACGAAGCCCAGAACATGGTTATCTGGAATAGTTTACTGCCCAATTCCCTGTTGTCTTTTGTTTAATGTATTGCAGGATTAGTACAGGATACTGCTCAATAATATTTTCTTGCAGGATTAGGGCAGGATACTTCTCAATAAATCATAACTTCTTAAACCTAGAGTTCCTGGCAGGCTCTGAATCGCCAAAGGTGCTTTCACCTTTTATGTACCGACCCCACTCATTTACCATGTATGTGCACTGCGCTGTTCCCAGACCCTTCATTTTATAAGACACCCATGCATACTGTTTTACAAAACATGTTTTCCTGTGCAACTTGCTGAAAGACATTTGTTTTTGACGTATTTCTTTGCCATAGTCTAGTAGATACTCCGGGCGGTTAAACCGATGCCATCTCACCGTGCGCAGAGCTTGGAGAGCAATGGCGGTGCGTCCCTTAGGGTGCTAGGGCGTTGCCCCATTCTTATTTTTGCCCCCTGCCCTGGCCCCCAACCCAAAGTGAGCAAAACTAAACAAGTAAGTAAGCAACATCTTCAAGTGTTGCACTAAATTTGCCTCCAGCACTGCAGCAGTCACAGTGAGCCCTCAGCCGAGCGGCTGAGGCGGGTCCCAAGCCAGTGGGGGTGGGCCTGAGGGGGTGGGGCTGAAGTTGCTTCACAGACGCAGTGACACATTGAAGTCAGACACACTCGTCTGTCATAAGTACGCATGTCCAGCTGGCCGGCTGCCTTTCATCGGCCAGCTTGACATGCGCACTAGAGGCGCCTCTAACTACCCATTACTCAGCCGGGGATGACTCAAAGCCGCATCCCCTGGTCTCAGAAATGAGCGGTAAGGCCGCCTGCCCCAGCCAATCCTGGCTCGGCTGTAACTGCAGGAGCAGCGCCAGGATTGGCTTAGAGAGTGAGGTCATGGCCACCAGGAGCCTGCGTGAGGCAGCACGGGGTCTCTCTCTCTCCCTACCTCCTCGAGCGGCACGATATGAAGAGAGAAATTTTGGCAGGCTGCAGCAGGCATGGCAGTGCTGCTTGCACCGCTGCCTTGTGCCATGGTTTGGAGACTGCAAGGGTCTGGAGAGGGAGGGCATTTAAGGAAACGCTGGTAAGATAAACATCACAGTATCAAGTTGAACGTTTTGTTTTAAGGGTGTCTTTGACAGGTGCCAATTAATCATTTAAGCATGCTCATACAGTTTTAAATAAACATAAAAATACTTAACTAGCAAAGACTGCACCAGAGTGGACATAGCAGTGATCGATAGGGAGTGCTTTTAACCTTCTAGCTTCGGGTCGGGTGCTGTTTTGGGGAGTAAGTGCCCGACATTTATTGCACACACACTCCCTGTCGACAAGTAAATAGGCCCTGCACTGTATGTGAGCCTGAGGAGGAATTTGCAGTTTATCTGCCATTTTGCGTGTATGGGGCGTGGTCGTTCGGAGCCTATCACGGGAGTGCATGGGCAGCCTGGGTTTACCTCGCGAATCAAAGAATGATTTTCAGAAGACGTGTATTCTCCCTGCTTGTTGATCAGCTGCGAGACAGTAACTTGGATAGCTCCTTCAGGTATTGTCCTGTTTGTATTTTATTCATTTACTTTTTTTTAAATATATTTCTAAAGTGCGCTGTGGGCATAGTGTTTTAATGCGCTTGATGTTTTCGTATAGTTTTTTGTAGGTTGCGCTGTACTTTCTACATTTCATGCCTTTCAGGTCGCACACCCACCACTAACACGCTCTGGGGCGCTGCCCTCTCTCCTCACATGGCAGAGACCGACCCATCTTCCTGTCAGTTTGTCTCTCACTACCCCCGTCTCTCTTGCCTCTTTCCCCAAAGAGTTTATCAGCGAATCTGCAACATCGTGAGCATCTATGCGCATACTTCCGTCTGCCATCTGTCCTTCTTAAATGCTTGCTTTGCAATAGGGAACTTTGAACTTCATCAGAACCAACTTAAAAATCGCCAAATACTTATTTGTAGTCCAAGTATGTATGCGTTCCTCCTACTCAGCAGCAACATTGCTAATGCACCAAAACACTTTTATTAACAGTTTTTCTTTCTGAAGTAAAGGTTGGTCGCATGAATAAAAGGAGCCGGGTTGTTTATCGCTGACAGTGGCGGCTGGTGACATTTGAAAGTGGTGTGGCGTAAAAGTTTGGGTTCCTATGGCGAGCGAGCTTAGGGAGCGAGGCCGTCCATCATAATAGGCACACAGAGCTTAAGCCTCAGGTAGCTGCTTCTCTGCCCCTCAAAGCTCCTAACAGCTCCTGGGCAGCGTCCTTGGAGACCCCTGTGCACCCAGCGAGCATGTCTGTGCCCCGGTGTGTTCCTGTACCGCAGACAGCTCATGAGGTGTCAGAAACACGTCATAAAGCAACTACTGTGCCACAGAGTTCCCTGGATTCCTAATGTTGAACCTGTGCTTAAGATAGATCCTATACAAATAAGTGCCACAGGAACACTGTACAGGACAACAGCAATTACCTCCAGAACTGTGCTTTACAGAGGTCAGGTACACAAATTGTTGTTTTTAACTATATTCTCCCTTTGCATGTATGTTCAAGGTCACTGTATATAAATAACTGTGTATGCGCACGTATGTGTGTATATATTTTGAGTTACGGATGGTTCATGTCAAATCTATGTGTTCATTCATGCAATATTGTTGTGGCATTAGGCTAAGGTCTCTTAATGTTGCAAAAGTTGTGGAATTTAATACAAATAATATGCAGCAACAATGCTGAAAAAAGTCCATGTGTTGCAGTAAAAGAGGACGTGCACATCTTTTTGGGTGGGGTTCCACGTGTACATAGATTGTCTTCATAGTGCGGGTGGGTTGTAGCAGTCTGAACTTCAGAAGCTTATTAGAATAACTTTAAGGGTACTTCTGAAAAGCATGTTTTAGGCCCCACACCAACTGTGCTGAATCTAGTGGAAACAAGTAACAAAATTATTCAGTCTTTTCAGAATGTGCCACACTGCTTACAATTTCAATCAGTGACATGTTCGGTTCTGACTTTGAATCTGCTTTGGATGTCAGCAAATAAGCGGTGGTGCGTCTCTTAGGGTGCTAGGGCGTAGCCCCACTCTTGTTTTTGCCCCCTGCCCTGGCCCCCAACCCAAAGTGAGCAAAACTAAACAAGTAAGTAAGCAACATCTTCAAGTGTTGCACTAAATCTGCCTCCTATGGTCAAGAGAGAGTTTTCATCAGCTAGCATAGTGCCTTGATCTATGAATGCTGATTTTCGCTCGTGTTACTACACTCATGCCTGTTGGGACATGGTCGGTGTGGTTGCACCTGCTTTGTCAGAACTCTTACAAAACTCCTTGTTGCAGACAGTAAAGGATAGCCAGAACATGACAAAATATATTTTACTGTTGGGTCCGTCCACCATGGATTTTGTTGCCTCGGCTATTGGCACAATGCCTTCAGATGCCACGCTTGGATGCATGCTCCTGGGTTTTATGGGGCCATCCAAGCAAGCCTTAGTCAAGAATGTGCCTTTTGATGAGCTAGATTGTTTGTTGAAAAGGCACATTCTGCACTAGAACACCTTAAATGCAGCAGCTCATTTCTTGGGGTTACTATTCCTACACGCCAAGTCCATCAGCAGTATTGGATGTTTTGGAGATTTTTTTTTGCAGGGCCTTGCCTGTTGCCAGAAGTTTAGGACCAGAATATGGTAGTATCCAGCATTGTCTACCTCAGTGGCACTATATCATATCCTATTACTCTGAGTAGTTGAAATTGTTCAGTAAGTTTTGCCCTTACCTTTCTGAGCATCCCCCTGCCAACATTCCTCCAGCTTTTGTTCAGAAGGCAGTGGATTGTGCTTCTATTCTTACCAAATAAATGATGACGTTACTCACCAAGGAAACAATCAAACTCTTGCCTGAGACAAAGAGCGGTCTGGGTTGCTATTCCAGGTTCTTCCTGGTCTACACCAGGATGTGGAACTAAGTATTTTTGCCCTCTAGGGCATACCTCGGTTAGTCTATTCACTACCTCTGAAAACACTTAGTCAGGCCTTCTGCACTCAAGACTTTCCTTCTAATTGGTCTCTTGGAGATGTGATTCACTTTTCTGCCTCCAATGCTGATCCCTTGGGCCTGAAGAAAGTCAGATGGGACCGGTGCAGGTGATTCTGGTGGCAATGGATTGGACCATAATGTTCTGATATTCTGAACTGCCTCTTAGGCAGGATCTGCTGTCATAGCAACAGGCTAAAGTACTGCATCAAGCCTTCCACTATTGACACTTCCATGCATGGAGACTGGGTAGATCCAACTAGGAAGTTATGATCTTTCATATGAGGTGGTACTTGTCATTTTGGCTCTTCACTGCCCTTCCATTATGTTGATGTACTCAGAATATTGGTTTAAGTTCATCGAATGGTACAAGGAGAACAGGTTGACCCTCTACAGGCTTAGTTGTCTGATATCTTTTTGTTTGTGTTATTTGTGACCAAGCAATGCTTTACTATGGGCCCAGTTAATGGTTACTTATTGGTCCTCTGTTTGTTTGCCTGATCAGTCTTCTTTATTCAAATGCATTTTTAAAGAGAATTTCACATTTGTTTTCCCTGGCCCTTTCATTATCTGTAGTGGGACACCTATGTATTCCTCACTTACTTAATGTGTGTCCCTTTCAAGCCTGTGCATAATTGTACCTTGAGGCTCCTAACTCAGAAGACCATGTTTCTTATTGCAGTCACCTCTGCATGTTTTGTCTGTGAGATACAGGCATTCTCAGCCCAGCCTCCAAACACTACAATCCTCCAATGCTTACTTGTAAAAGATTAAGTGCTGGGTCCCAAAGGTTTGCTTAGAGCTTGAGGCTGGTGCTATTAAAGGCTGAGTGCTAAATACCAAGGCTGTATAGTTTTGGTTCCACCTTATGTCTCTTTAATCCACCTTCGAAAACTCCCTCGCTCTTTATCTCACTCTTTCTTGCAGGTTCTTTTTGATCCCTGATTTCCCCCTTTGTCACTGTTTTCCCTTCTTTCTCTTCCTCATTTCCCCCTTTTATGTTTTTCTCTCCCCTGCTCTGGAGTTAAGTCCGGTGAAGAAAAATAAGTGTTGGTCCCCAAACGTGTGCCAGTGGGGCCCAACTGCAACCACCAGCTCAAACTAAGCACTGCATTCCTCCCTGACATGTTGATACCTAGGGGTTGTGCATTCTTTCTTTTGGAAGGTGTCACCCTCCCCTGAGGGGCAGTTTATCAGGTTCCCCACATTCTTCTCTCCATCACATCTGTCTAAGAGGGAGGAGAGGCCACACTGTTTGGATCCACTGTGGCTTCCTTAGCATCTTCATTGATAGAACTATGGAGTACATTGTGGAAGAGCAGCTCTTTGTTGGATTTGCAATTGTGAAGAAAGGTAATGAGGTTCATAAACAGAGCGTATCACAGTGGATTGTCCTTTGCATCAAACTGTGCTATGCCTTGGTCAAACAAGACCCTCTTGAATTCCTTAGAGCTCATTCTGCCAGGGCAAAAGCCACTACTACTGCCTTGGCTCTTGATGTTCCTATTTTGGGCATCTATCAGGCAGCTATGTTTGCCTTGCTTTCACTAGGCTCTACTGTATTGATTCTCAGGTTCGCAGAGAGGGTCATTTTGCCCACCTTGTCCTGCAGAACGTCTGGTAAACAATCCGATCCTCAGACCCCTGTCTGTGGAGTGGGCTCTGCTTTGGCATCAATTTACAAGGTGAGAAATCTTTGGTTGGAAGAATCCATCAAAAGAATAAGTTGTTTACCATCTGTAGCACTCTTTCTGATGGATACTCTTCTTAACTGCAGATTCCTCACCACCTGACCTCCTTCACATATTGTGGAGCCGACTTTTGGGAGTTAATATGGTTCCACCTTAAATTTGTACACTGCCAGTGTTTCTCAATCTCTGAGTCACACTCCGTGTCTGAGGGTGTGGAAAATTCCAGTGAATAAACTCACGTCAGCCCATCTGTGCGGCACCAATGTGCACTTCCATGTCATGATGAAATCGCTATGCATAGGGACTGTTGCTAGAGTTTCCAAATCCAGTCTGGCGTCTAGAAAGATTCAAAAGTTGAGAAATCTATGTTTAGACTGAGTATCCAGCAGGAAGAGCAATTCTGAAGGTAACTAATTTGTTCATCAGAAGAATTTACTTTCTATTGTTTTAAGCAGCAGGACTTGTCCTGCAGTCTTTAGGTATTTGCAACAATAACCTATGTTTACAATTTTTTCAAAGAAGACTAGTTATAGAACAATTAAGTAGAGTCCTTATAAGAGAAGTCACTGTCTTGCTTGTCCTCAGTAACCCTGGGCGTAGTTTGCGTAGTCGCGCTACGCGAAGCTACGCGAAGACGTCGAAGCGCTACGCGAGCCGCGTAGCTTCGCGAGCGTGCGTAGCTGCTTGGCGCGCCCGTTCGCGATGCGTTTTCTTGCTCGGGAACGCGTTGTTCGTGTTCGGGACGCTGTTTGCGTGCTCGGGGCGCGAACTTACCCATCCGGTCGCCTATGGGCGCGGCCATTTTGATTTTCACTTGTCCCGCCTGTTCGCGATCCCTTTTTTCCTGTTCCGGGTCGCGTATAGCGTGCTCGCGATGCGCATTCCATGTTCGGGAACGCGCTGTACGTGTTCGCGACGTTTTGTGCGTGCTCGGGGAGAAATATCGCGCGAACTTACCCATGCGGTCGCGATGGGCGCGGCCATCTTGTTTTACCACTCTATGCTATGGTTCTGGGCCTGCTTTTCTATCCTCCCTCAATCTTTGCAATCCTTAGTTTTTACACTGTTTTTCAATTTTTCTTTATTTCTTACCTATCTCTCTCTCTGCCTAAGTCTATATTTTGCATTTTTTTCTACTTTTTACTATGTTTTTTTACTTTTCAACTGTTTTATATAACTTTCTTCTTTAAGCTCCTACTTCTTCCCCTAACTTTATTTTTCCCTTCTAACTTTTCTTTTTCACCTCCTCCCACCCCAGAACCATGGCGAAGGGTAGCAGCAGCGGGTCAAAGAAGGGCAAGGCGCGTGCGCCCAATCGCCGCCTGCCTTGCGGCAGACTGCGCCCGCAGGGGTGCAAGCCCGCCAGCTGTTTACGGAGGAGGAGGTGGCCGCCCTTGTTTTTTTTATTCAGCGCCACCTCCCCTTGACCTTGGCAGCAGGCGGCAGGCCAGGCTCCGGTTACCCGACCCAGGAGCGTCACCGTCGGTGGGCGAAGGTGCGTCGGGCAGTGTTTCGCTGCTCCGCGGTCCGGCGCACACATAACCAGCTGGCCCACCGGTGGTCAGACATTCTTGACCGGGAGCAGGACCTGTTGGACCTGCTAGGTGTCGAGGTCGTGGGGCTTGGTGAGTAGCCAATATATATAGTAGTATAAGTATTGTGATTTGTGTATAAATTTTTTACAAATAACAAGAATAATGCTGCTTACATTGCAGGTAAATTACGTTTCAAAATCTTCTGTGATTGTAGGACACAGGTGCTGGGCGGTACTCTTACTTTTTGCAACTTTGCGCTCGCTTGTCATTATTATGTAAGAGTTTACTTTAGAGAACTTCAGTTAGGTAATGCTATTGCTAGAGAGACTGTAGTCCTTCCTTTGTCCTCCTGTCAAATAGTGGTGGATGGATTTGATACTAGGTTTAGATACTATTAGTTGATAATTTTTGAACGGTGTGCGTGACGCATCCTCTGTCACTGAGTGCTGCTTACCCCAGTCCTTAGTAGAACCTTTTGTAGTTTGTTTAGTGAGTGGTACTGGTAAGCTTAGCTTAGCAGTGTCAGTCAGCTGCAGAACATCAGACGCAACCAACCAACAATTTGATGTATGCATTATGCACTGACTTTATGCATGTGTCCTCCTTCTCACCTATGCATTTTTGATGAAAAAAAAATGGAAATGCATGCTTAATGAACAATTGGCCCGCCTGGAATAGGTGGGCTAGGTCAGGTGGTACTTAGGCTTAGTTAGTGTTCTGGATTTTATTTGAATCAATCAGAATGGAACACTGAATTAGTGTTCCCCAATAAGTAGACTGTCCGTGAATTCCGCAAGCCAGTAGGCGCTCGGATTCGATAGGTCAATTTTATTGCAATTTTTGTTTCCTAAAACGTTTTTGAGCGTTTTTTAAGATAATTTATTTGTTTCACAGCAATCATTAATGTTTGTGTCTTTCTTTTTCTTTATTATATCTTACATGATCACTGATCTGCAGCACCCAGGGGCAAGAAGACGGGGTCCGAGTCGGCGGGACAACCACCAGAGGACCGCTCCTCTACCGAGGGCCCTGCTGCTGGTCCCAGTAAGTCCTCCAGTGGTTATATTAACAATTATATTGCCCTAACTTTTACTGGACCTTATTTATTCTGAACTATTAATTCTGGCTCCACTCCCTAATTATATTTTTTACAAAAGATTCTTTGATCTTGACTTGACTATCTGTTTCTAAATTCTGGTTATCCCTGCCTCTAAGTTGTAACTGCCTCTGCTATGAATGTCTGTACTCGGTACTACTACTATTAGTCTGTCGCTAAGCTTGCCCAGTTTGCATTGCCACTCTTTATTGTACGGTTTTGAATAAAACTCAGATTGACCAATACTAATAGCTCTAGCCACTGAGTCCAGTCCTTTCGGTTGTCCTCTTCTAGGCTTCTTAATCTTGAGGCTTTGACAATTACCACAAACAAAATGCACAACCAAATATTTGACTATTTTTGATAGGATATAGTACATACTACTTGGATTCTGCACAGCCCCATGCAGAACTATGCACAATGAAAGAGGATGTTGGTGATGAGAGTTTGGAACTTGGACGTTACTCACACCTCAGTCAGAAGTGAACCCACAATCCCCTGAACGACTAGCTAGTGTCTCATTAGGTCCCCGAACCCCCACCCGAAGATACCCAATGATTATGATTCCACAACCCAGAACATAACACACTTTCGCTCACTCACTCGTGTAAGTCCACCACCACCACCACACCAAATACCACAGAGTCTATGTGTAAGTTCAAAAGGTTTATTTTCAAATGACAACTTCTGTATGTTGTTGTTCTATAAAATTCAGTGTACTCCAGCCAGCTCCAACAGCAAAATGCATAAGATTAAAACAATAAAAATTGTTGCAACAAGTGCATGATGATATAAGACAAAAGATCTGTGTGAATTCTGGGCGACTCCTCACCGTAGAACGTAGAATTACTGGTTACATGCATCATTCATAAGCTCTGCAAATCTCTGGTTCGTACTCGTAGAAGGGAATCCTCTGCCTGAGAAAAATGGTGCGTGTTAATGCAAGCATTTGTCAATCCTGCCCAAAAACTGTAACATGTTACCTATGGCTAAGTAATACGGACTAACGGAACTCCATAACAAAGTGGCTTGTTTTCCGACCTCTTGTACGCAACGCTCAGACAGTAGCTGTATGTGCTCATGTGGGCTCAAAAAGGCGTCTTACTGTTACTGCACAACAAGCTGCGAGGTAACATGCGCAAAAGACATGAAGCGAAAAATGGTTGCATGGCTCAGGCTAACTTTGCAAAGAGTAGAGTATAGTATAATAATGACCTTAGGGACCATAATAACACTACTAGTGTCTGTCTACTGACTGTACTCTAGTACCCGATTTGGACTATTGAATGTGATTTATAATAATAATATGTATTAACCTTTTTTCAATCTTGCTAGTGAAAAAGAATAAATAGGGGAGGTGTACAGGCATCTAAAAATGTGTCATGTTTTTGCTAGGCGTACTACCGACCACCAGTGCCGGTGGGGCCAGCGGCGATGGCGTTGCGGCCATTCCGGGAGGGGGCAGGAGATACAGGGGTGAGCCAGCAGCAGTGGCGGGCGGTGGTAAGTTATATTCATGACTTATTGACATTGCACTAGCTGGAAGGGTGTGTGGAGTGGACTTCACTCACTGTACTGTTGTTGAGACTTATTAGGTATGAAGTTGTAGTGAACATTATACAACGGTTAATAAAGAAGACACCCTTTACTTAGCAGCATGAGCAATGCAGTAGCAATAGCATTACCAGTGTGACTTCATTAACCAATGGCCTCTTATATCTGACTCCAACTCAGCTGTGAAAGTTTTATGGAGGAGACTAAAAGTCAGATCAGATGACCTTGATGGATGTGTTGAACAAAAAGGGAAAGAAGGGTGGAAGGAGGGTGGGCGGGCGAGATTTAATATGACGACTGGCAGAGAAGGATACGTTGGAAGCATGGATAGGTGGCTGATAGGAATCAGATGCATGTGTTGTTGAAGGATGGGTGGGAGGTGAAAGAAGAATGGATGCCTGCCTGGGTGGAAGACGAAGTATGGGTGGATACTGTGGATAGCAAGAATCATCAGCGGTGTTTGGGTGAAACTCTAAGCCAAGGCAAGCAACGGAGTGAGTGGGCGCATGCGTTGTTGTTGGTGAAACAAAGTAACGTTTGTGGAGAGATTAAGAAGAATGATTGACATTTACTTAGAATGGATGGATGCCTGTATGTATTCATCATAGACAGCATAGGTGGAGACTGTCACGGGATGCACAGTTTTAGGGAATGTTAAAGAAACCGCGCCAGCGTACTAAAGCCGATGTGGGGAGGGGCAGGGTGGGGGTAGTAGTAAACAATGTATTTCGCGGGCAAATACAGGTAACTTTACTGTAACATACAAATAAATAAAGTGAATTTCATTGTGCGCACTGCACCGCCAAATGCGATGCAGTGTGCGCAACAAAATTAGTTTCATTTATTTATATGTTTACTTACCTGTAATTGGCCGTAATCCATAGTTTACTACCCCCATCCTGCCCCTACCCACGCCACCGCCCGGCCAAACTCCCCGAGTCCCACCAACGACCGCTACTGACCTTATGTCGTTGTCCCATATAAAAGCAACGATCATTGGATCAGATATATAATCTGCCTTTTTGTAGTAGCCAAGGCACTGTGAAATTGAGCAATTGCCCTCCATGTAACAGAGAGAGTATGGCCAGTGCCACCCGTAATAGAAAAATACGAGCTTCCCCACCTGCAAACAGTAGTAAATCAAACTAATGTGACTCTGCGTCATGACTCGTATGTTTGTCTTGGCTTCAAGCATAGATGACCGAGCTGGCAATGCCGGCTACAACCAGGTTATGTCATTTCCCTAAACTAGAGATAAGAAGAACACTGGTGTACTGTGTACTGATTGGAGTCCATAGTGCTAGTATAATGCCTGAAACTCCCACAAATGTTAGAGGCCGAGGAAGTGGGAGGATAGATAGATTATTACCACAAATGTTATGTACTGTGCTTCTTGCTAGTGCTACTGTGCCATTATGTGTTGAATTAATTTTGTGTTACTGTTTAGGTAAGAGTACTGGTTACAACAATATTTTTTTCTTTCTTTTCCCAAGACAAACCATCGCGGAAGGAGTTGGCAGTCAGGGCCCGGCGCCGGAAACTGGAGGCCATATGCCGGGAGTACCGGCGGCTGGTGGCTCTGGCGGAGGAGGAGGAGGAGGCGGCAGCAGCTGCAGCCTCGTCCGATGCCCCGGGCCCCAGCCAGGCCCCAACTCCAGCGGTACGGCGCCGCGGTCTGATAGCCACCCGCCGCACTCGCTAGCAGCCAGCACTGCTGTCCCCCATTGTGGATGCCACTGCAGGGCATTCCGCAAGAAGATCTCTCCTCCGGATGGCGCGGCAAGAGGAGCAAATGGAGGAGCGGGTGAGAATCCTGGTGGACAAACACCTCAAAGCCCGCCGATTATAACATCGAGGACCCTGTTGCTTTGCCCCTTTTTATTCCTTGTTTTGGTGGGTGGGAATTGGGCGTTGGGGTTTCGGGACATTATTTGGACTTTTTTCGTTTTGGACATTGGTTGGGGTTAGGGAGAGGGGTGGGTCAGGTGTGGGATAGTTTATTTTTGTTAGGGTAATAAATTATATTTATACTTAAACATACAATGTTAATGTTTTGTGGGGGTTACTGTTTTACGAATTAACGTCACATTGGTTTGCTTGCTGCTGCAGGGCCGCAGCCAGTGTTTGATTTAAATAATCTGCCGATGATGTATAACAAACAGATAGATGCGGTACCCCTCACTGAGTTATTTGTCCTACTAGTATTCTACCTCCCACCAAACTTATCTTACCTGTGATTGATGATGACTACGTTCGGCACAGCGATGGCTGCATGGTTTCCATAGAGAATGTAGAAGATGCCACGGTTGTGGTGGTAGTAGTAGAGTAGACACTGGCAGTAGCATTTGCTAAAAAATAAAAAAGAGACAGTCACTTGCCTGAGAAAAACTGTGGGAGGAGTAGTCGAACGAAGTGAAATACAGTACAGAAGACGACTGCCAAACAAACAATATTGCAGTTGCAACTGCTAAAGTCAAATTAAACATAATGGTGGCGGGGACAGCCTAGTACAAGAAGTTATAAACTGCAGTTGGGCTGTCGAGTGAGTCACTTAACTTAACACAATCGTAATTCGTAACCTTTACTGCTGTGTGGTAGGAGTTTGATGATTAATCCAATCAATGACGGCAATTAATTATGATGTACTACTATTAGCCGTTGACGGCTTGCACAATGCACATAGACTGAGCATGGGTGGCCAAGCAGAAGAAGCTCCTCGCCCTGCCTTGCAATTGAATTAGTGTTGCTTTCACCACATCTGCCCCAGCAAGCGTGTGATCAATTGGTGTACATTTTATGTAGTCACATCACACCTCAATATAAATCACAGCCTGGGGGAAGAGGGTTAGGGTTTGATGAATGGATGGGAAGGGGGTTTGGGGAAAGGTTTGAAAATGAAAAACAGTACGCATGGACAACAAAAGCAAAGCGCAATCTTGGCAGACGACCATGATCTTATCCAAAAAATCAATAAAGCGAGAAAAGGGAAATGCATGCGTTAATGATGATGAAGATTAGATAACTTGATGGTTAATGAGTAGTACTTAATAACTCCTACTAGACAATTAGACAGTACAGGGCACCAGTATATTCTATGCAATTTGCCTTGCCTGTAATATGCCCTCATAGACCCAAATTCCATGTTGTACTGGGCTTACTTGTAAAGATAGCAAAGACAATTAAAAAACATTTGTAGGGATCAATTAGCAAACAAACACACAACACACAGTCCTAATGATTGCAGAGAAAAAAGGATTCAAATTAATTAAAAGATGAATGATGAATGATACTAAAGTTACTGTATTATCATGCTAAAATTGTGGAGTTGAATCTCGTCCTTCCTCTTGGTCCTATCTTCCATGGACGCTCCGCACATCAATCTTGGTGGCCTTCCTGATGCCGATTGGTAAGGTAAATGTGAGTTGTGTCTCCCAGTATAGCAAGCACAGGGTAAAGGCCGGCCTGTAACGACTAGATGGAAAAACAAAAGGGGTATTGAGAAATCAATGAATAAAAAAAAAAAACATCATTTACGGTGGAGTCCAAGAAGAGAAGAGAGAACACTTTCAGAGTGAGGCGGCTTGGATATATCGTGTAGATTCTGTTTACAGCATTAAGCTACAACAACAACAGGACAGAACAGGCCCACCACAGCACCAGCCCGTGACCCAACCTCCATTTACCTTAATTTTTGACATAGCCAGACAAAAGGCATACACAGCAACTTAGCATTTTCCTAATTAAGTGACAAAATCAATGCGCCGCTGTCAGTCATCACTACACTCGACTAGACCACTACATGGACATGTAGGTCTGCTGTGTTTACTACTTTCTTGTTGAATTGTTGTGTTTATGTTTACCTTATGCCACTTCATGAAATGCAGTTAGTCCTTGAATCATCTCCGATCCAACTGAATGACTGCGCGCGAAAAGATAGTATGGTCATCATCATGGTGTGGTACGTGTTGTCCAACTACAACTCAGTCTGTATTGACTCCGATTAAGTCCATATTCCATATTAAAAAATTGCAACAGATATTGGCCTGCACCTGCAGTAGTAGGAGTACAATTTGGTTATTAAACAACAAGAAAGGAAACATTGACTGTCACTTACTTACTTGAGTCACTTTGTAGATTAACTAGTAGAGTAGAGTTCGACTTCATGCACAACATCAACAACAAACAACAGCAATCGCTCAGAGTCTGCAAACATCCAATGCATTCCATCATTACCTGTCTTGCTCTTCTCTTTGGCTGTCAGATCATCAGATGCCTAGTTCTGACATTTTTTTTTTTTTTTTGCGGGGCAGTGGCCTCATCATTATTACTCCAGTCCACATTCATTTTGAGTGTTAGGCGCTGTTTCGGTTTTCGTCTTATTCATCTGTGGCACTTCTTTGTCACAGTTTAAGTTGCTTCCCATGGTCAGCACTGTGATGATGGTCCGCGGCCTGTGTAGTGCTCATTGCTGGTCATTTGAGTTTGCACAAATGTCAGCAAGTTTCTTCGAAGAGTCTCTTGTCTTTCTCTGCCAAGTACCTTCTGTCCTGACAGTGAGGACCTTTGGATGCCTGCTGAGGCTGTAGCCTTCGGACACTGATGAGTTTCAGCTCGAAAACAAAACGGAGGATAGCTATAGTAGTCACGTTTCACTTCTAATGGAGGCGGGACTGGTAAAGGCAACATTTCTTGTACTAATGTCTGCCTTGATGGAAATGTACTCATGCGAGACAGGAAGATGAAGCAGGACTCTGAAGAGTGGACAGTTAAATGCACAGACGTGCAACTCCAATAGGGAAATAAAAAAGAAGACGGTGGTGATGGTTTTGTTGTGATTTGATTTGAACCGGAAAGACAGATACACAGACACATAAAGGAAGGAAGAAAGCAACAATTTGAAAGCCTAGTTGTCAGGGAAGAGGAGCTCGTCCTCAAACTCTGGTGGTTCGGACAGAAATAGGTCCTGTAACGCACTATTTATGTCATCCAAGTCGCTCTGCTCTTCCTGCTGTGATTCACGTATTTTGTAATCCGGTGGTATAAAGTGCTGATTCATTTTGATCATGGTTAACCTCTCCACGCTTTGGGCCGAGAGACTGGTCCTTTTCGAGTTACAATGGCACCAGCAGCACTGAAAACACGCTCAGAAGAGACACTTGCGACAGGGGAAGCGAGATACTTTATCGCCAGCCTGCTGAGCACTGTCCATTGGCTTCTTTTCCCATACCAATACACCAATGGGTTTCCATCCATGAAGACCTCTGTTGGGTCATCCAGATAGGCCTGGACCATCCGCTCAATGTTAAGGGGTGCTCGGATGTGCTCGGCCGGTTTTGCCTTTGCATCAGCACTGGACTTACCATACCCCTGCTGTAGAAACCAATCAGTTGCACATTGTGCTGCGGATGATCCTGTTCTTGATGTTATTGTTGGTGTAGGTGACTGCTGGGAGGCAAATGCAGTGCCCTCAGGCTCCGAAGTATAACTTGACTCTGGATGCCCTGTAGTACTGGTTATGGCCTGTGGTGGGGGCCTGTAATTAACAGCCGTTCGCGTTCGAAAATAGTTGCTTCCTTAGCTATCAAAGTTTTGTAGTTGGCAACATCCACTTCCGAAAAGGAATTACTGCCTTGCTGTTCAGAAATACTTTGTACCGTGGATCCAAAATTGTGGCACTAATGTAATGTGGTTGTGACAAAATTTTATTTTTAATCCTTGTATTTTCCGATAAGCGAGCGGCTAAGGTCTCCGCCAAATGATATGCGTCTTGTTTGTCATCCACACCTGCGTACGTTTCAGACACATCCTTCAGCTGTTGCTCTAGCATGTGCAACAATGGGATAGCTTGGCCCATAGTACAGTCCTCCCTGCTGACTTCACGTGTGAAGATCTCAAAAGGAAGTAGCATCTCAGTCAGGCATTTAATGAGGTCCCATTGAGCCATCTCAACGGTCATGCCTCTCACAGTAGGTTCCCTATTCTTTGCATGACATAAGCATTGAGTGGTATGTACAGTTCAAACAGACGATCAAGCATATAATAAGTTGAGTTCCAACGTGTTGGCACCTCCTGGATGAGCGCTTTGACTGGCAGTTTATGCTCACGTTGAATGACCCTCAGCTGCTTCCGGGCTTTAAAAGAATGGCTGAAATGTGTGCATATTCTTCTGCAGGTGACCAGTAAGTTGCTGACTTTTGATTCATTTTTCAAAAAGTCTTGAACAACAATGTTAATGCAGTGTGCCAAACACGGGACCCTGAAATAGCCACCATTGCGCATGGCCAAAACTACATTACTGCCGTTGTCCGTGGCAACAAAACCAATCGTAAGCCCTCTTGGGCGCAGCCACTCAAAGACCTTGGTGTTAAACTCTTCCAAAATGTTTGCAGCAGTATGAGATTTCTCCATGGCAAACATGGCTACAGTTGCATGTTTGCGAGTGGCATGAAAAATCTCTGCAGTATCAACACCAGCAGATAGCTGTTCTCTAACACCCACAAAACTGATCCAGTGTGCAGTGATGCACATGTAATCTGTGGCTTGGCAACTGGTCCACATGTCTGTAGTCAGGTGGATACTGTGAACAGCACTCTGCTTCAAGGCCTTTCCTAGCAATTCCAGCATGTCGTGATGTAGTGCTGGAACTGCAACTCTGGCAAAATAGTAGCGGCTGGGAACATGCCATTTTGGGCAGATGGTTGACACAAATTCCACAAAACCCAACCCTTCAACAAAAGAAAAAGGGAGAAGGTCCAGTGCTAACATTTTAGCCAGCTTCGCATTGTACAAACGTGCTATTGGGTGGTTGCGTTCGTACTGCCCCTCACCCCCAAACATGCTGATAATAGTAGGCTGCATGGTTTTCCTTTCTCTTAGGCTCAACGCACTTTTTGGTAGTGCGGACCTGGTACTTCTTGGTGTCTCCGGCTGACTCTTACTCTTGTGCCACTGAGATGTTGCTGAAGATGTGTGCAACGTTAAGACTGCACTGCTGGGGTCAGGGACACCTTGTGTACCACTAGTGAGAATGTCTCCCTGTCCTTCCTCTTCCACCGTGATCGGATCTTCTTCTACTCCTTTATCCCCACCAACACCAATGGTTGCAGTTTTTTTTCTGTCGGGAAGGTGGTCCTCCCAGCTGATCAAGTGGTGTTTTTTCAGATGGGTCATTTGGCCTCCGGTACCATAGTTTGTACCAAGCTTACCACGACTAACAGAGGTATTACAAATGGAGCATATAGCAATGTTCTCCTCCTTTTCGCTAACCGTAAAGAAGTCCCAAACTGGGGAGCTTAACTTTGGCCTCCTGCTGGAGGTGCCACTTCCAATGCCGGATGATCTGTAGGGTGTGTGTTGAATTTGACTCTGTGCTGCTGTACCACTACCTACTCCTACAGAGGTGGTGGTTGTGCTGGATGTAGGTCGCTGCCGGGCCTTTGCTAATGCAAATATGGAAGCTGTAGGTCGTGTTGGTGTTACCTGTGGAGGTATGCGTGCTACATCCCTCGCAGCGATTTTGGATAGAGTAAGAATGTTGGTCTCCATCTCCTCGGGGCCGGGAGTGATGTTCGTGATGACTGGCTCGTCGTCATCATCATCATCATCTTGCTGTTCTACATCGACCTCCATAAGTGTAAGGCTTTCTGGAACCTTCCTTTTCCCTAGCTTGGTCTTGGAACGTGGCTCCCTCTCAGACTCAGTTTGTGGCTTCCAAGTGGCATCTAGATCATCAGAAGGGGGCTTGGCGAAGAACTCGATGGACTACCCCTCCTTTTCCTTGCTGGGGATTTGGAAGACAATGGATCTTCTGAATGAGTGGCTTCTTCTTCTACCTCTGCATGAGGCTCAATTTCCTGAACTGCCCCTACTTCAGGAGGAACAACAACTACTATTGCGGGCGGTGGTTGCGGCTGTTGTTGTTGACCACTTATCTGCTGTGTTTCCTCCTGCGTTGATTGGGTACTACTTTGAGATAGCGATAAGTTTATCTCCGGCTCAGCATCACTGCTTTCCACCATTAGGCTGGCTACCTCTTCCCCACTCATGTGCTTGGACCTGGGTTGGTGGGTTGGGTCCACTGATGCGGATGTGCTGCCCCCAGCTTGCCCCCGGACACCGCTGCTGCAGGCGCAATTTTTTTTTCCCCAAAAGGTACTGGCCGGCACACCAGACTTCAGTGTCACTTGCTTCTTCTGTTCCTTCTTCTTCTCAATAGCAACTTTCTTGGTACTGGGGGACCTGGTACCTGCTTTCTTTGGGCCCATCTTCTTCAGATGTCAGCAGCACTCAGTTGCAGAGATGTCTGGTCAGGTCACACGTCACGTTGTGTGTCCAGCAGCAGGATGTCTGTCTGGAAGTGCAACAGGAAATGATGAGAGACACACCTCCTCCTCAGTCTTTGTGCACCTAAAAGCAAAAAGCCAGAACATCAGTCAAACATAGCACAAATCAAACAAATAGAATATAGAACTTAGTGTGTGGTGGCCTCAATTATTAAATTTCAGAAACTATTCCAACAACAACACACAGTGTAGCCATTTGTGAGACGTTGACAACAAGGCCAGGGCTTTCATGGCTACTGTACACTCTGGAAGAATAAGAATATTAAAGAACAAAAACTAAAATGTACTGGAGCATGTTTGGCCTAAATTTGTGCATCACGTGTGATGTATTATATATCAGCATCAGGGAGCTGCAGCTGGCAATGGGGGTGGATTTGGAAGCAGTAAAACAAGAGGAAAAATGGAAAGACACGCAGGCCTATGTGGCAAAAACAGCACACTAATAACTACCACAACAAAATGGCCCCCAGAAACATGGTGACTCACAGGCACAAGGCACGGCAAACAATGAACTCAAGCAGGCCTATATATGGGCAGACAAAGGATGCCTTATAAAACACACACAGCTTTAATGCAAAAACTAAAATCCACATGGCTAAAAACACTTTGGAAAGTTAGACAACCACTACAACAACACAATTATAATGACACAGTACACACGCAAAAAGGCATTTATTTACCACACCCAATAAGTGAAATAGTCAGACCCTCCAAAAAAGCCACATTTCGCAATTCAATTTAATCTATTCAATGCCATCCATGGCCTAAATGATGCCAAAATTCCACAGACTACACAGAAACAGTTTTATGCACCCATGGTGACTACCTCTGGGCCTACTGGCATACTGGGCCGCAAGTTTGGAGGCCTATGGCAAAAGCACAGTGGCTGGTTTAACAAAATGGCCGCCGCCCACATGGCCAGGCCACCCAAAATAACAAAAAGTGAAGACAATGGACAGTACCAGGCAGTTGGAGACTCTGGGAAACTTGCTACCTCTTGGAAAAAATTGTAAAACAAAAAAAAATGACTCCTTGATCACCAAACTACATCTAAATGACAACCTGAGGAGTTTTTTGTGCAAAATGAACTAAATCAACATTTTCGAGAAGGTTTAATGATGCTCGAGAGATATTGTTCGCCAGATTGTAAATTCTGCGTGTTCGGCATCGCGATCGTCACAAATTGTCGTTATCGCGCGCGCGAAAACGTACATTGAGCGCGCAAGAAGTTAAAAGTGTAAGTCCTGCGTTAGTCGCGCAGTGCGGACTTGCCCAAAGTCCGCGAGCTGAACGCCCAGGGTTACCTACTGGCTGAAAAGGCCTATTTATTTAACAAACACCACAAAAAATAAAATACGCCCCAAAACCACTTTTACCAATTAAAAACAATGCCATCCATGGCCTCAATTATGTTACAATTCAACAGACAACACAAACAGTTTTTATGCACCCATGAGGATGACTACCGCCGGGCCTACTGGCACACTAGGCCGCAAGCTTTGAGGCCTATGGCAAAAGCACAGTGGCTGTTCACACAAAATGGCCGCCAACACATGGACAGGCCACCCAGAACAACAAGAAAAGGAAGACAAGACAGACAATGCAGGCCTATGGCAAAAGCACAATGCCTGGCTTCACAAAATGGCTGCCACCCACATGGCCAGGCCACCCAAAATAACAAAAAGTGAAGACAAAGGACAGGACCAGGCAGTTGGAGACTCTGGGAAACTTGCTACCTCTTGGAAAAATTGTAAAACAAAAAAAAATGACTCCTTGATCACCAAACTACATCTAAATGACAACCTGAGGAGTTTTTTGTGCAAAATGAACTAAATCAACATTTTCGAGAAGGTTTAATGATGCTCGAGAGATATTGTTCGCCAGATTGTAAATTCTGCGTGTTCGGCATCGCGATCGTCACAAATTGTCGTTATCGCGAGCGCAAAACGTACATTGAGCGCGCAAGAAGTTAAAAGTGTAAGTCCGCGCTAGTCAGCAAGAGTGCGGACTTGCCCAAAGTCCGCGAGCTGAACGCCCAGGGTTACCTACTGGCTGAAAAGGCCTATTTATTTAACAAGCACCACAAAAAATAAAATACGCCCCAAAACCACGTTTACCAATTCAAAAGTAAACAAGGCCATCCATGGATGCCCGGCCTACATGATGTTTAAACTTTAAATTCAACAGACATCACAGAAACATGCACCCATGGGTACCTCTGGCTCTAGTCTGGGCCTACTGGCTGAAATTCCAATCAAAGAAAAACAACTAGGCCCCTGCCGAAACTACAGTCCACAACAATACATTTTAAAAATATGGAAATCCCCCCAAAAAATGTAGGTACAAACAAGCCCCAATCAAACAAACAAGTACACCAATTCTCCAACTTACTTGTAAAATCTCAAATCCAAGAGTCCTCAAATCCAATCCAATGATATGATGCAGCAGACAGACACAAAAAGTGATCCTTCCAGCTCCAAATCCAAATGAAAGTGAACAGCACATGGACAAAACACTGGGAGGAGCCTGCTGGACAGGAACAGGAAGTTTGAGAATCAGGGGCACTTCCTTCCTCTTGGAAAAAAGAAAAAGGACTCCTTGCTCACCAAACTACATCTCTAAATGACAACCTGAGGAGTTTTTTGTGCAAAATGAACTAATTCATCATTTTCGAGAAGGTTTTATGATGCTCGAGATATATTCTTCGCCAGAATGTAGTTTCTTCGTGTTCGGGATCGCGATCTTACCAACACTGCCGCCGGAAGTCAGATTGCGCGTCCGAATGACGTGTTCGCGGTCGCACACTCGCGGGAACTTGCGGCCGGATTCCAAATCTCGTGGCGCCCGCGAACGGATAGGAAGTCGCGTCGCGAACGCAGAATCACGGTAGGTCGTTACCGCGCGCGCGAGAACGTATATTGAGCGCGCGATGAAGAAAAACAGCTACGCTACGCCGCAAATTGCGTAGTGCACGGTAACTTCGCGTTCTACGCGAATCGTGAAGTTACCGTAACTTCGCAAGCTTCGCGAGCGTAGCGAATTTCACCGCCCAGGCTTAGTCCTCAGTTCTCCATTGAATCTAAATAAAAATTTGATGTCAAATATTTAAGGGTGATAAATGTATATAAATGTTGTGGTATTGGTGTTCCTTTAATTTTAGCAAATACTCTGAATACTTTGCAGCTGTCAATCTAGTTGACCATAAAACATTCTTTATAAAAGCCCAGTTTGCTGTTACCTGATTTGCCATAGTTCTAGGAACACAGAAGCTGATGGGAAAGCTACATACGTATCAGTGTCCTCCATCATGTGCCGAGACCTGCTGGAGGTCTTGTGTTTGTTATAGATTCTCCCACTGCAACAATTACTTGTCTTGTTGACACCCGCAATTACTCATTTTGCAGGTACTCACTACATAGACTACTAGTAGGTGAGCAGAGAGCACCCTGGAACCTACAGTAGGTATCTTTACTGTGGAGGGACCATGGAAAGTAGTTCCTAATCCTAAACTGTCCAGAGCATCACCTTTATAGGTCTTCTGCAATAAATCTCCCAGAAAGCAGTTCTGGGCTGAGAATGTGAGCACTGCCCTTGCAACAGTCTTGAATGTGAGCCGCTTGTACATAGTATCACTGATAACTTACTCCTTCAACATGAAAATATATGGCATCATTTGTTCTAGTTCATATGTCTGTTCATGATCTGACACCCACGTTTCTTTTGCTTTGATATACTCCTGCTGACACCTTGAAAGAGGCATGCTTGCTGGGCAAATGCGGGTCATTGTCTACATTTTCAAGCAATAAACTGCAGTCTGCCTTTTCTTCTGCTGCGAGCATTGTGGACCTCTTTTGTCTTTCTAATCTTCCAGCGAGTGACGACGCTATGTGTCTTTGATATTCATCGCTGTAACACACAACTCCATATCATTAGATGGGAAGACCAAAAGCCAGCATCAAACAGGAAACTCAATGAGCTATAAATTTGCAATCAGATAACCATGGAAAACTTACGATGAACATGTTCATTCTAAGATTATTGGTGACGAAAGAAATATGAAAAGTAACTAGGCTCTAATGGATGTCCCCTTTTAAGATCAAACAATTCTCTATTGCCAATGTCAGTGACATCAACATGTGTATAACAACATACAATCCTGGCTGGTCAGAGACTCCAGAGGAAACCATGAAATACACTGTGAGAGTCCTTGCAACTATCACTTATACATAATGTTTGAGCAGCAACTGCCGACTGAGATCTGCAAAAGGTAAGGTATAATCATTGAAAATCAACTATCCTGTCGTGTAGTTCCTATATATACCTATGCAGGATCTGCGCGTTTGGATAACATAAACTGTGGGATTGGTGGCAGACTGATTCCGTGCACCCCCACTGGATATGTTAGCCTATCTGTATTAGCTAGCTCACAGTGCCACTATAATCTCCTCTTATAAAGGAGAGAATAGATTCTGGCAACCTCAGAACATGACAACCCTGATCCCTCAGAATCGTGGAAACAATATACCACCTTTCGCTCAGTTACCCGTGCTCACTTAGTTTGTCTCAGAGAGATACACAGAATAAACAGGCTGAGCGTTTCAATAAGGATTTTTTGAACAGTTGTTATTCTAGTGTAGAATAGATGAGCTGCACAACCATTAGACAGTAGCAGAGATATATGATTAGCAGTACTATGAAAGTAAAGGAATGGTATAGTTCTACCATCTTGCAGAAATCATGAATATATACAAGTACATAAAACACATGATAAAAAGTGCGTACTCCTACGATGCCTCCCTAACTAGATGTACCTAAATGTACCTAGCATCTGTGTAGGTGTTATGCCAAGAATCCCTCTAGGATCTAGTCAACCCCATTACCTGAGAATGAGAGAATATGGGACCCCGTCCTGGTCTTGAGTTGGACACCCCGCGAGGGATGTTAGACCACTGTGAGCTGGAGCGTCTGCATGCAGGAACCTCAGCGTCTCTGGTCAGTGTGTCAGCCGGGAAATCTCGGTCTCCTCTGTCCTTCTAAGCAAGATGTGATGTATATATACCCATAGGTCTCCCAGGGGTCCTACCTTGCTGTGTTACTGTGTCGGCCTAAAGGATGACGTCGGGCCTGAACTTTATACAGAGATATTATACAGGAGATGTTCGTCCTGCTGTTAGTCCTGCTGTGCTTCCAAGAAGCCTCATGCATAATGTATGAGATTCGAACTAGGGGGAAACCCGCATTCTGAATGCAGTGTCATATCTAGGTAAAAGGTCAGTCGCTAAGAACCGTTATGTATGTAATGTAGGGAAGAATATAGGTGAAAGGTTGCGATGTTACCTGCGCCTATATAGGGTACCTATATGGAATATAACACCCACTCCTCGACTGGACGACATATGTAACTTATTACCGTACTACTAGCCTAACTAGATTTTGGTACGCACAAAGCTTAAAAAACTTGTGTTTAGCTAACAAATGTTTAAAAACTTCTAAAAAAAATAATTTATAAAACTTAAAACTGTCTTAAATTTTTTTTGCAAGCCATAGCTCTAAAGTGTTCTTAGTTATAGTCCAAAGCACTATAAGCATTAGAAAGCCATGTATGCCCAATAAATGAAAGGAATGTCAATTTTTGTTTTGAGATCCAAATTTGAGTTTTTTTTTTTTTTAAAAAGGGTGAATTTCTTCCAGCACACGGCGAGCCAAATGAGTCAATTGTTTATGTGTCCAGGCTGGTAGACGCAACATTTTCGTTGCTTGCTTCCGCTGTAGATGGCCCCTGTAGCACCTCGCAGAGTATGTCAATCGAGCACAGATGATGTTCCACGCTGTCCGCAGCTAGCGCTGGGGCAGCCTGTGCGCCGTCCAAAGCCTGGGTGTCAGTGGAGGAGCCGGTGTCCATACCAACAGGTGCAGTTACTACCTGCGGTAGCTCAAGGAATGCCGCCATCAACATCGGAATACGCTGAGGACACTGCAGAACATGGGCCATTATCGGGTCCAGTAAAGCATTCACGTCCGGTTGCGCACATGATGGGAGTGTTAAACAAAGGTCTAACACGCATTCTTCTCCGCAAAACAGGCATCGGAGGACAGGTAAGATGCAGTCCATCCACACTGGTTAAAATGACAAGTACCAAGATTCACTTAGTTCTCTTAGGCGAGGTATGCCTAGATGTTGTACCATGCGGTCACGGTATTTACGCTCCAGGAGTGCTCTTTCCATCTCCTTGGTGACTGGGACGTCCATTGCGTAGAAAATATAAAACAATCAGGATACCTGCTACTAGAAACAGGATGAGCGGAAGTCCACCAAAGATGCTTCCAAATATGGAGTGTATGAAGTTTGGTATAACTCAAGTACCATCTGAAAGGTGCTCAGAAGTCCAGAACCTATGGTCTTAAATAGGTGGACAATGCCTGTCGTATCAGACATGTTAAAGATACGATTTACCATTTCTGCAAAATGGAAAGGGCAGTTTGTGTGAATAAGTGCCTGTATCTCTGCCGAAGACCTTGCGACCTGGAGATCAAAAGTCCCTCGAGCGGAGGTTAAGGGCACAGACTTCTGTAAAAGCATGGCTTTCATTCTGCTTAGAGTATCAAACCGTATTAAAGAAACATTCAGTGAAGGCCATAACCACGCCTCCCTGACTGTATATGTTGGTGGAAACAATACTTGCATACAACATGTAACCCTGGAGTGCACTGTTACCAGATATGCGATGCCCGGGAGCATGCCTCAGCAGCCTCGACTGTTCAGCATCAGGTAACTCCCATTCAAAAGTAGCCTGAATGCTGGAGTAATCACAGCAGCTGGGGCACCCCTCAAATGGCAGGACAGGTTCGCCACAGAACCATTACAAGCCCCGTGCAGCATTATATCCTGGCATTTGAGTGATCCACTGAAAGCGCTCCCACTGTTTGTACCGCTCAGAAACACTTCTCGATCCCCACTCCGGCATCGAAATCTGTATGGTAATACCCATGATTCCTTAATGTATTCCTTACCCATTTCCTCATATCTGCCTACCTGCTTTTGTTCACGGCAGTACTGAAACTGAAAAGTAGTGACCGGTAGAGTTATGTGGCCATGAATTAGCCATTCTGTGGACGGTGATTCTGCCACTGTAAATGCTAATCTATCCAGTTTTTCGATACGCAGCATTGTATATTTTGCTCCCCTTTATGCCATTTCTATTGGTTCATCTGTTAGATTGTATTCAGAAAACAGAGAC
Organism: Calotriton arnoldi; assembly: GCA_963921515.1. NCBI lineage: Eukaryota > Metazoa > Chordata > Amphibia > Caudata > Salamandridae > Calotriton > Calotriton arnoldi. The sequence continues at coordinate 655,671 of CAWUFW010006480.1, forward strand.
GTACTGATGATATAACGCTAAGGCACGCATTGAGATTGTCCGTGTTGTAATATGGCCAAATCTTGTTCTAGTATGTCTATCGCAGAAGATACAATGTTGCCTAAGGAATATATCCTGGAGGTCAATGTAGTTAACCCATTGTCTACCACTGCTAGAGATTTTTCTAGATTTATACGGTCTATTTCACGTAACCTCTCTGCGGCCTCTTGTTGTGATATTTTCCATATTTCATTGTAGACAGCATAATAGAAACATTTCTGACGTGGCTGCCTGGGACCCAAGAAAAAATCCCTGAGATCCAAATCCTGTGATAGTAAGTATAAGTGTTGTTTCACCTTTGTGAGTGTTGAGGTTTTTAGCCAATCAAGGCACAACTTCCTAACACTGTAGGATGTCACTACCCCTGGATGTTGTCTCTGTAGATAACGTGGATCCGGCCTATGGATAGCGAAACCTTCGGTTTTACCCATGAATCTCGCCTGACAAATATTAGTGTCTGTGGGCCAAATCAACCATTTCTTCCAATCGGGGTCTGATCTGTTGTATTGTAGAATGTCATCTATTGTAATCTCTTCCTGTGATGTTATGTTACCCTCGGTGTGTGATGGAGTTGGCAGCCGAGGTGTGTTCAAGTCTTTGTTCTTGGCTAGTCCAAGGCAAGACGGCTGTTGCACTGTTTCGTTCAAAAACATGATTTGCTGAGGAATGAGGCATGCTCTAAACAAAGCTTCTGTTCCTGTACCTGCCATTCCCTAGTACCCCAGACTGATTTTAAGTCAATGGTGTCTTTCCATAAGTCGAAACCTTGTTCAGACAACTGGGCAACAAAGGAAGCAGAGTAAATCTGTTTGGTGTTTGGTTTTTTGTAGGCCTGGGCGGTAAATTCCGTTCCGCTCGCGGAATTTGCGGAATTTGGGTAATTTTGCGTTCCGCGGAGAACGCGAAATTGCCAAAAATTCTGCGATCCGCGTCTTCGCGGAGTTTTTTGCTTGTTCGCGCTTTCAAAATGCGTGTTCGCGAGATATTTCTCCCCGAGCACGCAAACAGCATTCGCGAACAGGAAAAAAGCATCGCGAACGGGCGGAACAAGCAATTCCACGTGTTCGCGGAACTTTTGCGTGCTCGCGGAGATTTTTTACCACTTCGCGGAGCTTTGCGTAGCGCGACTACGCAAATTCCGCCCACCCCTAGTTTTTTGTGCTGGTGTTGGTGCAACCTTATAATAATATGAGGCTGGGTCAGACATATTAAACCCTGAAAAATATGGAAACGTTTGTGTAAATGTTTTTGAACTGCCTTTTGGCGGTGTTGGACAATGTTCCCACTGGTGGTAAGTGAACACAGGTCTAGGATTTGCAGATTTATGCAGAAAGTGATGACCATAGTGTTGATAACAATTCATACTTACGAAATCTGATGTGCTTTCCAATGTTTCACTATTAGAAAATGCAGCAGATTTTTCCAAATCAGACAACATGTTATTAACCGTTTCAAAATCCCAATCATGATATCACTCAACGATATTTTAAATAAATGAGGAATTCTTAAAATTTTGGTCGGGCCAAATATATCGAAATCAACCTTGTCCTAAACTATACCATCAGGTATAGGAACTGCTGTAATGTTCACTGATGTCAATTCTCTTTGTTCTCGATGAGATGATAGGTGTGGTTTTAAAAGTAAGTTCACCTTTTGGGCTGCAGAGCTTTGTCGAAGGTATCTTCCATTAACAAGCATACTAAAAACTATTACCAAGCCTACCCAGAAAAGAAAGAAAAGTATCCCGGTGATTACCCATAGTTCTACCCAAGGTGACACCAGGTAAGTCTTTTTAAGAAAGTTCAGAAAGTCTTTCACTTGCTGCTTGCGTGATTTTTTGGCTGGCGTCGTTTCCGGTTCGCTTGGATCCAAAGAAAATGTACCAAAGTTTATGAAGTAGCCAGAAACAGTGCGATCAATTGTTGGTATTGCATCAGGATTTGTGGAAATCGTAGTTTGCTCTCGTTGAGGCATGTTGATGTAAACATCTGTATTTGTTCTAATAGAAATTTGTCTGTCATTTTGACTCTGTATTTGAACTTCAGGTTCAAGGGGAACTAGTTCCATAGCATTGTTGCTTAGTACATCATTCCGTGTCGGAGACTCTTCGAACGTGATGAGTCTTTCCGTTTGAACTTCTTGAATTGTAGAGAGAGGAGGGCGTCTGCAACTTTGGAGTCCACGTGGTCTACTACTCAGTATCGGCCACATAGTGTGGTTTGATTAGGTCGATAGAGACAAAACTTTTCTCCTTTTTTCCGGCAAGAGGCGGTAGTAGTACAGTTTTTGTTCCTTCTACCGCTAGGACCTGTATAGGCTTTCTGTAGGGTGGCCCAAATTCTTTTTTGTCCGCTATTTTCTCTCTGACCAGATCCCCGAGTTTTGGGATCCAGACAGGTCTTGCCGTGACTGATTTGACTTCCCCAGTGGTGGTCTGCTTCAGGTGGACATTACTTTGTTGTGTCCTGGATTCATTTAGATCCTCTAAAACAGCCAAACGATCATGGATGTCAAAAGGTTTTTCATCCGCCACTGTGCCTTCACAATCAAGATCAGGTACCCACATTCTTGTCCCAAATAGGACCTCATATGGAGTGACCCCCCCTAGAGAACTTCTTGGCATGTTGTTCAATGCTCTCTGAACTCCATACAAATGTTTCACCCAACTTTCACCCGTGCCTAATACTCTAGCTGTTGAAGACTGCTTTAAGTCTCAGTTTTTCCTCTCCACAACCGAATTTCCCCATGGGATGGTACGGAGAGGAGTATCGCAATGCTACATCCAATCCTCGCATGGCCTCCTTCTAAGCCTGAGAGCTAAACGCAGGGCCCTGGTCAGAATGTAATGTGCCAATTGTGTATGTCCCTATAAAGACTCGCAAATCTTTTATAACAGTTCGAGCGTCAACCGAGCCTTGGGGCCACTCCCTTAGGAATCTTGAGCAGGAATCCACTGCAACCATGATATACCTGTAAGCCCCATCTCTTTGTAAGGGACCGCAGTGGTCCAAGTAAACACACGCTAGTGGTTTATCTGATATTAATAAAGGTGTCTGTGCTGGACGTGTTACGGTGGAACCTTTCATCTGCTGGCAGATGTCGCATTTCAAGACATAGTCTTTAGTCTGCTTTGTTAATCCAGGCCACCAATAGCGTTGTTTCAACAAAGAAACAGTCGCCGTAACTCCTGCATGTGCAGAACCTATCCCTTCGTGTGCTGCTAGAATTAAACCTAACCTACGATCCATGTTTGGAATTACTCTATCCCCCACTCCAGGAATCTGAGCAAATGGAATGTTATTGGCATCTAACTTGTAGGAGTACTTGAGTGGAAACCTTTTCGGTACTGCTCCGCTGTTTTTGCGACAAGCATTGATAGCTACCATAATCTCACCGTCTATTCTCGTTTTAGAACGAGTGATTGCAGCTACGGAAGCCGTGTGTACAGCCCCCTTTGCGGCTTCATCAGCCAATGAATTCCCTTCAACGTGAACGCCATCACGCTGATGACTCAGTGTATGTATCACGTGAGCTCTCGGTAGTTCGGTTTTCAACTCCACTACCTGTTCCCATAGCATTTTATGCTTAATTGTGCCACCTTTTGCATCTTTGAACCCGTTTTGAACCCAGTGCTGCAAATATTCATTATATGACTGCACACAGTAAAAGGAATCGCACACAATTAGTGTGGGGAATTCTCGATCCGTATTTACCAGTGCCAGTATCAAGGCTTTTAACTCTGCCAGCTGTGCCATGCAGTCTCCTAGAGATTGCGTTTTTGTGCAACTTGGGTGGAACCTTCCATCCTGCATGCGACCTTTAACGATTGCGCATGCTGCGCTATATTGTTGCTTACTTCCTATGGCCGGTTGAGCAGATCCGTCAGTGTAAATTATATATTCATACTGATTTAGAGGCATTATTTCATTTGGTAGAGGATACTCTTGTTCGTATTGCAGAAATGCTTGTGTCTTTAAATTTGGGTCGTACCTGTATTCTACATCTGTTGCAGTGAGAGAATTAGCCCATTGTATCCATCTCGGATGTAAAGCTTTAGCATTAGGAACGCTTGCCTTTGTCGCAGCCTCTAAGGCTGGAACCGGAGTCACTACTATTATTCGTTTCCCCTGAGCCAGTGCTCTTTCTCTCACCACAGCAGTCTGTACTGCTGTTAGAATCTTTTCTGTAGATGCGAAGCGCATCTCAGCATTTGTGTACAAATGTGATTTGTATGCAATTGGTACTGTCTCACCTTCATTATATGTTAGATAGGTGTACCCAGATTGACCCGCAACTATACGGATCACCAGGTTGCGTACGTTTACCCGTGTCTGTAAGTGTTTGGAAGCTATCATGTCAGCTTGTAAGGAACGAAGTGTATCTGTGTGTTCCTGTGTCCATTGTTTTACTGAAAAATCAGGTTTTATTAAATCGTAGAAAGGTTTTACTCTTTCTGCGTAATCCAAAATGTATGTTCTGACCAAAATTTAGGAATCCCAGGATTGATTGTAAATTTTTCAATGATTTTGGAGGTTGGAGCAGCGCGCATTTTTCTAAAAAATTGGCTGCCAGGCTTTTTCCTTCACTTGAAAGCTCATATCCTAAAAACAGGACACTGAGATGGGCAATTTTTGATTTTTTAAAGTTGAATTTGTAGCCCTCAGATGCAAATCCCAGAATTATGGTATTCACTCTGTTCAAGTGTTCCTCTAGGTCATCGTCCGTTAGATAAATATCATCCACATAGGACAATGCCTCTTCATCCAAATTTTGAAGTAACTCAGTTACTCTGGCCGAAAACAACCCCGGGCTGTTCTTATACCCTTGGGGGAGTCGACAAAATTGACGCTGGGACCCTAGCGCTGAGAATGCTGTTAGATACCTGCTTTCAGGCGCTATATTTTGGCAGAAAAATCCATTTGAGATATCAAGTGTCGTTTTATATTTTTTCCGCACAATGTTATTCATTAATGCGGCACTGTGTGCATTTTGGACTGCAAATGTCTTAGTGCAAGTGTTTAAATGTCTATAATCTAAAACTAAACGATATGAATTGTCAGGTTTCATGACCGGAAACAAAGGATTGTTCATTGATGAGGTGCAATTTTCGATCACCCCTTGGTATTCAAGTTGATCTAAGATCTCCCTGACCTGTTTTTTAGCTTCTTGCTTTATTGGATACTGCCTCTGTGCAGTTGGAGTATTTTTTAAAGGAATTATGTGGTGGGTTGAATCCTCATCCCATCCAACATGGTTTTTGTATAATGCCGGAGCCTGGGCTACCGCCCACTCCTGCGCATATGTGTGTTGTAAGTGCCTGGGAATATGGTCTGAGAATGCCGGAAGAATTACTGTTTCTCCTTTAGGGCAATCCATGACGAATGCTGGCGGCCAATCTTGTTCAGCTAATAAAATATCATAGCCAGACGTCAGGTTCTCCCAAAAGAGACCTCTAACTGACCTTTATTTGTCCCCCTCCATTTGGAGCATTATTTCATATACTTTATGTGGGACACTTACCCTAGTATCGGGTGTTTCTACCGTGATATAATCATTCAAGTCTGCTGTCACCAGAAATTCCATCAGGTTCTGGTGAGCTATTGTTACTTCTGCCGCACTGTCTAGCATCGTCAGAGCCCATTCCCCGTTCAGTAGTCGAGTCCTCAGAATTCTGGGCATGTCTGATCTTTAAACCTGCAACCTTCTTCTTTTTGAACTGTGGCTTTTGCTTTGGTTTCTCTTCTTTTTTAGAAGTGTAATCTTGAGCGTGCTGCTTGTCTCTGGACTTTGTACGCTCTTCTTGTCTGTCTGACCGTCCTTCCCTCTCGGAGTTTTTCGATGAACCCTGAAAGGAACGAGAGGAACGTGTATCAGTATCCTGATACCTGTCAGGTTTCCTAATATTATCCCTATTCCTGAGGTTATACCTCTTTTCGGAGGGCTCCTGTGGAGGAGATCTACCTCTGGATTGAGATCTGTTTCCTTTAAAGTTTTGTTGTTTTTTATTGTCCCACTTCTTCTTTGTCGAAGCAGGTGTCTGCTTAGAAGTGTCCTTTTCAGGACTGCCCATCAGTTGTGGTTTTAAAGCTTTCCCACCCAAACTGTCTCTGCCTAATTCTGCATATGCAGTTTCAATTATTTTCGGTAATTCGTGTTCCTGTTCTAAAGGACTGAACTCCCTTAGGCGTTGGCGGATAGCCACTGAAGCTGCTTCCCCCTTAATGTTAGCTAGTATTATGGCCGATACCTGGGCATAGTTACCTAGTAACTTCATCCCTAAGTTCAGAGCAGGCTCTGCTCCGTACTCGTTTTGTATTTGTCTCAATACATCTGGTACTACTGCTAATGACGGGATACCATGAGTTCTGGTATAAATGGCAGCAAAGACTGTACCCCAAGTGGTACAATCCTCTATTTGTGGTGTTATCCCCATGGGCAAGCAGATTGTTAGCATTCTGTGTTTTTCATACGGGGTAGTATTCGGGAATACTGCCTCTAGCTGTGTTATTTTCTGAGCTACCCAGAATGGCATTTGTTCACGTTTTGTGGGCATTTTACCCATTACCGCGTGTAATGTTTGTGGTGTGATTTTAGTTGCTGTACTCTGAATTTGAGTTCCATTTGTTGCAACTATTGCTGGTTGGACTGTAAGTGTCCTCATGACGAATTGCGTCACGTTTCTGTATATTTTTATTAATTCTTTGTGTTGTGTGAGTAAGTCTCCTGGTGGCATTGTTTCAATGTCAGGATGTGGTGTGTAGGCCGCTAATATTGGCCATGTTGCCCCTTCTCTTCCGAGCGGGCCGAGTCTCACTCTTCTTCTTATGTGGGGTAGGGCGCCTTTAAACCAGTATAAGTGTTCCTGGTACGTGAGCGGAACCTCAATGTCCTCAAACGGACAATATTCCGCTGGTGCATCTCCTTCTGTGTAGGAGTGAAATGTTTTTGTTCTTGCATTTGCTGCTGGGAATGTAACCCACAAATAAAATACCTCTGTTCTGTTTGATTCATGTGCCTCAATCACGAATACAACTATGCCACCCCTAGGTGTTAACCCATGCTCTAGCCGTTTCAGGGTGACTGTATTTCTTAAATTTGGTGCAATGTGTATTGCGTCTGCATCTTCCTCCTCATCTGTGTTATGCAGTGCTTGTTGCAGTGGGTCTAAGACCTGGTTAGTCATTGTTCTTAGAACACTGAAAATAGTTTTTCAAGGTAACCAAGATAAGGTGTTATGCACAATTTTAGGAACACTGTGTCCTTCAAGCTTGATTAACCAACAGCCAATAAATAGGATTTTTTTAGCCTACTCAGCTGTGGCGGAGTTTGTGCCCACCCACTCCAGACGTCTCTGGTGTTTTGTGAGTAGGGGTCTCTGAGAATAGCACGACTGAACTACTCAGATTCTACTGTTAAATAAGTACCCAACCAACGTTGGCGGCGCCATGTTGTGTAGTTCCTATATAACCTATACAGGATCTGCGCGTTTGGATAACATAAACTGTGGGATTGGTGGCAGACTGATTCCGTGCACCCCCACCGGATATGTTAGCCTATCTGTATTAGCTAGCTCACAGTGCCACTATAATCTCCTCTTACCAAGGAGAGAATAGATTCTGGCAACCTCAGAACATGACAACCCTGATCCCTCAGAATCGTGGAAACAATATACTACCTTTCGCTCAGTCACTCGTGCTCACTTAGTTTGTCTCAGAGAGATACACAGAATAAACAGGCTGGGCGTTTTCAATAAGTATTTATTGAACAGTTGTTATTCTAGTGTAGAATAGATGAGCTGCAACAACCATTAGACAGTAGCAGAGATATATGATTAGCAGATACTACGAAAGTAAAGGGATGGTATAGTTCTACCATCTTGCAGAAATCATGAATATATACAAGTACATAAAACACATGATAAAAAGTGCGTACTCCTACGATGCCTCCCTAACTAGATGTACCTAAATGTACCTAGCATCTGTGTAGGTGTTATGCCAAGAATCCCTCTAGGATCTAGTCAACCCCATTACCTGAGAATGAGAGAATATGGGACCCCGTCCTGGTCTCGAGTTGGACACCCCGCGAGGGATGTTAGACCACTGCGAGCTGGAGCGTCTGCATGCAGGAACCTCAGCGTCTCTGGTCAGTGTGTCAGCCGGGAAGTCTCGGTCTCCTCTGTCCTTCTAAGCAAGATGTGATGTATATATACCCATAGGTCTCCCCAGGGGTCCTACCTTGCTGTGTTACTGTGTCGGCCTAAAGGATGACGTCGGGCCTGAACTTTATACAGAGATATTATACAGGAGATGTTCGTCCTGCTGTTAGTCCTGCTGTGCTTCCAAGAAGCCTCATGCATAATGTATGAGATTCGAACTAGGGGGAAACCCGCGTTCTGAATGCAGTGTCGTATCTAGGTAAAAGGTCAGTCGCTAAGAACCGTTATGTATGTAATGTAGGGAAGAATATAGGTGAAAGGTTGCGATGTTAGCTGCGCCTATATAGGGTACCTATATGGAATATAACAATCCTACTCCTAAGATAAACCAACTGGTTCAACAAGACAACATCCAACTAAAACTGTCAGAAATATCAATCGGTTTTCTCCACCTCATTTATTACAGCCCAACTAAAGCCCTGATTCAGTAATCTATGGAAATGCTACTTAAACTAAAATATCATAGCAGCTTAGCTCATCCTCTAGGTACTGTGAGAAGACATGAAATCTGCGGTAAACTTTCATTGCATCAAATTCCAAATATTATGCTTTGTACACAGGGCCACCTGGAATACATGACTATTGAAATTCTGCATCACCACACAAGACAACTGAAAACTCTTGTTTACGTCCAAATAGCTGAGCGTCCTCATTTGAAGGAATATTTCGTTTTCATAACATGCCTCTCTCCTGTGGAATACACAAGGGGACATATCTGACTTAAAATTTGTATCGCAGCATATATTGGGAAGCAATTCGAGACACACCTTGTATAGCAAGCATTGGCATGAGGCTGTCTGAGAGACTTTGATATTTCGACTTTTCTACAGGAACCCTTTGTTCCCTGTTTTTACAATTATCAACAGTAGCAGTGTTAAGTGCCAGGGGCACAGATGACAATATAAGATAACCAGGCAGAAAAGATTTTTAAAATATGAGTCTGTAACAGTGAAGGATAAAACTCCCCACAAACAGCTGACTCAGGAATGTTGAAAACCACCATTGTCCACTTTTGAAATGTTGAATCCTTTTCCGTGGAAATATTCTCCATAGAGTGGCATCTTTGAAGGTCTCGAAGGACCCTTCAAAACTTGCTTCTCAGGTTTGATTACAAAACAACCAACACTCTGGTGCCAACTAATCTCCCATACTGTATGAATCGCTTGGTAATTGCAAGGTCCCTGATCCTTCTCAAATAAGCATTTGTCATCCACTATTTAGAAAAGCCTCTTCAGACTCAAAGGAACTTTAGAACAATCTTGTTGTCTCCATCATCTTCTTCAATGGAAAATGGTTGTGAAATGTTTCTCAAGTCTCAAAAGCCACTGCTAATTTAAGATTTTTTAAAGATTTTTTTTTCCACAACTGCCAGTTACTCTTTAGAGGGACAGGAGTCAATCCTGGTGAACATACAGAGTTCTAGTCATTTTAGACCAGGGAAAAACAACAGCCCATCTCAGAGTCTCTCCTAAAAGATCCTACTTGGAAGGTTACATGGTAGGTAATCCTCATACCTTGCTGAGTTTCCTAAAGATCAAGCTATCAAAAAACCTTTAAAATGCATGTATTATAAAAATAAAATCAGTTTGTTTTTGCTTGATAAGAGCCTTGCCAAGATATGCATGATTAGACCACGTACATAAAGCTTTTAATCCCCATTCATATTATTCACTCTTAAAAGCAAATAAAAATAAACTGAAAGAACATTATTTACTGCTTCCTTAATCAAAATAAAATAATTGACATCCCAACTGCTCCATTTCATACCAAATTCTAACATATTAGCGAATTAATTGACCAATGTTATCCAGCAGTAAATAATCATGGCATCCCTCAAATAAGGTATTTTCCTGCCATGCATACTGATTGGCTATTCTGGAGCATGCTGAATTTCTGTATTTAAATATTCTTTGAACAAATGTTTGTGCTTTTGGAATCCAGGAGTTATTAATTATTATTTTGATTCTTTTTACTGGATTTCGGAAAGCCCTCCGGTGACTAGGAACAGGGCGTCCTAATGCTGAAAATCCAAATAAAGAGCCAAAAAGGCCATATAAAACACTAGATTGTAAACAGAAAAGGGTTTAACTTTTTTTGTGAAACTCAAGCGATATTCAGTAGATCTAAGACAGGTTGTAAGGTTATTTCAAGTTTGTGCCATAAGAGCAGTAAGGAAGCTTCCCAAGAAATGTTTTACAGATTCGTGTGATGACAAAGAAGGTAGATGGAGCATGTTTGGAGGAACATTGCATCCAAACTTATATGAACAAATGAAGGACCAGTATAGTAAAAATAAAAACACCTATGACCAATGTAAAAAGCTAAAGTAAGCCTCTTAACTATGCTGATCCAGTGTGGAGAAAGTGAATAAAGGAGATTTGTGACCTCCTGCTAAGGCCCAAGATAAGCTTTGCAGTGGTACCTCGCATAATTTGTAGTTTATATATGAGGTAGCCATAGTTATCTCACAGTGCCTGTAGAAGCCCAGTGGGCATGGATTTACTGATGGGGGTGACCTGAGGAAGAGATGAGGTCTGAGTGTGTAAACCATGGTGTGGTCTTGCACCCAAATCTCGCTAGAGGCATTCAAAGAGAAATGGATGCTGAACTAGGTCAAAAGCTGCAGGATGATTCAAAAGAACCTGGTTGGTTGAGCTTCCCTAATTAAGAATAATTCTGTTTCTTCAGTGCAGCACTTAGGACTGCTTTGTCTTATCTGCTAAACATAAGCCTGCTTGGACCTGGTTCAGCAGCAAAACAGTCTTCAATAAGTGTTTGTTTACATCCTTTCTGTATATTTGACTGGAAAAAGCAGAAATGATAAAGGAAAAAAGTTGCCCATTTTCGCAGGATCTGCCTTAGATTTTTCAAGCAAAGGGGGACACTAGAAAGCAAGCTTCCAAGATGGCTGCATAGTCTCGAACCTCCAGTGGCGTGCCTGAACAAAAGTTAAAGCCATACCACTACACCTTGTTTACCGGCACAAAAAAAAACTCCTTGTGATGTCGGGGGCTATCCTGCCTGTCTGATGCCGACAAGTGCCCCTAGGAGATGATCGGGCAGCCTGATTGAACCGGATTAGTGAGCGGCCTGTATGCATAAGCAACCTGGCTGCAGCGACGTGCCGTCCCTAGAAGACCTGAGCCCGAACTGAGTGCTGAGGCTCTCAGGGGGCTCGGTGAGAAGGTGCGTCAGAGTGCCTCAATACTGGGGTGAGCGGACACTGGTGGTTGGTGGGGAGGCACTGTTGGGGCCTATTGGGCCAGCTCTGCTGTCGGGCAGCTTGGTGCCTCCCGTCCCAGTGCAACCTACGCGCCCCTGCATTGGCTTAACAAGGCAGTAAGCGCTATGCTTTGAAATCCGTCTATTCAAAACTCATCCCCTGTGAGCTAGTGCTGCTACTGGTATGCTTAGTGGGTGGGGGTTGGGGCTCTTCATACCCGATCCCTCTTGACTGCGCGTTGCTGTGCCACAGGCTGGAGCCTGTCGTGCCCTATCGCCAAGGCGACCGGCCCCCGCAGATTATGTCTCCCCATGAATGTGAAAAGAGGGGCGCAGGGGAGGCTTAAGCTACTCCCAATTGGGGCCCAAACTCTCACTCACCTAGGGTAAATCTCACAGACTGTGCCACGGGACCAAGAAAGTGCTACCAATCTACCATAGCTGTGCCTGTACTGTACTGTAATCTGCGGTATCCCTTGAAATCCTTCCACTTTGGAGACACAGAATGTGGAGAGAGCAAGCCTCATAAAGGGCAAAGCTGACCATTGGCAATCCAAGCTGCCTTGTGACAAAAAGAGCGCAACCGCGCCTAGTCCTGGGAGGGCTTCTGCCCCATCTGGGGCTCAGCTGTATCCTGTCACCCAGGCCCTAAAAGACGTAAAGGCTAGTTTGCATGCCGTTGACACGAATATTGACTCTTTGGCAACGCAGCTTGATGGCTTCCAGGAGTGGAATTATCATCACAACTTCAGGCTGACCCAGGCAGAGCCTCAGATATTGGATACGGAAGACTCGCAGCACAGCATGGAGGGGGCCCTGACACAAATGCAGCGTGAACTGAACACACTCTGCGCCCAGAATGGAGATTTGGAGGGATGCTCGAGGTGGGCGTCCCTGAGTCAGCTACCGCTGGTAATATGGAAGTGTTCATCGAGGAGCTCTTGATATCCGCTTTTTAAGCGCTCCCATTTCTCCACTGCTTTTATTATTGAGAGAGCACATTGCTCCCTGGCCCCAGCCCCCAAACCAGGCTAGCCTCCTCGGCTTATCATTGCAAGGCTCCTCAATTACAGGGATAGGGATCTCGTTCTGAGGCTCACCCGTGTCACCCCTGACCTGCAGTTTGAGAACATGTCAATCTCCTTTTAACCAGATTTCCCACAAGCAGTCCAGGAGGTGAGGTGCACCTTAATGGAGGTTAAAAAAACACTGTGATCAAGGGGTCTGAAATACACTTTGCTAAAGCTGGCTAAGCTTTGACTGGAAGATAAGGGAAAGATGCACTTCTTTTTGAACCCTGAACAGGCTCTGAATTTTATTGAGCAATGTCTGCCTGCTTCAGATGAACCTTTGTCCCCTGGAATTGACAAGCAGTGAACTTAATCTATGATATGGGACAGTATCTAAATTTCTCTGCACTGGATCCTGCTCTCCACCTCATATCATTGGGCACATCCTCCAATATTGACGCTATAAAATTGTTAATGTGCTTATGATGAAGCTGAATGTTGGGGCTTCCTGCCACTTTGCATAAAGGGACTTGACTGCCACTGCTTATGTATTCTGGTAGGCCATGCCTGAGGATTCACCCGTGCTCCTAGGTCCCCCAAGCATGGAGCGGACACGAACTGCCTTGCTCTTAGCATGGCTCTCATATTTGTTTTGGTTTGCTTTTGAGTGGGTGCTCTCTGACAGTTGGAGTTGGTGTGTGTGTGTGTGGGGTGGTCTAGGGGGGTTTTGCTTATTTAAGGTTGCTGTGCATCTATGCTAACCAATTGTACTCAGCACTGCAGGGATCTCACTCCTCACAATTTTGTGATACCCCATGCTTGGGTAGAGCAGAGGTTGTGCGAAGGTTGGGGAAACTTTAGATCCTGTTGATTTAATCTCATGGTGATTTCATTGCAAGGAATGTGAGAGGCCTGAACAGTCCGTCTAAAGCACGACAAGTCCTAGCCTATCTAGACAGGCATCAGATTGATGTTGCCTTACTGCAGGAGATGTATTGCTCACCCGTGGGCGTTCCTACTTTCTTATCTGCCTGAAGGGAAGCACTGGTACTTCTCCTCATGTTCCACTTATGCCCGCTGTGTGTTTACTGTTATAGCTACCCTGAAAGATGCAGTGGGTAGATTGGCAGCTGTGGCGGCAAGATTGGATGGTCCCCCCTGTGATGGTGAATCTTACGGCCCCAGTATGGACTCACCAGAGTTCTTTGATGAGATTCTCACCCTCTGCGTTAACTACAGGGACTGGCCTATGATATGAGTGGGGCTTCAACATAACTTTCCCATCACTGCTAGACAGGACTTTGCAGAAACCTCATCCTAGCCCACGGGCCAGCTTGGCCCTTGAACAACTAATGCAGCTCTGCACATGGTAGACGCCCGGCAAGTGCGCCACCTGAGAGATCGAGAGTACACGTGCTGCTCACAAGTGCACAGTGTACCCTCCCGCCTAGACTTTTGGCTCCTGTGTGCTCACTGTGTCCCATGCTCCACATTGGGGAGATATTTCCTCATACACCGTCAGACCACTCCCCTGCATTGTTGATACTGACTAGTCCCATCCCAGCTCCTCGATTCTTTAGTTGGCATCTGCAATGTAGTGAAATGTAGGACTCTGTATTCCATGCTGAAATAAGGGGGCAATCACAAAATACTTTCAGTTGAATGAAAACCCAGTTGATGAGTTGGAAACACTCTGGGAGGCCTTTAAAGCCTACATAAGGGGAATATACATTGTGAAAGGAGGTCATATTCCAAATGATCCAATACACCCAAGTGAGATCCATACAGCACAGGGTGCCCAAAATGGTTGCATACTAGATATTTCGGACAATATAGATATAGACAGGAGTGATGTGTGCGACTCAGCTGAGGAGTCACGACGCCCGCTTAAACGTAGTAAAAACGTAGAAATTTTAGAGGAGTCCCCAGTCCAGAACAGGGGAGGGGATACTTTGGTGAAGCAGATAAAAAACACGAAAAGTAAAAAAAGGAAAATCCCGGGCAAACAGTCTTTAGTAAAGCCATTTACACGCAAAAAACCTACCAATGTGGATAAAATCATCACGATAACCCAAATGGAGGGCCAGACACGGGCATTGGGAAAAATATCACAAAGTATGGACAAACTATACAGTTATATGGTGGGAGCCTTGGAAAACCTGACTGAGAGAGTAGCAAACTTGGAGGGGAATTTAATGGGAAAAAATAATAATAAAAAAGTGGGTAAATCCCAGTCTACGCAGACAGGATTAGACTTAACGGGCCCACCAGTAAAGATCAAAAAGCCACTCCAAAATTAACAGCGAACAACACACCTATTGGACCCCCACCCCACGGATCCATCCCATCCATGTCAGTATCACATAATAATAACGCGCCAAGTAATAGGTTTGCAGACAATCTTAGACCTAATATTAGTGTGGGATCCACTGCTGCAGGTCCAAGGTCTAACCTGGGGCCATTATTGTGTAATCATCTTGACTTGCCCCCGGCAGCTACGCCGTACGTCGTAATTCTGGCCAATGTCCCTACTCTATTAAAATCAGAGCACGAATCTTGGAGTGAACTCCTTAATAAGTCTTTACATTGGCTGGGAAGGCACACTGGTTTTTTTGACGCGTTATTCAAAAATTTTAAAATGGTAAGACGAGTTGCTTGGCTGGGAAAACAACGGAAAGAATTCCAAGGAGACTGTATAGTCCTGACCTTTAGTGATCCTATGCTAGTCCGAGCTATTTTGACTAAGGTAGGGAATGTTTTCTATAATAACGAGGAAATTAACGTTTTACCACTAGGAGCTTTCTATCCACCTCTTCCACCTCCCCGTAGGATTGACATTAGAAAATCTACAGGGGACTTCCATGAATTACCCTTAACTCGAGGAAATGTCCCACTCCGCAATCGTTTTGAACCTTTAACCTCGCTAGAGGAATTAGATTGACTAACTTCAGGACAAGAGGCGGCTTCACATCTGTTAACCTCTATACCACAGGCCAGTGAGTCTGTGAATCCTCCCTCTGTAAAACATTCATCTCTGGATGGCCACGAGAACATTTTGTCGTGGAAAATTGCGGGCCTAAAATCAAAACGGGGTATCTCAGATTGGGAATTTTTTTTGCCAA
The DNA here is from genome assembly GCA_963921515.1 of Calotriton arnoldi. Lineage (NCBI taxonomy): Eukaryota > Metazoa > Chordata > Amphibia > Caudata > Salamandridae > Calotriton > Calotriton arnoldi. Next base: position 671,279 of record CAWUFW010006480.1, read on the forward strand.
ACCATCACATCATTGCCCTTCAGGAGACTTGGGAGGCAACTGATTGCTTTTATTTAGACGGATTTAAATCTTTTTGTAAAAATGCCATCCCCTCAAATATGGGTAGAGCACGAGGGGTCTACTTTTAATGTTCTCACTTAAGCTCTCTTGGTAAATTCCGAATGGTGGAATGTAAATCTCATCACCTGTTAGCGGTAGAACTTACTTTTAAAAATCGTGCTACTCTGCTAGTAGTGAATTTTTATAATTCTCATTCCAGAGTTAATGAGTTGGAACATCTGCTAGCCTTAGAAGAGCTCCTTGAAAATTATGAGGAGGGTAAATCTATATATTATGATTTAATAATCCTAGGGGATTTTAACATTCATATATGTGCCTTAAATTGTATTATGGAATTAGATCAAGGGAGTTTTCCTCTAAGCTAATTCATTTTGAACATACACCATCTGGCATTTTTCTGGAAAATACCCTCTCGACCCATAATTTACTCTGCTCCGGGCAAACAAGCAATTTGGAGTCAGTACCAACTTACACAGGGAACGGACGTCTTAGTACTATTGACTATATTTTTTTGACTGCGCCAATAGTCTCAAATATTGTGGAATCAACAATCTCTTGGTCATGCTATAGCGACCATAATCCCCTCATCCTTACCATTTCACTTTCTGCGACTGATTCTGAGGTGACAATCACCCATATTACAAATAACGATATATCAACTAAAGATCAAAATCGCAGGCTAAAATGGGAAAGGATTACTTCAGGTAGCTTCCTTGAGAATCTTTACACTTCTTGTGCCGCGGAAATTAAAATTTGTCTAGAACCATCGAGGGATAATCATACCATTCTAGAAGCTTTCGAAACACTATCAAAAATATTTCTGCTGACCTCACCGTTGTGAGTAAGGCCAGCTGTCCGAAGGCCGAAAGATGGTTTGACAGTTTATGTTCTACTACCCACAAGGAGCTCTTACTGGCCATTAAACGAATCCCCAGAGATGCAGCAGAAATTAGAGTCAAAAGGACGGCCTATAAATTGGCAACCCAGACTAGGAAAAATCAGTTAAAAGAGCAGGCATGGGAATCCCTGAGTGACGCTAGCGTACTAAAAGATAGTGCAAATTTTTGGTCAGTAGTTAATAGTCGCTTTCTTTCGGATTCCCAAAATTCAAATATTGAGTGTTTAATTCCAGCTGACCAATGGGTCCAGCACTTCGCCAACATCTATGATAATGTTGGCATCGAGGATCCAAAGTCCCTGTGGAGATCGAGCATACCAGGGCAGGGCTCATTTTTACTGCAGAGGAAGTCCATAATGCAATTTTATCTACAGCGGGGGAAGGCTCCGGGTCTCCGATGGGGTGCCAGCAGATCTGTTTAAAGCTGACCCCATGGTCTGGTCGAGAATTTTATCACACGTCTTTAATGCAGCATGTGCACATAATTTTCCGCTATCTTGGGGAAAAGCAGTCATTGTCCCTATTTTTAAAAAAGGGGCTCGAGATGACCCTATGTGTTATAGGCCAATCTCCCTTTTAGACTCGGCTGCTAAAATTATGGACAAAGCTGTACTGGAGAGATTGACGACCTGGTTAGATCCCCTAAATGTTGTTTCTGATTTGCAGTATGGCTTCAGGGCAGGTAAAGGGACCCTGGATCAGTGTCTCAATTTACATCTAATTATAGGAAAGTACACCATCGCCAAAAAGGGAGCATTACACTTGGCTTTTATGGATCTGACACAAGCGCTTGACTGCGTAAATAGGTCCAAATTATGGATAATTTTAAGGGATATGGGTCTTGATCCCGAGCTGGTGGCTTTTTTATTCAAAATGCATGAAAATAACACTGCTGCAGTTAGATATAATAAAAATGGTGACCTGACAAGCACTTGGGATGTAAAGAGGGGGTACGTCAGGGATGTATATTGGCCCCCTTCTTTTCACCCTTTATATAAATAAGTTGGGGGTTTTCCTACAAACTAGCTGCATAGACATCCCCAGGGTAGGCGATAAGAAAATCCCCGCACTGTTATACGCTGATGATACGGTGTTACTTGCAAGAACTGCGGTGGGCCTTCGGAGATTACTAGATGGTTTTATAGCTTTTATGGATTCCTTAGATTTATCAACAAATTTTAAAAAGTCGCACATAATGATCATTGGCTCCCGGAAATCTACGAAGTCCAAATTTTATTGCAAGGAGGTTGAATTAACTAAAGTCCCAACTTTCCCATTCCTGGGGTTACTTTTTGATGAAAGGGGATCATGGGGAGCACAAATTACACAAAAAAGAATACCCTCACCAGGGCCACAAGGGCCACCCTCAAGTTTGCCAAGAGATTAGGAACTAAACCCCTACCCGCTCTGTTAAAAGTCTATAAAGAAAAGTGTACCTCTATGGCTTTATATGGTAGTGACATCCGGGGCTATAGGGAAGGTAAGGAGATCCAAAGAGCGGAAGACAAGTTCTTACGTAAACTATTGGCAGTACCCCCACCACCCCGGCGTTTATCCTGCATGAAGAGATGGGGGTGGGATACATTGAGGACGAGATAGCGATAGCCCCTTGTTACGATGGCTTAGGGTATGGGATAGTCCTAATACAAACTTAAACCAAATAATAATCACGGATTGCTTAGCTTTGGATAAAGCCATGCATATCCCATGGCTGAAGTATGTAAGAGACCTGACAAAATGGCTAGGCTGCCCAGATTTATACATCAGACCAAAACCGATGGGCAAGCCTAAAATCAGAGCCATAAAATCACAGTTTCTGGAGAAGCAACAGGGCCTTAGAGAGGAAAAGGAGCTAAGGAAACCAACAGTTAGAAGATACATTATGTTACCTTTGTGTAACCAAATTCAACCATATTTATTTATTGTAAATAATGTATTTCACCGCTATGTATTAACAAGGTTCCGATTAGATTTGATTTCTTGGTTCTTAGTCGTCCCTCAAGATTTTGCAAAACAAGGTTCTCGCCAACCTTGTCTTTGCGACAATTTCTCAGAACAAGACACCTTACATTTCATCTTTTTCTGCGATTTTTATGTCCAGCTGCGTAAAAGATTTATACTTCCACTTCTTAAAGACTGCCACTTCTCCCAAGTTAGGCCAGCTTTGTTATATCTTCAAATGTTATCTTCGCCTATGGTTTGTTTTGGCGTGGCAAGTTTTTTTAATAGGTGCCATCAGAAAGAGAAAAAAATTGTCATTTTAATAACTTTTATCTAATCATCACTTTTTTATACAATTACGTTCACTTGTATGTCTATTGTTAATCAAATTGTAAATCTAGCATGTTGCATTTTATATTTTGGGGTCTTGTACGTTCAGGATACCCCCCTTCGTTCCATCTAGTATTTCTAATCCTGTATCGCTTGCTGCAACTGGGGAGCATCAAGATTCATCTTTTAATATTTTAACATTTGTATAATTGTTTATGAAATTGTAAATGTAGTATTTTTCATTTTATTCGTTAGTATTTTAAATGTTAGCTTTGCGCAAGGTAGGAATTCGAACATGTTGTTCCGACGGCTTACTGTAATGTGAATTTGGTATTATGCACTTTATATGAATCCCCCTGCTTTACCCAATATCCTTAACTCCAGTCTTTTAATTTACAAAAATTTTAAATATGAAGTCTATATGTAATGTATTTTATTCTGATGAAATGCCTTTTTCGCATGTTTACTTTTATGGCATTGATTTGTCGAATAAAGTATCTTTTGACTTTGACTTTGGCATTGTGAAAGTGCCTGGGATCTTTAAATCAATCAGGTGCAGATTGAATCGCTTGGAGGCGCAGCTTGGGGATCTAGTGAACCAGTATGAGGTTGGGAGGGACTGGATATGTTGGCCCAACTGCAGGAGATGCTTAGTGAGTTCAGGGAAGAAGCGGCGAGGGAGGTATTATATCCGGGGCACAGAGCTCGAGTGAGACAATTTGGGGAAGGCGACTGACCTGGGAAGACTTTGGCTTGGATAACCAGGAAAGCTCAATCCCATGACCGGGTCACCGCCTTGTGCAGCTCTGATGGGATCCTAAATACCGATACGGTTGGGATTCTGTCGATCTACCGGGACTACTACAAAATCTTATACTCTGCGCAGAATCATTGGGACACTGCGGAGACCTAATTTCTAGACCGTGTGGCATTGGCTGGGCTGGAAGGCCCGCTAAGAGACCTCCTCAATTCCACAATAACGTTCGTGGATGTCAAGGGGGCAATCATGGCCCAGCCCAGCAGGAAGGCACCTGGTGGAGATGGTTTACCGGTTGATCTTTATAAGATGTATATTGACGAACTGGCACTGACTACTGGATGTGTATGATTCTGCAATCGCTAAAGTTCACTTCCCCCCCATCTACTATGAAGGCTATCATTACAGTGCTGTAGAAGCCATGTAGGGACCCAGAGCAATACATACACACACAGTAACAGTGAGAAAACACTATAAAAGGACACCAGTTCAGAAAAATAACTAATATTTATCTGGATAAAACAAAAACAAAACGACAAAAATCCAACATACACAATTAAAGGTATCACTTTTAAAAGGTTCAAAATAGTTTAGGCCATAGGAAACTATGGATGTGTCACTTTTATTACGAAGTACCTGGGATGCATCAAAATCAAAGACGAAAACAGGCGCAGAGGAGGTGAGGCGCCGGAAAAGCAAAGTAATGCGTCAGTTCCATACTCCCAGGGGAGGACATGTGTTGGTTCCTTACTGCCAGGGGTGGTGAGGCGTCGGTTCCTTACACCAGCACAATGGATATGATGCCTCAGATCCTTATTGTCAGGGGAGGTGATGCTATTGTTCCTTACTGTGAGGGAAGGTGATGCGTCAATCTCCAGACACGCAGCCTTGGCTCCTTACTGCTGGGCAATGGTGATGAAGAACTTGGTGGACAGAGACGATGCGTTGAACATCTAGACATGCTGAGTCGATGCGGTGGCACTGGAACAGGGTCTGCATCGATTTCCCAGCTGTGAAGCAGGTGATGCGTCGTTTTCTTCAGCCGCACAGCGGGGCCCACGTCGGAGTCGAACCGTGCGCCACAGACGACGGTGTCCCTGAACATGCTGATTGAATTTGCAAACTTTATTTAAATGAATTGTTTTTTTAGCATTGTAATTGGCATTGAGGAAGGCGACCGTGCCGAAACACGTCTGTCATACCCTTTGCGTTGTGAAATACATTAATTTAACCAGAAACTCCAGGAGTGCGCTCTATTTGTGTTGCGGCAGAAACGTAACTGCAAACTTCTTTGAAAATTAATCGTGACTCTCCCCCACGGAGAGCGGCACCTGCGGTGTAAGGTGCGCCGGCTGGTGAAACCAAGTTTATGATATATATATATATATATAGGGGGGGTGAAAGTGGATTCAGAAAACAATCAACCTTTTGTCCACAGTTCCCATCTGGGAATAAAATAGATTTGTTTCATGAGATTATGGTGGAAGAAATCAACAAAATAGCAAGAAACGGTGTACAAAATAAGTATACTGAAAAACAGCGGAAAAGGAAAAAGTGGAATTTGACAGCAGGAGAACACAAAGCTTTGAGAGAACTCAGGGAAGATCAGGAAATAATCATTAAAGCCTCTGACAAAGGTGGAAATATTGTGGTCCAAAATCTGAGTGACTATACAACTGAAGCAATGAGACAGCTAAGTAATGGTGATCACTATGAAAAACTTGCGGATAATCCAATCGAGCAATGGACTGCTGAATACCATCAAATGCTATTGAATTGGAAACAACAGGATCTGATAAATTTGGAAGAATTTTTATATTTGAAGACAGAATATCCTATCACTGCCACTATTTACTTTTTACCCAAGGTCCATAAAACTATGAAAAATCCGCCTGGACGACCAATAGTTAGTTCTATTGGGTCATTACTGGAATCAACTTCTAGATTTGTGGACATTTTTTTAATGAGTTATGTGACCTCCTTACCTTCTTATCTGAGGGATACGATGGATTTTTTAAATAAAATTCAAGAAATTGAGTGGAAAGAGGGGCTAATAATGGCAACAATAGATGTTTCATCCTTGTATACATCTATCCGACACAAGGATGGAATAGAAGCAGCCAAAAATTTTTTACAGACTAGATCTATAAATTTTTTACAACATTCAGAAATGCTGCTGGAGATGCTTACCTACTGCCTAGAACACAATGTATTCCTCGTCAAAGGAGATCTATATCGGCAGAAACAAGGAACAGCAATGGGGACGTCATTTGCCCCCACATATGCAAATCTGCTGATGGCAGTCTGGGAGACAGAGATCCTGGCTAACCAAACCCACTTGAAAGTAAGAACTTGGTGTCGATTTATCGACGATTTATTTGTTGTGTGGGAAGGGAATCAGATTGAACTACAGGAATTCATTGACTCTTTAGAAAACAACAAGTATAACCTCACTTTTACCTCTAATATTAGTGAAACCAACATCATCTTCCTGGACGTTGAAATTTTTATAAAAGAACATAGGGTATGCTCCAAAATGCATAGAAAGCCAACATCTTGCAATAGTATATTGCATGCAAATAGTGGTCATCCGCAAAATTTGAAATGGAGCATACCCTATGGGGAAATGTTACGTGCGAAAAGAAATTGCACAGAAACAACTGACCTGGAATGTGAACTAGATAATATGAGTTGTCGCTTCTAGAGAGAGGTTATCCATTGGATGTCATTGAAAATGCAAGAATGCGTGTAAAAGGCAAAATAAGAAAGGATCTGCTAACTCCAACACAAGCAAAAAGAAGAAGAAAAAACAAAAAAGGATACATTGATGATGAAAGGGATCAGGGTGATAGCACCACACGATTGATTATGGATTTTAACAACCAAAGTGGTGAAATCAAAGGTATTATTAGAAGAAATTGGAAAATTTTAATGCTGGATGAGACATTGAAAACGACATTAACATCATATCCCAGCATTACGTTTAGGAAAACAGCATCTCTAGCAGACATTTTAACGCAAAGTCACTTAAAAACACGAGAAGTGAGGTCCAAGTCGTGGCTCTCAACTCCAGGCTTTTGGAAATGCTCAAAGTGTCGGGCCTGTGAACATGGCTCTAATATCACATCTTTTGACCTACAGAATGGACGAACAGAGTTGATTCAAGATCATATCACATGTGAATCAAAGTATGTAGTGTATAGACTAACTTGTCCATGTGGAAAACATTACATTGGCAGCACTATTAATAAATTGAAATTAAGGATTTTACAGCATTTGCGTGCCATAAAGAACAAGGATTTTAGCTACCCGATTTCAAAACATTTCTTTGACTTTCACTCAAGTGACTGTAACCTTTTGAAATATTCTGGATTAAAAATTGCCAAACTAACGGAAAGGGGTGGAGATAGAACTTTGAAATTAAGACGAGCAGAATCCAGAATGATATTGGCAATTGGTACAGAACATCCTTATGGCCACAATCAAGATGCTGAATTGCATGTACATCTGTGAAAATGGTGGTTGAGGACTGAACTGTTAAATAGGATAAGAACTAACTCTATTGTGGTCAAAAGATGGTTTTTTGCCGAGAAATTACTTAATGAATTTAATGAATTTGATATGATTAGTGTTTGATTTTCAACAAGCTTTTATATTGAATGTGTAATTGCATATATGATGACATTTCTTCTGTGACTTTCCCTCACTGATATTGACTTTGACCTCTAGTTTTAACCATTTTTCACTCTTTATCTGACTCTCACATATTTCTCCCCATATTAATATACTTGTATATGTGCCTTAAAAAACTTTGTCCCAAAAAAAAAAAAATCCTTTTAGAATTAATGTTGATTGTCATCTTAAAAAGTATAGATGGTGCCTTAGAATGAAATGGTTGCAATGTATAGACAGAATAATCTGACAAATTGGTGTCGCAGATGGTGGGCACCAGCTATGAAGTATAAATGCGTTTGCTCATGAATTACATAGAGGCATTAGTGTTGATTTGGTAGTGCCTTAGGATTATACTGGCAATAGACTGCACAAATTATATAGATTGTCCGATTAGAATGGAAGGAAGGGAATGACGTGGAAAGATCTTGAGAACATATCTTAGAGATCCTTCCAGATAAGATAAAAGAATGATTAAATCCTTGGTTAGAATAACCTGATGTGGTGGGATGTATAAAAAATGTATAAATGCTGCTATATTGTAAATATATGAAATGGTAAAAAATGTTATGTTTGTGTACTTTACACAAAAAGTTTATTAGTATTTCTTAGCAACTGGCAGTAGGTTTTTAGCATTTCTATTAGTAATATTACACTTTTTGGGAAATATTTTTAAGAAAATATTTTAAATTGTTTTAATGAACCATCGAAAATGAATTTCACCTTATATTAATGACTCATCAGGAACTATGATGGAAATAGTGGATTATTTGAAAATTATCCTTTAAATTGTGCAGTTCTCACTTTATTTCATGAAGACACACACAAATACAAGAAAGCTGAATGTATAATTTTTGAGCACGCCTTTATGGGATAACATTAATTCTGTAATATCATTATGATTTGAAGGTCTATTTATTGTAATTATAGGATATATGCACTATTTGCACTTTACCTTAAGTGACAGAATGTACTTTACAGTGACTGACGAAAAAAGAAAAAGAAAAAGAAAGAAAGAAAAAAATGGTGGCAAAATTACTCCACCAAAAGTGATTGAGGTTGCTAGTCTAGTTGTTCAAAATGACTGACACAAACAAGGGGTTAAGACCGTCCATTTTTGCTATTCTTGCACAGGGTGTGCATGTAAAAAAGAAATAAAACGAACTTACTTTATCCTGCAGTAGTGCCGTGATTCTTGCCTGGGGATATATTCTTCTCTGTTTTGGTGAGAGAACTGTGAATATATATATATATATATATATATATATATATATATATATATATATATATATATATATATATATATATATATATATATATATATATATATATATATATAAATAATGACATTAGTAAGAGATTGCAGGAGTTGGAAAAATTAAAAAAGAGAAATCTCACGTTGGTGGGAAGTGGCATCCCTCAAACAATACATCCAAGTAGGACGAGTTCCAAGAGGCTACGTATTATGATTACACCTACCTATGAAAACCCAAATACTGAACTTTTAAGAGAGTGGGCAGAAAACAGTGCAGAGAGCTCAACCAACATGATCAAAATACTGATAAAATATGCTGAAGTAGAAAGAATCGATATTTTGGGAAAAATTAAAGATTTATACAGTATACTTGACAAAGAAGTGGATCAAGCAAGAATATTAAAATTCAAAAGTGATTTAAAAAACAGATTGGAAAAATATGAATAAAGAATCAAAGACAGAAAAGCAACAAAGTTCTAGCGAGACCGTTTGGACTATGAGAACGGGCGTATATATACGTTCACAAAAAGTTTTGATGCGGTTAGAATTCAGAAGGTCCAAAGTGGCAATATTACAAGCCAGGAACACTCACAGAGTGAAATAAGCTCAGATACAGGCTCAGAAGTGGAACAGGAAGATCCTGCAAGAAAAAGTGCAATAAGTATGAAGCTTACAGTAGCGGATGAGCCCTGTTTTTTACAGTTGGACCAGAGGACAGACCACCAAACAATAAGTGGTCGTGGGAGACCGAGAGGAAGAGGAAGCAAAGGAGAGGGGGACAGGGATACCGGAGGGGCGCAAGAAGGATTGATAGAAAGATCATTGCGCTCCAATGTGAAACAGAAAGCGAAACAGTAGATAGGAATAATACAGTCATCAATCTAAGTTAACATGAAATTAACAGAGGAAGATAAGTCAATACTGGAACTAGGTCTATCCTATTGCCATAAGAATGAATTTAACTACGCAAGTAGTAGGATGGATTTATATAAATGTATTCGTAAATTGAAACTGTTGAAACTACACAAGATGAGAAATGTCCTCGAACCAGAGCATACCTCAACAACAATTGATGCCCAACCACGCCTGACTAGCTTGACTGTGTCTGATGTACCAATCTTAGAGGACATGTGGTCATTGCAAAATGAAAACGAGGATGAAAGATATGGAGAAGATGAGCTCCCAATAGAAATAATGAATCTGAAGTTGAAAGGAGAAGATCATACCCCCTTTCGTTCAAGGTCCCGTTTTATACCTCAGATGATGAGGGATAACCTTGATATCTTCTCGGAGAATGTGATAATGGATCTGCGGAGATTGTATCAAAATATGGGAACTCAAAAAAGAAGAGCAGATCCCAAAGAGGTCCAAATCCATCGAGTGATAAGTAAGATCCCAAAAAAAAGATGTACTAGTGAAGCCCTCTGATAAGGGAGGAAATGTCTTATGGGGACGTGATCTATATAAAAATGAAGCATTGAGCCAACTAAACAATAGGGAATGCTACAAAAGACTAGAGATATCAGATTATGAAAAAGTAAAAGAACAATTCTTTGAAAGATTGAATGAGTGGAGAGATATATTTATGATGTGAGGTGGGATCAAAATATGGTATTATTGACTCTTGATATTGTCACATTGTATACCAGTATACGACATGTTGATGGATTAAGGGCAACAGAGCACTTTTTAAAAACAAAAGCTATGAGATTTGTCAACCATAACAGAATGCTTATTGAAATGATGGAGTGGTGCTTAACTAAAAACATTTTTATGTTTGGAAACAAATTGTTCCAGCAGGAGCAAGGGACGGCCATGGGCACCTGCTTCGCCCCCAGTTATGCGAACTTACATCTTGGCTGGTGGGAGGAGCAGGTGCTCGGAGGGCCCCAGCTGGAACATTGGACAGCAAATGTTTTAGTTTGGTTAAGGTTCATAGATGATGTTTTCGTGGTGTGGCAGGGCATGGAAGCAAGTATAGATTTGTTCATCAATTACCTTAATAGAAATTATCTTAATCTAACATTTGTGGGGAATTACAGCAAGACCTCTATAGATTTTTTGGATGTGAGAATACTGGTAAGGGGTGATAAACTAGAAACAATGGTTTTCCGTAAACCTACAGCAGGAAACACAATCCTGCATGCAGATAGTTCTCACCTTTCGGTGAGTTCTATAGAGCAAGAAGAACGTGCAGCACACAGCATGAGCACAAGGCGGTGGAAAAAGAAATGACTAGTAGATTCAGCCAAAGGGGGTATTCCCCAGTAATTCTTCAGAAAGCATCAGAAAAAGCTAAATAAAATTGAGCAGAGAGAAAGTGTTGTTTGAACTGCCAAAATCTGAGGAAAAAAAGAAAAATAGAGAGGAGACAAACACACAGAGGTTTATAACAACCTACAATACAAATCATGGAGAAGTGAGATCAATTTTTAGAAAGCATTGGCACCTTATTAGAGGAGACCCCATTGTAGGCCCCCGAGTTAAAAAAATATCCAGAAATAACATTTAGAAAATCAAAATCCTTAAGAGACCATATAGTCAGGAGTGAATATCAAGAAAATATGGGTAACCAAATTTGGTTACACCAGAGCGAGGGTTTTAGAAAAGGTTTAAAATGCAAGGCGTGCCAACATGGGGAAAACCTTACAGAGTTGAAAACAGTTTTTAATAAAACTATAAAAATAAAAGGTTGTCTGAATTGCAAATCGAATTTTGTTGTATACATCCTAAAATGCCCCTGTGAGAAAGTATATATAGGAGCACAACATTACCATCCCATAAAAGAATTCTACAACATAGGAGGGCAATAATCAATAAAGACAGAAGTTATCCTGCTAGCCAGGTACTTTGAGAAAAATCACCAAAGTGACCCAAACTTGATGCGCTATAGTTGTATAGCAGAGATTCCAAGAAAAAAGAGGGGTGGTAATAGAGAAAAAGAACTGCGAAAACTGGAAACTTATTTTATCCTTGAATTTGATAGCAAAGAGCCTAATGGATTGAATATCGATGAAGATCTATTTACATGCCTGTATTAAGAACTGCTGTAGAGTTTGCACATTCAAGAAAGCCATTTTTTATGAGAATTTTTAGGAGAAGGACAATGGACAAATTGCACTTTATTATTATGCACTTTAAATATTTGATATATGCACTAGCATCAGTACTGGCACTTTAAAAAATAATGAAATAAAATAAATAGCACTAAGCACTTTATATGTAGAAGGCGGACATATAGAGGTATATATAGAAATCTATATGTAGAAAGGCAGCTAAGGAACAGTATGCATTGATGCACTTTACTTTTAAAAGGGAACTTTCCTTTTTATTTGTATATATATAAATCTGTCGTTTTTTTAATTCATCAAATATTTTGGAATTGTTGATTTCAATTGTAATGATGAAATTATGCATAAGCATTAGTAAATGATGGAGAAATATATAATACAAAAACCTGTTCCAAAATGGCGCCCGTATTTACCAAAAAGTACTGCCTTGGGTTGCAATGGGAATTGTCCTTTGTTTATGTCAATTTATGTCACCGTATATTGTGTGTATTGAAAGTTAAAAGTAATGGCGATCTGTGTCGTGAATAAGACTGTGTGTAGCAACCGAAATGCGTGGATACCGTAACTGGAGAAAATAATAAAAAAGCGATAAGAATCCCTCTGGAGTGCTGGGTCGTTTCTGTAAAGGAGAAAGGAGTCGTGAATTAATATATATATATATATATATATATATATATATATATATATATATATATATATACATATATATATATATATGTAATTTTCTATGTATGCTAATGTGGCACAAAGGTTAAATTCCAGTTTATTACCACAGTACAGTAGAGGAAAAGGCAAAAGTGGCATGAGAAAAACACTGTTTGCTGCCTCTCAGGTTGCATATTACAATTAATTCACATTAATTCACACATGGAAGCAACTATCGTAATAGCCACAAGGCTCTTCAATTTGATGCACAATCGTCACTTTTTCCATCCTCTTTTTTGTATAAACAAACAGACTTGAAAAAAAGCCTTCACATAAACCATATATATAGATGCTGGAGGGGAGGGGCGTCACGACCCACCCGAGGCTTCGCCTCATGAGTCTGCGACTCCTCCCCCCACTCAACAGTGGTATCAAATTGCAAATTACACTCTGCAGATCTGCATATATACTATACACATGTCGGACCCACCGACATCTGCCCCTGCGGTCCTCCCGCAACATTACGATGCGGCAGGTGAAGGGACCGTCCGCGGCGCTTTCAACGGCCTCAAGGAGCTGGTTGCATCATCAGAAAAACACGATAATCTCCTAATGATGGCAATTATGATGTCATTTTCCGACAGCCTTTCCACGTCGGCCTTTCCGACATGGAAAGGCTGTCGGAAAATGACATTGTGTGGCCCCTAGCAGGGCCCCCTTCCCTCCTGGGCCTCTGCTATGGGGCCTGAGGGGCACCTATGGTGCCCCCTAAACATCCCTGCATCGTGAGGCAGGCACCTCACCATGAGGTGCCTGCCACACGGTGCAGGGATGTTTACAAACATCCATTTTGCTATGGCAGTTTGTGCTGTGGGCCTTTTCCACCCGACCTGCCATAGCAGAGTGGATGCTTCCAACCACTCTATTGGCAGTCGCATCCTAATTGTAAGGTCGGTCATCGGCTTCCATACCGATACAGTGCGTCCGCCAGACATCGTAATAAGGGCCATAATGTCTATTCTAATTAATATGTATAAATATATATATATATATATATATATATATATATATAGAGAGAGAGAGAGAGAGAGAGAGAGAGAGAGAGAAAAACAAAGATAAGTTATAGTTAGGAAATCTTTATTTATGTTTGGTATACAAACCCAACTTAAACTACACCAACATTAGAAATTTAAAAGTTATAGTTATGTGTGAAATTTATAATTTATGCACCACTTTCTAATTACAATTAACTACATTAACTCACTACTTCTCCATACATTACCTATACCCTTGCATATTACAGAAGTTAGACATGTGAAATCACTACAATAATAACAACACTTATGACATCTCAAATTACGTGATTTGCCAGAACACACTGCATGGTGAAGTGGCAATTTATAGTTACTGTAGTGAGGCAAGTGAGGTGACAAGACAGTGTACGGAGTTGTGCGGATGATATTAACTTAAAGATGGTACGTAAGAATAAATGTAAGTTATAGGTTTGGCTTATTGCAATTTGAAAGTGGTGCTTAAATGATCAAATTCACACATAACTGTAAGTTTTGAATTTCTAATGTTTGTGTAGTTTAAGTTGGGGTTGTATACCAAACATAAATAAAGTTTTCCTAACTATAGCTTATATTTAACCTTTGTTTTTTTGTGAATGTCAATGGTTTTTCAAATGTTAGTTACAAATGTATAAAATTCGTACAGTTTAGTCTTGTGGAGTGAAGTGTTATTAAGTGGACTGTGATACAATATAGTGGAGGATAGTGTTGTAAAGTGTACTGCAGTACAGTATATTGTGGTACAATGAACTGGAGTAAAGTGGAATGAGGTATATTGGAGTGGTGTACAGTGGAACGGCATACAGAGGAGTGGCGTAAAGTGGAGTTGCATACAGTGCAGTGGTGTACTCTGAAGTCAGATACAGAAGAATAGCGTATATATTGCAGTGGCATAGAGTCTAGTGGGGTACAGTGCAGTGGTATACAGTGGAATAGCATAGAGTGGAGTGTGATAAAGTGGAGTTACGTCCTATAAATATTGCAGATTGTATTTGTGTAGACTGTACTGGCGTACAGTGGAATTCTATAGAGTAGAGTGTTGTATAGTGTAGGGGCATCTATTGGAATATCATATACTAAAATGGCATACATCCAAGTGGCATGAGTGGAGTGTGGTACAGTGGAGTGGCATACAGTGGAGTGGTGTACAGTTATCTGGTGTGTAGTGGGCTTACATAAATTCAAGCATGGTACAATGTCGTGTTTCATAAAGTGGAGCGGTGTATATTGTAATGCTGTACAATGCAATGGTGCATAGCAGGATAGCGTACACTACAGTGGGGTACAGTGTAATAGGGTACAGTTCAATGGCGTATAGTGAAGTAGCATAAAGTGTAGTGCCATACAGTGGAGTAGTGCAGAATTAAGTAGTGTTCAGTGTTACAACACTCAGTTTACTGGTTTTAAGTCATGAGACGAACTTTGTAGTGGTATATAGTGGAGTAGCGTACAGTAGACTGTCGTACAATTCAATAGGGTTAATTATAGAAGCATACATTCTTGTGAAGAACACTGAAGTGTTGTTTAGTGGAGTGGTGCAGAATGTCGTTTTGTAAGCTGAAATAGCATACAGTAGATTGTGGTACAATGCAGTGGCGTATACTGCATTTCAGTACAATGGAGTGCCGTAGAGTGGAGTAGCGTATATTGGAATAGCATAGTGGAATAGGCTAAAGTGGAGTTACTTACAGTGGAATAGCGTACAGTTGCGAGCAGTTCAGTGTAGGGGCATCCAGTAAATTGTAATAGAATACAGTGGTAAATAGTACAATAGAGGAGAGTATACTGGTGTAGACTGGGGTGAAGAACAGTTGAATAATGTACAGTTGATTAGCGTAAAATATAGTGGCATATACTGGAGTGTCGTGAACTGGAGTAGCATACTGTAAATAGCGTAGAGTGGAGTTGTGTAAAGTCTACTGTTAAAGAGTAGAGTGGCGTAGAGTGGAGTGGCGTAAAGTGGAGTGTGTAAATTAAATGAAACTTACCCTACATATATGTGAAAACATGTCAGTGTTATACATCCAATTTATTTATTATATTATGTACATGTACAGTTTGTGGTTGTATATGTAAATAGTGTAAGTAATGTTAAACGTATAAGTTGTATAAAACCTATTTATAAATTGTGCTATGGTATACCATGCGAAGTTCACGGTATACCACAGTACATGGGGCTCAGAACTGTTGCTGAGATAGGTTGATGGCTGTGTTTACCAAAGCTAAAAATCAGCCATGTAGTTTTTATCACAATTTTTCATTATTGAATGTTCAGCATTTTTTGTTGTTAACCTATTACCACTTTCTTTAAGCTGTAATAGGTTAACATTTTTGTTTATAAATTTGTGTATGTTATCAACTTAAGGATGTTTTAAAATGTTATTCCTTAATAACTGTGCAACCATTTAAGGAAGGTCCACAAATGTTTGCAGACTTGTTCCACCCATTTCATTATTGAAGGAGTAAATGTTTTGGGGTGTTTGGTGAAGTGGGTGTAAAGAAAAAAGGGAGTCCCAAAATACAGTTAAATATTTTACATGCAGTTTTGTATTTTGCGTTGTGCAA
This sequence comes from Calotriton arnoldi, assembly GCA_963921515.1. NCBI lineage: Eukaryota > Metazoa > Chordata > Amphibia > Caudata > Salamandridae > Calotriton > Calotriton arnoldi. The sequence goes on from CAWUFW010006480.1 coordinate 687,543, forward strand.
AAACCGTGAGTCGGATTTTGTTAAAATTTATCAGGGTTGCATATTATGGTGTGCCAATAATTATTTTCTGGAGTGCTGGTAAGCAGTGTAATTATTTTATAAGTTTCAATATATTTAAAGTTAGTGATATCTGTTGCTGCAGTATTAGTGCGAAATGTGGGGGTATTTAGTGGTAGTACCACAGTACATAGTATTCCGAAGTCCCTAGCTGATTAGCTAATCATTGGCTTTAGAAAAGTTAAAAGCAGCCATGTTTTTAGGTACACTTTGCTCGTGTTCTGCATTACGCCTTCCGATGTAGGTATTATTAGTTTTTGTATTTTTGCCGTCACTATTACCACTTTAGCAAAGTGGTAAAAAGTAGAGCTAAAGATTTATACGTTTCTATATCTTTTTTTAACAAAAATACAGAGTAGTGCGGGACTACTGCTGTACTCCAAAAATGTTCATATTTTTGTTTATAAATGCATCTACATTTTATAGCAGTGTACTGTGAAATGTGTTTTTCTTACTGTGCAGTAATGCTTACTTATTAACTCACTACTTCGTACACATTTTTTGTGTATATTTAAATATGAAAAACACTTTAGCACACTATGGGACATATTCTCAAGGACTAATCACCGATTTATCGGCACTTTAGCACCGCAAAAGTGGCGACAGATCCATCGCCCCATTCTCAAGCTGGTGCAAACTGCCGATATCGCCAGTTTCCCAGCGATAGCTGGCGCAAAAAACATCGCCACGGATGAGAGCGACAACTAACACTAATGATATGCAGAGTAGGCGTTCCCGTGCAAAAACACATGGAAACACCACTCCGCGATATTCTCAACGACCAGCCAGATCTGCGCTGCGACCCAAAAACAGGCGATAAGGCGCGTTAGCAGCAGGGACTTAACACCTGCCTCTCACTGGTGTAAAGCAGGACGACAACCTGGAGCATGAAAGGGAGCCCAGCCCAGAGCCACATCTGAAGACCAACACATGTCATGGAGCCACTGACCATGCAGCACGGAGACCCAAGAGGGCCACAACACCGACCGCCACCACCCCCAGTCCCCACCCCTGGCCCGGCAGCGCAGAACAAGACAGCTGACCTTCCGAAAACGGCATGGCCCCTCAGCCACACAATTGCAGAATGTGGGGAGAGGTGGGAACCAAGTATGTGCGAAGGAGGCAAGTGACCCATCAATAAGAATGTACACAATACCAAGTGTGGCAGTGATGTGCTGGACTGTCTTCAGTATGCAGAGCTCAGACATGTCCATGTGGACATATACTGCTGGTGTGTGTAGTGGTGTGGACAGTGGACGCAACCATGTCACCTCAGGCAGTGGGGAAGACCTTGGACAGGTAGCTTTGTCGTCCCCCCTGTAAGCGTAAGTGGAGTGGTCTGGGCCGGCGTACAGCAAGCCAGCATAGGGGTGTGAAAGATTTGCCCGGGGCTCTGAACGTGGTTCAGTTCTGGCCTGGACAAGGAAGTAACTAATGAGTGTGTCACTGTTGTAGTGTCGGCGCCACCCAGTCCGCAATCGACAATGTTGCAATGTAGCATGCACCCGGAGGGCGGGCTCGCATGAACGGGGAAATGAAGGAGCGCAAGACCGCTCGGGTCTTGGCTCATACATGCCAAGTGTTGTGTGTATCTGTATTGCCGCAGCATGAGCCAAATGCCTAGCCTTAATCGCAGGGCGAGTTCAGCCAGGCATGAACTCTACATCTGTGTCCGCCCTATCCTTCCCACAGGCCTACACTCCCACCTTCAACGGCCAACATCACAGTGTCGTTGTCAGGCTTGTGGACATGCGCAGACAGGCATGACAATGGTGTGCCGTAGGAGTGCAAGTGATGCAACCGCACAGCGCACACAAGTAAATTGGCTCGGGGGGAGGGATGTGCAGCTGTGAGGCAATGTAACACACAGTGATGCCGCTCATTTGCCACATGCAAGACATGTCAAACATGAATTCCAAAGTCGCACACATCTCACCCCACCCCCAACAAGCCACTTCACATTTCCTGAATGCAAGCAGATGAGAAACTAACATCAGGGATGAAAGCTCCTTTGTCTGGACTATCAGGCGGAAGCACATCTGCACCTCCGACCTCGGAATTGCATGTGCCCGGCACCCCCTGACAGATACTAGAGCAGCTGATGACGACTCCCACACTACGCACAGCCCGACAAAAGACCAACGTATACACATCCCACACACAGAAGTCCTTGTTCGAAGTTATCTTGCATGGAATGGCCTTCACACTTACTCCCACACCATCCCAGGCGTACAGCTGTTGCACACTAAAACAACCCATTGATCCGAGCTGTGGCATTTCATCCACAGAACTGGCGCAGGTCAGAACAGTGCCGCTTCAACCAGAGCCACTGACGCAATGGCAGAACATCCCGGACACTTGCACAGCCCCTGTCAGGTGGAACTGTACTGTGCACCTATGCTGCGTTTACTGGGGGCACTGCCATTGGCAGTGCTGCGGATCAGTTACCGGCTAAGCTTCCACCTTGCCAACGTCACCTGCATTCAGCCTGTGTTGCATTGTCGATCGTGCATATTTGAGTGGCCCATGGATGTCTGCCTATCCAACAGGACGGTAGCTGAACTGGATCTTGACATGTGTGTGCGCCCCCTGTTGGCCCACGACCAGGAGTGTCACCGTGATACCCGTTTATGGGATGCCTTGATACTTCGCATGCATGCTGGCAGCTGGACCTGGGAGATTGCACAACTCCTCGTGTGCAGTGACCACATTGAACCGCTCCCCTATTGGGCTGTAGTGCTAATTGGTGAAAGGGGGTGGACGCAGCACATCTGTCTGGACCTGCTAATGGATCGCCTCGCCGTCTTGTTTGATGAAGTCAACAACGACCTCATGTTGGAAATGATAGCCTACTGAGCTGCAATCGCTTTCATGGACGAGTAACTACGTACCTGCAGCCACAACAGATTGGAACCCATTGCACATGTCCCAACACCTTGTTGCATCTTGGAGATCTGGTCACATGTCCCACGACAACAGTGGACATGGCTGCATTCGCCTGGACTCCGAATACATGAGCGGACAACAACGCAGGTTAACACACATCTGTGAAGGGTGAGGCACTCCCCCGGAGTGGACAGCGGCGCTTGGCAACGTTCCTCATCCTGACATACTGCAGCATTGCTCTGCATGTTGCGGCACTTATCTTGCCCGTACTGACACGCATATGCTAATAAAGTCTACTCACCTTCACTTGTATTCAACTGTGATGAGTGTTGATTTGAATGACAATGTGTGTCTCACTGCATATCTGGGTCACGGCCAGACATGCGCATTGATAGCATTACCCAGGGAGTACCTTTTTGTGGAATCACTGTCCCTACATTCATCCATACTTTCATACTTGATTGCTCATAGCCACGACACATCTGTGTGAATCAGAATGTTTTTTTCGCATTCAGTGGAGTGTTGAAGCTGGAGCAGGACAGGGCCATGTACACCCCACTTTACATTGTTGCCCTGTGGAGGGCCAGCCAGAGTCCATTAGGGATTGACAAGTTCATCGGAAGAGGCAGACTTCAGTCCGCAGTGTGATTGCTGTGTCATTGGTAACCAAACCAAATATGGCAGTCCCTGTCGAGGTCCAAGGTGAGTGTCGCTGAGTGTATCGGGGGACAGTGGAAGGTGTTAATCCAGGGCATGATGCAGAGGGCAGAACCAAGCTGAAACAGGCCATATGGCGGAGATGAATGCTACCACTTCATTCTTACCACAGTGCCATATTCATCATCATCTTCGTCCTCTGATGTGTCAGGTGCCTCACATGTGGGTGGTGGTGTTTAGTCTGCATCGCTGTGTGGCACTGACACTTCAGGGGGCGGAGATGTGGATGGATTAGTAGCAGCAGCATTCATCTGCGCCACGCCTTTTGGCGGCAATGCCATGATGAGGATCTGCAGGGCATGGAAGATCACAGCTACATCTCGCTGGTGTGCAGCCGTGGCAAACATTCTTTCCGCCTGCATCCGCTCCATGTTCAACATGATCCTCCGCATGTGTCCCAACTCCCGGCTGACATCGCTGGAGCCACTCTGACTGGACAGTTGTTCTTGGCTCAGAGTCATGACTCCAGCGATGTCAGCCATGGATTGTTGGAGAGCATGGAGCAGACAGTGGGTGTCCGTTAGGGACTGTAATTGGTCCCTGATGGGACGTAGACACCCACGTATGGCATCTAGTTTGGCTGCCATGAGGTCGAACCCCACCCGCAGCTGATCAGCCATCTTCTCCTGGCACCCTAACACACGGCGTTGGAATGCCATGTGTTGGTCGTGGGGGTCCTGGGAGACAGCAGGGGTGGGGGGTGCTTCCTGCTGTGTGGTCTGTGCAGGGGTGGTGTCTCCTGGATGCAGCTGGGCTGCACTGCTCCTGGAGGTGGGGTGCCGAAGCTGTCCGTGGGCTGTTGGAGGGCGTCGGTGTCGATGTTGGGTAGGTCCTCTTCATCATCAGTACTGAGTTGTTGGGTCTGCTCTGCAGGAGGTATTGATTCTCCCTCTGCAATGTGAAGGGGAGATGCTGATTGACATTGTGTTCACATGTATGTTGACGCATTGGACAAGTTGACTTACAGACTGCATGACAATGTACATTGTGACTGTTTGTGGGGAGATGCCTATGTGATGCGGGACAGTTGACATTTCTACACCATCAGGGATCTGAGGTTGTACTTGTACATTGTCATCTCACAGTTTCCTGCTATGCCAAATGCAAATGGCCATTTTCTACACACAAGCGGCGGCAGTTGTGTCCTCTGTTCTGTTGTGAAAGTGTTGCAGTTTGTACCACATTGTTGTCAATGTTGAGGTGCTCTGATTCTTATGTGTGTGTGCAGCCTTGTGGGTGTGTTGCCCCTTCAGCTCTGATTGGGCTGGCCCATATCCCTTTCAGGCGGTGTGCCTTTCACTTCTGTGCTTATACAGTGCTGAGATGTTGCAGACTTGGGTAAATTGGGCTCTTGGTCGGAGTTGTGACTCTTGGGCATGGTTTGTCCGCAGATGTGCTATACTTAATTGTGCATGTGTACCATTGTGCCCATCTCCCCCGTCCCCCCAGGCCCTGGTCGTTACTCACCCTGTTGCTGTTGGCTCATGTCATGTTGTGCAGTGTCCGGTCCCCCAACTCCTGCCACCGTCTCCCCAATGATGACTCGGGTCACCATTCCCTCCATCTCATCCAGCTCCTGGTGTGTCGCTGGACTCCCTCCTCCAGTCTGCATTGCTGCTTTCAGGTTTGCTGCGGGTTTCAGCTTGGTTTTGCGCTTCACATCAGTCCAGCGCTTCTTGCAGTCGTCCACTTCCCTTCTCTTCACTCCGACTGCATTCTCCTTGGCTAATATGGACTGCCATATTGTATTTTTAGTTGCCAATGACACAGTGGAGGTGATGCACAGTTGGTGGTGGTGTTCTATGACCTCCGTAATGGGGATCTGGTTTTCCTGCGTACTGTAAGGCGGGTTCCTCTTCTTCTTCTCCTTGCCCTTCCCTGACCCCGAGGGCCCAGGCTGGTCCTCCGTGGGGCTTGTGGGGTTCTGGTTGTCCTCTGTACTCGCTCCGGCTACCTCCATGGTGCTTCGCAGTTGTTTGTGTTTTTTGTTGGCGCTTTTCTAGTGGTTTTTCCCGCCTGACTTGTGGGACTTGCAGGCCTGGCGCTGCTTGCCGCTGTGTTTTTTTTCGCAGTTGGGCCCATCGCAACTTTTTTCACGTTAGGCTTTAGATTTTTATCGCCGTCCCGGGGATTTTATCGTGGACATTTGAGGCGTTATCAGGTCACTATCGCATGTTACCGCCGTGTTGAGAATGGGGCGTTAACACGGAATTATTTTCCCGCGATGGACGGCGATATGTGAAATTGCGTTAACCCATTTTGGCGATGATTATCGCACGTTCTTGAGAATATCCCCCTATATTTATAAAATACAGAGTCTTATAGTGTATTATACATTTTTTACATTTCTTTTGGTACCGCGGTACTTCGTATTCTTTTTTAAATATATATCTAAACTTATAAATATTTTTTCTTATCTATTACTACTTTACTAAAGTGGTAATAGGTATGGGAAAAATACATAACCTAATACTTACCTTCATCCAAAAGCATAACACAGAACACAGAGAAACTGTACCAAAAAACAAGATGGCCGCCTTTAACTTTTGTAAAGGTATTCATTTGCCAATCAGCTAATGACTTGCCATTGCTATATTCCTCAGTCCTTCCACGGTACTACAGCGGCCACAGTTATCATCAAGTTAAAAACACTTAAAACGTATAAAATATTTACCCTACTTACGTGCAATACCCACAGAATCAGCTGGGCACCATAATATATAATCCTTCCAAATTTTGTCAAAATCCGACTGATGGTTTTCGCTGTACGGGAAATGCAAAAGTGTGTGTAAAATGCATTGGACAAAACACTGCAAAACTTTCAGGATTCTGAGAATGAAATGGGGGCAACAGGTCTGCAAAGTTTCTCGGACACTCGTCTAACAGGTGCGAATTTAGTAAGGGACAAAAAACGAAAAAATCCCTTTCTGTGGTCACCCTAACTATAACTACAGAGTGGCTACTGCTACTCTGTAATATATATATATGTTTATGTATATGTATGTATATATAAATATTAGGTTTTAAGTAAGCAGATATCTTCATTTCTAAGATTGGCACCATCAGTGCTCAAGATGTTTCTACATTTTTTGTTTGCCTTTGAAAGTGTTGAAGAGAACCAGTGGGCAGTAGGATTAAGCCTATAAGGCTGAGTCATTCTGGCAGGGACGATGCAATCTAATGAGCCAGTAACCCCGGCATTAAAATGAGTAAAGCAGATGCCAATAGTGTCTCCCTGCACAGGGGCAGATGATTACGAAACAAATCCAAAGTTTAACTAAGTTAATTTATGCATAGCAATTGTGTAAAAGTCTCATCAAGGGATTTAGAGTATATCCTTTACATAGGCTTTTGTTGGGATTCATAAAAATGAGGTTATGTTATGTTGATCACATTTAATCAAATTCATGTACTCCAACGATTTCTTGGCACTGAGAAATAGAGTAAAATCTCTGGAGAACAGTCAGTAGCGAACATTCACTGATATACTCACACGTAAAGGTTTTTTTTACAAATATAACAAAAGCTAGGTGGCATAAGCCTTAGTGAAAAAGCAGGGGACATATTTATCACTGAGTTGCGTCACCCTAAGTCAGAATTATCAAGCCACACAAGTTCACCTCATGTGGCCCTTAGTGGCTTGCTAAATCTAGAGTAAAGCAAGGCAGCGCAAATCGCTGCATTGTGTTACTCTGCCCCAGGGAGGCGTTCCATGGGTGGAGTGTGGGTGCACACATAGAGGAAAATGCCTCAGAGGATTGATTTGTGCAGGAAGGTGTCCCTTCCTGCACAAAAACAATCCTGCTTACTATGCAGGCACCCTTGCACCATGGTAGACACTAGGCAGCACATTGTGCGCCAGCACAAGGAAAGGACAGGAATGTGCCGTATAATGTTAAATAAAGCGCATTCCTGCCATTTCACACAGAGCAGCAAGGTGGCTTGCTGCATTGTGCTGCTTGAAAGTTTGCCAAATTTGTCCCCAGTTCTTTAACGCTTTTCTAAATGGTAAAAGTTTACTCTCGGTTATAAAAAAATTGGAAGAGAGTTCCATAAAGATGGGGCACAAACCGAAAAGGAACTATGGATTAGATTGAACTATTCGTGGTACCAACAGAAAGTGACAGAAACTAAGTAGAGGAGGATCTTACCGTACGTGATGGAATGTATCTCTTGAAGCGCTTAGAAATAAATACAGGAGCAAGGCCATTGATAGCCTTAAAGACAAAACACAGAGATTTAAATTGCACTCTATATTTCACAGAAAGAAAATCAAGATGTTTGAGCAATGGGGTAATGCGTGCTCTTTTTGATGTGTTTAACATGAGCTGCGCTGCAGTGTTATTAACAACCTGAATCTTCTGAGTCACTGTAATGAAGAGGCCATTATGCACGGAATTGGCATAGTCCAATCCTGAACTGATTAGGACAATGACCACTGGTTCTATGGCCTTTTCCCTAATCTGCTAACATAAGCATACACACGATGTGGAGTTTCAATGAAAGATCAGTCACCACTCCCAGGCTTTTAGCAGAGGACGAAGAAGTGGTCAAAAAACCCATCTCATGGGGCTAGTAGAAGTCGCTCGATACATCTAGTTTGCTATCAAAGACCACAACTTCGATTTTATCTACATTTAGTTTAATCGGTTATTTCCCATCTAGTTCTAAACAAAATGCATTAGTTCCTAGAATGCCAGTTGGGAAGATGGACATCCAAGTTAAGCAGGATCTGTGAATCATCGGCATGTGAGTATAGATTGCAACCCCCTGGGAGCCAAATCCTTAATCAGTGGTTGTACATTGATGTTAAACAAATATGAGGAAAGAGATGAGGTGGAAAGCATTCCTCACTCTGAGTAGGACATTGAACTAGCTGAGTTAAATCAAGTGCTGAGCAATTATCTAGCATAGTTGAAGCCTCTTGGAAGTCTAAGCTGTCTAACAAGGCATGAAAATTGCATAGGATAAGGAGCTTGCAAAAGTGATAACAAAGTGAGATAATCACCTCAATAAAGGCAGTTACAAAGCTCCTTAAAGGAGAAATAAGGTAAAAAATTCAAAGTCACTTCAAAGACAACAATGGTGTAATTTTGAAAATTTACTAACATCATTTAAGATAGGTCAAAAAGCTCTTCAGCATAATTGCTGTAGGACTTTTGTTTAAAATGGCCCCTACCAGACTTACCATGGGGTCCAAGATGAATAATCTAATTAGTGCAAGGGACCACAGATTAAATGTCAGGTCGAGAAGATTCCTTAAACCAGGTTTCTGTATTAAAAATGATATCCAGGGGGGCGTGGCCGGGCAAGATGGCCGATCGGACGTAGACCGTCTCGGCTCCCGGTCCACGCACTATCCCGGTGTCCATCCTGATGACCAGCGGCAATGCGGAGCACTGAAAACGACAGGTCCCGTCAGGGGAATGCGTGGGGCACAATATGAGCCCTCTCTGTCGCTGCAGCGACGTCTGAATCGGCCCTGTCGCGCCCTGTTCGGCCTGGGGGATAGGCCATGGCTGAAAACAAGATGGCCGTCGGATCCCGACTGAGGAGAGCGGAGCCCGAGTACAGCCGGTGAGGAGCGGAGCGGTGTCTTGCTGCAACCGGAGGGAACAGATGTTGGTTGGGGCTGGTCCGGTACTGGCTCTGCTCGAGGGGCGGCCGTCAGAAGGAGTGAGACGCAGCGGAGCCTCCTCGCGCTCCATGCCTGACCCCATCATGGCACCTGGAAGGTGAGGCGCGCCGGCGGAGACCGAGGCCTAGAGCTCCGAGCCCTGCTGTGCCCTGTTCCCTCCTCCCCCCGCCACCCCGGGGCCCTGGTGGAGTAGTGATACGAGCGGTTGCTGACCCCCGGCTGCGGGGGCCGGCTTGTGGCACCCCTGGACATAATTTTCTTCCAGCTGCCCTTCTGCACACATCGGGAGACCTGGCAGAGCCCTGTGGCCGCATGAACGAGGGCGGCTGAACTTGCCTGATCTGCCTCCATTTGACCGTGTCCTGGCGGCGGAGCCTCACGTGGAGAGGTGCTGCGTGGAGGCCTGGCCGAGGGCCCCGGTGACGCCGTGACTGGGCTGGAGTGGCGGTGGTGAGGTGCGCGCCGGAACATTGGCGGGGGGCCCATTGAGCACAGTTGGCATCGCAGGCGCCGCCGATCGGGCTTAGTTGGACGATACTTGGAACCCTATCTCCCGCTGCTGCTCGCCTTGGGGGGTCCCCTCGCAGCCTTACCGGAGCTATACACAACAACGAGCCTCCGAGGCGGAGAGCCTCATCTGCACCGTTGGGGGACATCGCTGGGGGCCTCACATTGGGACACGCGGTGACTCTGGGAGACTACGCCTCAACGCCAAGTACGGCGGGATCCGGCGCGCGCTGGGTCTCTCGCTCTGCCGGGTTGTCTGCCCCATCACCACCTGAGCAGATTGGGCCCCCGGGATGATTCCTAGATGTGCTACAGCTGGCCACAAGTGACGGCGGATTCCTGGTGAGGGGTCCGGTGTACCCTGGGTGTCCTCGTGCTTCTCGGGGCCCACTGGTATCTCTTCATTTTTAGGGCTGCGCAAGCTGCATTTAGACCAACCTCTGGTTTTTCTGGAAAGAGCGCTCGGGGTCAAAGAGGCCTCATCTCTATGCCGCCGAAGAAGGTATCGAGCAAGACGCCAAGCAGGGTATCGGACTTCTTCATAGCCCCTGACGCGCGTCGACCTCCGCAGAGGGGCACGGGGGAGGAAGCCATGGCCTTCACGAAGGCGGACTTGCTGTCCCTACTTCAGGACTTTAAAACTGAGCTGCGCAACGATCTCCGGCAGGACTTCACAACATCACTGGAGCAATTACGTGCCGACCTCACGGGGCGTCTGACCTCCCTCCAGCAAGACGTGGACTCGGTGGGAACAAGAGTGTTGGATCTGGAGTCACAACACCAGGAACAGGCACGGCTCACCACCGAGGTACGCGAGGAGGTCCAGACACTTAAGGAGCAGCTTCACCAGGTACAGCTTAAGGCGGAGGACCTTGAGAACAGGGCTCGAAGAGAGAACGTACGCATCAGGGACTTGGAGGAGGGAGCAGAGGGGCCCGACCTAGAGGCATTTGTGGAGGGACTGTTCGCTGAGATCCTGGGTCCTCAGACCTTAAAAATAAAACTGGACAGGGTTCCCCGAGTGGGCACAAGACAGGGCGACGAGACAAAGAGGCGCTGCGACATACTAGCGAAACTCCATTCATATAAAGTCAAGGAGGCGATCATCCAGGCTGCCAGAGCGACAAGCTCCATCTCCTTTCAGGGCCATTCCTGTGCGATATACCATTCTACTTCCAGAACAAACGTCGACACATCACGGAGCTCCGAGAAGGTCTGGACCTACTGGGCCTCACACCCGAAGAGGCCGACTCCGCCGGAGGTGCAACTGGGAGGCCCTCCCGGGGTACGGCCATGGCTTCTGCGTGGTCGGTGGGCCCGCGCAGGGGCCGTCGCTGACCTTCCTCTGCTGACGCTCTGGAGGACCCTTTCCTGAGCCGGACTGTAACCAGAGCCCTAGGAACACCTTGTTTGTCATTGATTTCTTGGATCCCTTTCACTTCTGCAGAGACAGTTTTGCTCCAGCCCGTGGCCCCACTTTCTCCACATGATGGCAACCCCTTTCTTTCGGACTCCAAGTACAGATAAGTGACTTGAGGGAGCTGAGTATCACCTGATCCTATGTGTTTGAATAGCCGGATCCCCTGTCTTGCATCTGCGGGGGAGGGGGTGGAGGGAGGTAGGGGCTATTGGAGATACCGGGGATCTGAGGCGCTGAGAGAGGGACGCATTCTGGGTCCAATCAAGGCTACATATAACTATGGGTGGCGCTCCCACAGTAGAGCCACAGCATTGGGACATGTTTTTTAGGCAACCTTGAAGATTCTTTGCCAAACATTAGCATTATGCCGGGATGGGCGTGGACGGGGTCCTCGGACCTTCCGTCCCCCCTGATCCCCGTGGGGGATCTCCCTTTTGTACAACCAAGGGAAAGTTATTGTCGTTAAGATATTGTTTTGTTTTTGATTCATGTTTGTTCACGTTTTTTTGGGAAAGGAAGGGAGGGGGTGGGTGGGAAATGGTGGCGGCTTTTTAATGTTTGACGCTTGGGGGCGAGCTGGCAGCTGCAACAACAATGGGGACATGATTCTGAACGGCCCGCTTATTTGGAGACAGGTGATGGACGTGCCTCGGGAGATGGGTCCATGGCTACTATGGGCAGGTAGTTCTACCTAGTACAGATGATGCCCATCACGATTGGAACATGGAACGTTAAAGGTCTTAACTCCCCCCAAAAGCGCCAGAAAGTGTGGAAGTACATACTAGATCACCATCTGGATATTGTAGCGCTGCAAGAAACGCATTTGGCCAGGGCCGACGACACCCGACTTAGGCACAAACACTTTCCACTGATCTACAGATCCTCGGCGCACACAAAACATAGAGGGGTAGCGCTCGTGTTCCGCTCTTCCACCCAATTTCAGCCCTTGGGAATGCACACGGATAGAGATGGCCGTTGGGTCATGGTTAAAGGGCGCCTCAAAGGAGGCTGTGTACCTTAGTAGCAGTTTATGCTCCCAACACTGGTCAGACGGCCTTCTTACACACGTTTTGGGGAAATTATCGGATTTTGCAGAGGGGCCACTGATACTTATGGGCGACTTCAATTTGACGTGGCAAAAGAATTGGACAGCACACACTCACACCGCTCAGAGGTGGGCTCCTTCTCTCAGGAGACGCAACGACGCATGCATGACATGGGGCTCTTGGACGCTTGGCGCACTCTATTCCCACAGACGCGGGACTACACATTCTACTCACATGTCCACCGTTCTTAATCCCGACCGGACTACATTTTTATCCATCAATCCCTCCAAGGGGCGCTTCAAGCTGCTAAGATATTTCCCCTTTCAGTCTCGTACCATAACCTTCTCTCTATCTGTCTCTCTTGGGAGGGGAACACCTCGGCGACACCCCGATGGTACTTCCCGGCGTCCCTTACCCGGGACAAGGACGCCTGCACCAAACTGAGGGAAACCATCACGGAATTCTTTGCTAATAACAAGCCAGAGGATACCTCTGACTATATTACTTGGGAAGCATTTAAGGCAGTCTTTCGGGGAAGATGCATTGCCCTCAACTCGGCCCTAAATGTGCAACAGACGAAAGAAAGGGAAACTTTAGAGGATGAGCTATCTAAGCTTGAGCGCATACACAAAACGAACCCCACCAGACAGTCCCTTCGTAACCTCACAGCGATACGGGGGAAACTTCGAGCGATCTACGACAATAGGGCAGAGTTCACACTCCTTAAACTACGACACCTATCCTATACACAGGGCAACAAAGTTGGTAAACATCTGGCCCAACAATTACGAGACAAAAGGGAACGAGAATATATAGGAGGTTTATGGGGCTCCGACGGGGAACTAATTCATAGAGAAGAGGCTAAAGCAGACCTCTTCGGCACCTTTTACGCGAAACTCTACAAAGGTGACGCTTTGGACTCGGACGTCCAGAGGGACAATCTCCAGTCCCTAACACTGCTCCAGGTATCAGATGCGTGGAATGACCAGCTTACGGCTCCTATTTCGGTGGACGAGGTCAACACCGCGATCGCGGCTTTGAAGCCTCATAAAGCGCCTGGCCCAGACGGGTACACAGCCCTCTTTTATAAGACGTTCGCCCCCAACATTAGTCCTCACCTGACTAACCTGTTTAATAAAATGGCTGACGAAGGCATGACCTCTGGCACTATGTCCGAAGCAGTGATATCTGTCATACCCAAAGCGGGGAAGGACCCCCAACACTGTGCTTCCTATCGGCCCGTAGCCCTATTAAACTTGGACGCAAAGCTATATTCCTCCATTATAGCCAAACGGCTGAATGACCTTATGCCTGAATTGATTCACGCTGACCAGTCTGGGTTCATTAAAGGCCGTCAAACGCACGACAATACCCGGCGAATTATCCACCTGATAGAGAAGGCCTCTCGGCGTCGGGTTCCCGCGGTATTGGTGGGGCTCGACGCGGAGAAGGCCTTTGACCGAGTGGATTGGGGGTTCCTTTTTCACACACTCTCGGCGTTTGGGTTTGCAAATAAATTACTCACTATGATCCGGGCTAATTATCTCCACCCCAGATCTAGGGTAGTGGTCAATGGGGTCCTGTCGTCCTCGTTCCTCCACTCTAGGGGCACTAGACAGGGATGTCCCCTGTCTCCCCTTCTTTTTGCTCTAAGTATTGAACCACTAGCGTTAGCGGTTAGGGCTAACCCCAGTATCCAGGGTCTACCGTTTGCGGGGGAGTCGCATAAAATTTCCCTCTTTGAGGACGATGTCCTCTTGTCCCTCTCCAGTCCGTCCACGTCCCTCCCGAATATGCAGGCTGAACTTGAGCGGTTTGAAACGGTGGCCGGCTTTAAAGTAAATCTCACCAAATCATACATCCTCAACCTCACTCTTCCACGAGCAGAAGTTCACATGGTCCAGTCTCTTACCCCCCTGCCATGGACCTCGTCCTCCATTCAATATTTGGGGGTGCAGCTGACTCCGAAGCTAGAAGGACTCTACGCTGCTAATTTCCCTGCTCTTCTCAACAAAATCCAACTGGATCTCACGAAATGGAAGCCTCTCTTCCTGTCGTGGCTGGGCCGGATTCATGCAGTGAAGATGACGCTTCTCCCCAAACTTCTCTACATGTTTCAAGCTTTGCCCATAGAACCAGAGGGGGACCTTTTTCGTCGAGTAAAATCCATGATTCTTCGCTTTGTTTGGCAAGGGGGGAGGGCGCGCTTTTCTTTCTCTCTCTTACGTCGCTCCCGTAGGGAGGGGGGCGTTGGTCTACCGGACCTCCAGTTGTATTATAAGGCGGCACAACTCAGAGTCTTGGTTGAATGGTCAAAGCCAGAGTCCGATAAACATTGGCTCCATATGGACCGCAGTGTGGCGGGGAGGACAATATGGGACTTTGTATGGCTCCCTAAGAGAGACAGACCTAAGAATGCTTATATTAGTACTCCCACTCGCACTACACTGAGAGTATGGGACTCACTCATGGGCGATGACAGATGAACCTCGTTCCCTCACCGTTTACGCCCTCCATTTTAACCCGGCATTCCCACCGGGCCTACATGAGGGACCCTTTGATGCCTGGAGAAGAGGTGGATGCCTGGCTCTAACACACTTGTTTCAACACTCTGACCCCCTCACGTTTAGTGACTGTAAGCAAGACTATGGACTGGGAAACACGGAGGGCTACCACTATGCTCAATTAATGCACTGGGCGCTCACTCCGCAGGTTCGCGAGGCAGCTACACGCCCCCTCACACAGTTTGAACGCTTCCTCACCAAGGCTACATCAATGAAGGGGACGATCTCATTCATATATAACTTCCTGCTCACTACTGTGAGCTCCCCATGGCCCGATACATGTCCATGTGGGAGGATATGTTGCAACGGGTGGTTTCGGAGGAAGAGTGGTCTCATCTGTGGACCGACATCACCCGACTTAACCATTCCACGGAGCTTCGTGAGGCCCACCTGAAGACTATGATGACTGGTACCTGCACCCGTCCAAGCTCAAACGAATTTTTCCCTCCACCTCGGATAGATGATGGAGGGGCTGTGGACTGCTTGGGGACTTTCAACACATCTGGTGGGATTGTCCAACCATTCGCCCCTTTTGGGAGGAAATACTGGCCCACATTAAGGACATATTGGGATACCCTGTCCCCTCCACTATGGCAGGTGTCCTTTTGGGACTTCGTGACCCTTCCCTAGAGCACCAGACCCGAGCTGACAAGACAATCATGTGGCTATGTATCGGGGCAGCTAAGACCACTCTGGCGGCCGCCTGGAAGAGGAGGGAAGCGCCAGCTATCTCCCTCTGGCACTCACGACTCTGGAGACTGCTCAGCCTGGAGCGCATGTCTGAAATCTTTAGAGATGATTATAAAAATTTTGAATTTCGTTGGGGTCCCCAGGTCCAATTCCTCTCGCGGGGTCTCCCATCTGCTGTGTGCCCCCCTAACGTTAGAGCCCTCCATCTCTTTCAGTACTGAGCCAAGTGTCACTACTGCTAGATGAATCTAGGAAGCGAGTTTAGCCGCCGCCACCATTGGGGAGGGGGGTGGGGAAAGGGGGGGTCTTTATTTCCGTTAATGTTTTTTTTTTTTTTTTTTGCTTTTCTCTCACTGGGAGACGTTTGGTTCTAAGTGCCCCTTACATTGTTCTGTAACACCCTTCGTTGGGAGACCACAGGACAACTGTCGTCACGGAGGGAGGAAGAAGCACGAGTGGTAACACGAGCCCACATCGCTCACACCTACGAATGTGTTTTCAACTCCATGACTGTCAGAAACTGTAACCTATCTTAGTGCTTTTTTCTTTAGCTAGGAGATGGACCAGTAACCAGGGGGCAGCTTTTCTACCCAGTTGTAATTAAGCTTAAACCTGTTCTCCTCCTGTGAGGGGTACTATGTTGATGTTATTTTCCGAAATATTTTGGAAACCCTTAATAAACATAACTTTGAAAAAAAATGATATCCAAAGAGGTTTTCAGTGGCAGCTAATGACATTTAAAAGTGGTGAGGCGTATATGTTGGGGATGAATTTTAGGTAGCGAGCAAAGCGAGTGAAGTCAATCAATAGAAGGTGAACATTTGAAGAAAAGAGTGGCAAATGGTGCATTTGAAAGCAAATTATAATGAAGAATCTTTTTAGAATTTTGGGCAGTTTCTCATAGTGCGGACCTTGTCCAGGACATAACTTATGTCTTTGAGCAGGGCTTGCATTATGTAAAAACTCAAAAAAGAAATGTGAATTCTGCATAACAGCTCTTCACAAGACAGGAGGCACAGCCTGCGGTGCCAGGAGATTTGCCGGATGATGAGCGGAGGCTGGGATTCAAAGCCGGTTCACCATGCTATATGGTTGCAGTGCTTAATTTGAGCCGGTGGTTTCCGGTGCTAAGTGCCGGCACTTAATTGTCAACACCGGCACTTATGACAGTGTGCCACATGGTGTCGCTGTCTGTCTCATTTAGAGATGAGAACGACAAAAGTTGTTCATTAAATAAATATGTATTAACAATGACTAAAGCCTGCCGTCCAAGCCATTCTTATTGATTTGGGGGCAAATAATAGTCTGAATTGTAACACTTGTAAGAGTGTGATGGTCAGTAGTTGTGATGATATGACACTGGCAGGGCAGTGGGGGGTGCATGCTGCAGTGGCCTCCCAACGAGGGCAATGGCCCGTTTTTTCTTTTTTTTTTTACAAATGAAGTACTGCATGGTCAAAACATTGATCACTGAGCCCAGAAAGTGTGTTTTCAGACACACCAGAGCGCCTTCCAAAGTGGAGTTTCTCAACATACAAACACAGAGAAACTGCCCAATGTTCCTTCTGACTGGTATAAACTGGATATGCATACATGTAGTTGATTAATGTTAGTCTTGGCAGAGGAATGATGTTGTGACTTCAGATAACTAAAGATACTTGTGCACACATGTCTTTGTTGTAGTCTAAAGACCAACCAGTAAAGCTTAGCACAAGAGCTGTTCAAGTGTGTTAAGGGAGCTGGTGTGTGCAGCACAGAGCCATAACTAATATCCACCCTTCTGTGCACAAGGTGCTAAATAACACTCCCTTGTCTAGAAGTGGTGCCGCCAGTCATCTGCTTCCATCAAAGAGGGAAAATGTTACATTAGACATTTAGGAATTAAAGCCCAATATGATCTTGAGGCAAGAATTTATTTTTTAACTGTGTGTCCAAAGGAGTAGAAAGCTGTATTGGCTTTTATAAGTGCCCTTTCAGAATTTCTTTACTGAAAAGAATTCATTACTATCTGAATCTACCTTTTATTTATTTTTTAGCAACCATAGACTAAATAAAGATTGTGGGGAAAAAGCTAGAAGATTCTAAATCTATGGCTTGCAGTTTTCATGCAGCTGTTTGACGCTAGCTCATAGTTCACTGTGCTATATCAGGAGTGTAACTTATGAGCTGCAAGGAACCAATTTATTGATGTGACAAAAGCAGTAACCTACTAAGCTCCCTACATAAAATTCAGCACTGTGATCTGCATGGCACATTTTCTGCTTTGCAGAATGCACATTAACCCTCTACACCTCTTTAGGATGAGCCAAAACTGCCACTAAACAAAACTCAGATCTCTCCAAGAGATAAATTCATCACCCACGTTATATTGACATTTTTAGGTCGAGCTTTCGCGACCTCTTGTATATACTTTAGTATATACTTCTTTGTGGGCTTACTGCTTTTCATTGGTTTGTTTCAGTGTCCTTTAAAAATCCGTGCTTGCTTGTGGTCAATCTTTCCTATTTGTCCCTCCTTTTTAATCCACGGAGCAGCACGCCAGTACCGTTCCACTTGTCTCATTGTAGCATCTGTTTAGGGACTACTTATCCCTTTCTCTTAGAGCATTTGACCAGGCCTCTCGATGTTTTCAATTGCTCTGAGCTTGATTTTTGTTTATTTAAACAAGGCTGTAATTCTTATGGCCTCGCATCTTCTGCGCCCTACTCCCCTGTGTGCCTGCAGAGGTACTTAATCTCCAGTGCCGATCCCCTCCTTCCCTGACACTGTTTTTCCCATTTTCTTAGTAAGTGCTGGTGTTTCCAATTGTCACCAGCTCACCGTCCTTTTAACTCCACGCAGTGTCCTCCCGGCCTGCTCCTCCGATTGGCTGGTAAATCCTGACCTCAGCGCTCAGTGTTGTGATGTGACATCCTCTTTCACCACAACATCATGCTGTCATAGCAAGGTACAGGTCAGGCGTGTTTTTAGGTTTTGCCTGCGCTTGAGCTGTGCTTGTGAAATCGTTTGTATTAAATATATCTTAAAAGGGTCTTACATTACTTTTCATTGAATCCTGTGCTTGTCACTTACTTTTCCTCCGTTTCTATTGGCTGTAGCACACTGGTTCCCGTGTCCTCGTGTTGGTCCTTTCGTGTACTTCTCTTATCAGTTTCCAATAGCCAAAGTACTGTTTCCATCCGATTTTCTGGAACTATTTAAGGTTTTTATCTGCACAGCATGCATTTAGAGCATCCATTTACAGTGTCTGGCTGCACGCATTTCGAGCTCTCAACGCGCCCATATCTCATACAAACTGCATGTGCCTCGTCAGTTTCTTCTCTTATTATTAGCTTCCTCGCACTGACAGCCTGTTTTTAAAATGGTCGCCTCTCAGGATGCTGCTTTTTTAGATCGAGCCTAGGCAGCGCATAGATCCTCAATATGGGCTTTAATCACACCAATCTATTGCCATGCAATGCTTCCTTTTTATTGGTGCATTTTTGTAAATGTCCCTCCTTTCGGAGCTTGGTTCTATGTTGACGTAGATGTGTTTGTCACGTGATGTAAGCTTGTTGCTAGAAACGCCCAAAGGGGCACAAGATACTTGGCAGTAGTCGCTACCAAGGAGATATGATGTTGAGAATTTGCAGGGTACCTCTTCTCTGCAAGTCTGCTCATCAGAGCAGCAGTGCAAGGATAGCACCGCTGGGGGAGGGGGAGCTGGAAGCAAAACAGGAGGTGACATGTTAGCTTGTTTTTATTTTTTAAGTGCTGGGTTCTGCTTCTTAGCCTTAAACAAAAAAAAATTCACAGCCCCCTTCACCTGAAACCCTTGAAAGGTGTTTCATCGCTGTAATTGTCTGCAGTCGGAGGCAGGCCTCTTGCTGCTGGGGTGTTGAAACGAGTCTGGATCTCGTTGCTTACTGCCTTCCGCTCTCCGCCTCCGAGTGAAAGCACATGAGCGGGTCGTCTCTGCTCGCCGGATCAATACTGTTTATGACGCAGCACATTCACCTTTAAATACTAGAGGCTAACATTAGTAGTTAAAAATCTGCATGCCAAAATATCAAGAGAATTAAAACTTAGATCAAATATAGGAATGGCATGCGTTAGCAGGCAAGTCGGGAGTAAACGAAACGGAAGTTTAGACAAGCCTCCATTTCCGCCTAAAAAGACCAGTGTGCATTAGCCGGGACTCAGGTTGCTGCAGCTGATGCTAATGAGCCAGGAGTGATCTGGTGCAGCACTGAGCGGGGAGGGGGGAGGGGGAAATTGCATGTAAAGATCACAGCCTTTTATAAATCACATGGATGCCTGTGTCCTTTCTAAGAGTCTATCATGTTACTCTTCGGCAGGGACAGCAGAGTGAGTACAGGGCTTTCTGATGCGCAGGTGAAAATGTTACTCAAATGTTTAGTCAGGGATAATACAAGAGAAACTGTGTACGACCCAGAGTGGAGTTACAAGTACACGTACACACAGTGGCGGCCGGCATGGATCGGGGGGTGGTGTGGCGGGGGGTAAGGGAGTTTAAAAAAATGAAAAATACACTTACCTCGTCGCCGCTCTGTCCCACGTCGTCTCTCCTCCGTCTGCCGAACAGGAAGCAGCCAGACTCTCCTGAGCCAATCATAACGCTGCAATGCAGCGTTGTGATCAGTCTGAGCACCGAAATTCGGCGCTCAGACGGGGACTGGGGTATTAGGCATGTTCTCCACCCAGGCAGAGAACATGCTAAGTGCGCATGACTGTTTGGCCGGCCTGAGACAGCCGGCCAAAGCGTCATGCACACTTCAGTGTGCCCACCACTCCTCCCCTGCCCTGCTCTGTGAGCAATGCAAAAGAAACAATTGATGGACGGAATGCTGGACAATGCAAACATTCACCCCCAGTCACAAGGATCTGGGTTAAATCCATCATTCTTTTGCTCACCACACCACCCCAGTTTGGACCCAGCCATATGCAAATCAGTCTTGACCCTGTTCCTTGTGGGAACAGTCCAGCCCGAACTGCCAAGCCAGGTCCTCCCTGCAGAGCAGCCCTGCCCCGCCCCCATGCTGCCGCAGCAGGAACAAATACAATGATAATACCATCACGTTATTATCATTTTATTTTTCCTTTTCTTCACTGCTGCAACTCAGTGGGGTGAAGCTCCTCCACCTTAACGATGAGCCACCACTGCGTACACACAGAAACCTGCCCTATCAGGAAATGTGCTTGCCATTAGCTTCAGATAAAACTAAAAGTGTTTGCCTTCATGGGCTGTCAGAAAGTGCGAGCGGATAAAGCGAATCGCTGGCTTCAGGCAACTAGCCGTAGAGTAGACTAAACATTTTACATGAGAAGTGACGTCTTTCAGTATTGTTTTGCCATTATGTGTTACTGTGCAGTTATTCTTGCTAACCAGTTACTGATAACCCATAGCTATATTGCTGCAAACAAATAAGATGAACGTTATCTGTAAGAGGTAATGCTTATTTGTTTATATTTTATAGTTCTTTTGCATTTTATTTTTCAGCTGAAAATCATCCATTGGCAGCTCCCATTCAAGTGCTTGACATGAACATTTTAACGTGCAGGACCTGTCTGCTAGCGATGAGTGTTGATCCTCTTCCACTAAACTGCTACATCCCTCCTGAGAAGTGTAGGTACACTCCCTTTCATATTGAAGGTGTCCTCGTACTCATTTAAACTACTGCCCATTTTTTAAGACCATGGCTCGGTTTGCTTATATGCAGTCCTATGGGACTTTTACTCTCATTTTATACCTTGATAATACTCAAAAACAACCCTGAGCATCCTGGAGAGCCTGGGAAAGAGTATCACAAACCGAAAGAGGTATCTGTGTGTCTCAAGGTATAGCTAGAACATGCAGTTCTAATTTAGTAGAGAGCTTGCATACATGAACAGATGCCATGTGACTTTGTCAATAATTAGTCTGATAAGAAAATTGAGTTTATATATCTTTTACATATCAAACTTAGGACCTCTCATGAGAGTGCCAGACTTACTGCTGTGATGCTGGGAGGACCAAAATCTCCAGACCTGCCTGGTATCCCCACACCAAACTTGGCAATTACAATTTTTTCCACAATGGGGATTAACTGCAGGGAACTGGTAACATTGGGCCCTTTTCTGTGCAGTTTTTGCGGGTTCCAGAGAGAAAACTACTGATATGCAGGTGGTAAGTGTTTTACATTTCTTACTTTGCATGGCATCCACTTCACGGTCACTGTTATTTATCTATTATTGTGGCATGTTGGTCAGGTGTATTTAGGTTGGCCAAAGGATTAATAATTTTTCCAAAAAACCTACTCCAGGGTATGCTGTTTGCCGAGCAGCTTCTTTTCAGGAAGGGTAATCTTTTTATTTTAAAGGAATAACCCATAGAGGCAACTTTTTAACTTTACAATGTGTCCTAGAAGCTTTGAGGTAAATATGCTGGGAGTGGTGCCCTAGGCCTGAAGAGGCTGCTCAAACGTTTTACGGTATTATGCAGCAACACATCATGAGCAGTGCCACTTGCCATTTAATTTAAAATTAAAAGTGGATTACTATGCTCAAAGACATCTCTAAAAACATCAAAAAGCTAGCTAACAGACTGACCTGTCATACCATCCCATCCAGTAGTGCCTACACACCACAAATTTCCACATCATGCCACAAGATTTAACAGCACACCTCATAATTCAACTCCACAGCATGTCATTCCACAACACACAATACCATTCCACATAATTAACTTCATAACACACAATCTCACTCTACATAATACCACTACAGTTAATACCATTTAATTACTATCCACATAATTCCAAAGGACACCATGCCACATATTTCCACTAAACAACTGCACACCACACAATTACACACCACACAATTCCACAACAAACAATTCCAATACACCCGATCTCTACCTCACACTTCCACCAACACTCATCTCTCCCCACACACCCACTGCCCTCTCATCTCTCCCTCCCACTACCCTCTCTCATCTCACAATTCCACTGCCCCCTCTCATCCCTCCCTCACACTTCCTGTCTCATCTCTACACTGCCTGCTCACACATGCTACCTTCCTGTACCTCCTTGCACTGTGCACTGGTCCACCTCTTGCCCCCCCCCGGGTGCCCCTCCGACACATGTCTCTCTCTCTCACACCTCTCTCTCGCTCTCTCTCACACTCTTCCCACCTCTCTCATATTGGTCCACTCCAGGTCTTCGAGCACAGTTTCTTTCTTGTGCCTTTTTGACATGTCCGTCCCTCAAACCCATGCTCTCCTCCTCTTCTTGGTGTGTCTTCTGCTTACACAGGCGCTCCTTCTTTATGCGTCTGTAGCATGATCTCCCCTTCTTTCTCTCTTTCTCACACATTATTTCTGCTCCTCTGTCTGGAGTTTATTCACCACTTTGTGTACAAACTACCTATCCCACTCTATCTTACTTTCTATCTATTCTGTGCAGCTCTCACCCCTATCTATTCACCATTCCGCATAGTCCCACTACACAAATACACTACACACCATACAATTCCACCCCACACAATTCCAGAGCTAACAATTCAAATTCAGCCCACATAATTCCATTCCAAACCACATACATCCACTCCACTCCAAACCAGAACACATGGGTAAAAGACATTGTCATTTACAATGCCATTAGCTCTAACTCTTGCAAATGCGAGACCTATTGCATTGCAAATGCTTGTTATTATCTGTTGGGACTATAAGGAATTCTGAAACATGATTAATGGGCAGTCGCCCACCGGTGCTGCGTCCTAAAGCTGGCATTGATTGGCAGCCTCAAAGCCGAACACAGATGATATCGCCCTACTCCTAGAGTACCCCGACCCACAAGCACACACGAGTTTGGAGAGGGGCGAAGATGTTTGAGAGCAGCAGTAGCATGTTTTCACTTTTTTTGTCTTTTTTCCTATATGGGAATAATACGAGATGTGAGAAATTGCACAAACAAACATTGGCCCAGGTTGTTATTTGCTTTTTTTAAACTCTAACGCCAACAACTGGGCATTTATCATCCTTTACTGGCTCCAGCCAGGGAGGGAGCACGGGAAGGAATGTGAACTAATTACTCACCAGAGTTCATGCTGAAGCTGCAGAGTGGGGGCCGTATTGAGTACACTAGCAAACTTAACAAACTTTACATTTACTCTGATATATAACGAAGCGTTATTTTCTCTGTGGGGGGCGCATGTCTGTCCCCCCCCTCTGTGCCCAGGCAGGGCTAGATAGAGTGAGCCACGCATGGCACCCAAACCCAGGGAAACATCCATCTGTAATACTAACGTGAAGCTTTGCGACTGGCGGCTTTTTCAGGAGCAGGCCCCTCCAACGTTAAAAATAGGAAAATGTAACCGGTTCTCATGTAATTTTCTCCAATACCTTCGGGTAGAGCTCGCA
The DNA here is from genome assembly GCA_963921515.1 of Calotriton arnoldi. Lineage (NCBI taxonomy): Eukaryota > Metazoa > Chordata > Amphibia > Caudata > Salamandridae > Calotriton > Calotriton arnoldi. The sequence continues at coordinate 711,469 of CAWUFW010006480.1, forward strand.
CTCTATAAAACTGAAAAAATAAAAAAGCATATCGGTATGCAAGTGAAAGCGGAAATAAAGTGACAGATGGAGGAAGACAGTGGGAGGGTCAGTGAAAAGAAGACGAGGTGGGAGAAAAGCATAATGGAGCCCCTACCGCCACCACAACGTCACTTTTAGTGACGTTGTGGTGGCGATAGAGGCTTCACCTTATTTACAAGGCAGCGATAAGCCACTTAACGTGGCTTAACGCTGCCTTGTAAATAAGGCACCCTTTCACGCTGTACTTAGCGTGAAAGGGGAGGGCAATGGCTGTTGCGGTGGGCATTCCACCGCAACACCCATTGACTTTGACGCTGCCCCCCATTTACAAGGGTGGCGTAAATAGGAGACAACGCCAAAATTAAGACCAGGGAAAACCTGGTCTTAAAAAGGCATTGTGAAGCACACATAGAAACAGCAAATTGCCATTGATTGTTTATGCGCAGAAAGGTGACCCTTCCTGCACATAAACAATCAAAAACTAAATTAGGTTTTGCAACTTCTATGTGTGCTGCATTAAGCAGCACACATAAACGTTACAAAACGCCATTTAAGGAATGTCTCCCTTCCTGCACATAAACAATCTTCCCCTCAACTCAGACACCCTTGCACTATGGTGCAAGGGTGCCTGCGCTGGCACTACACTGCTAAGTTTAGCGCTAGTGCAGGGGGAAACGCAGGGCTGCACCATATTGTTGTAAATATGGTGCAGCCCTGCGTTTCTGAAGTGGCGGAGCATGGCATTAAGCCAAGGAGGCTAACGCAGTGCCCTGCCACTTCGTTGTAAATATACCCCTAGGTGCCCTATGAGGTCTAAACGAACGGCCAGATGAGACTCATGTGCTGGGGATCTGTGCATGAATGATCTATGTTAGCACTCACGGACAATACACGCTTCTGTGGGCTATAGCTATAACTACAAGAAACTAAACTGAGAAACACCAAACAGAGATAAATGAAACACACCCAAATTCCGAATGATGGGATGCAAGAAAACTGCACATGTTAGATTCACTGACTTATTTTCTCTGGGGTCTGGTGACTGGACTGCATTGGTATGCACTACGAACCCACAGGTACCTCAACCTCAAAGGAAGCTGCTGGACTCCTCCCCTAGACCCCAACCCACCTATCGGAATATAATCAGCAGGAGTTGCAGTGTGGGAGTGAAGGAGGCAGAGGTCACTGACACACTCAATCCTACATTGTCCCAAAGGGACTGTGCTGCCCGGCCATTGAGGTTAATGGAGGACTTCCAACCCCACCCTGAGAAATAAAGAACACTCATTGTCATGATATACTGTCTGCACAGTGTGCAGGTTTCAGAAGCAGAGCAATTCTATGGCCACTCTTTGGTTACTCATGGCAGTTGGTGTATGTTGCATTTTCCTAGGATGAACAAACATAGCAAAATATTCTACTCTGGTGTGTACAGGTAGCTACCTATATCACATGATTATTTTCTAGTTCATTGTTACTGCTGTTCTGCTTAGAGGAATCTTCTTTATTTGCATCTATATCTAAATTGTTTGAAGATATTGTTAGGCTAGTTCTTCAAAGTTAAACAATTTCATCCCATTTTCTATTTTTAGGTCTGGCTTAGAGACCACTTAAACTGTCCTGCCAGCCACGTTTTCCCAAAAAAGCATAATAAAAATAAATGCATATGTACATACATAAAGAGCTTATAATCAACCATCTAATCCATTGGTCTCCTCAATGACCATTCACATTTTGTTTCCCCCCACCACAGCCCATAGCATGGGGTAGTGGGTCAGCCCACTTCAGCCATTGACTCTCTTCACTGTGAGTGATGACATTTTGCTTTTGCACCTGTACACATCCTCTTAAAACGTAGCCCACTTCAGTGTCAGAACCGGTAGTTCGAGTTCTGCCAACATATCTTTTTTTTAACTTACTCTTACCATAGTTCATTTTTTACTTACTGTTTTGCAAAATGCTCAAAACTTTTGGAGCCTGGTATTTTTTTTATTTTATTACATTTAAGGCCCAAGTTATTGGCTTTGCCAATGATTGTTAGGTAATGGAAGAGATTTTGAGACTAACGCAATTGAATTGCGCAGTGAAAGGTGTTCATTTCGAAAATGATTAAAACATTGGATCTTGTGTATTAGGACAAATATAAACTTGCTTAAACCATTAGCCTGGTTTTGTCTGAGTAATGTATGTTTTGTTTTGAAAATTAACTATTGTTTCCTTTTGCAGGTCGACTTCAAACTTACCTTTGCAGATTCAACAAACCCAGAAATGATAGACATGAAGTCGAGCTTTCTTTACCTCGAGTTAAGCTGGAGGAGGACTATGATCTGGAATCATTCTTGACCAGTCTGGGAATGTGAGATGCATTTCATGGAGCTAAAGCCAATTTATCCGGAATGCCAGATAGCAGTGATCTGGTGTTCACAAAGGTGTTACACAAGGCACTTGTGGATGTCAACAAGGAAGGCACAGAAGCAGCAGCTGCAACCACCGCCATTATGATGGAGCAATGTGTGAATACTCACGTTTTCGGCAGACCTTCCAGTGCTTAATATGTAAAAGAATAAGTGCTGGGGCACAACGTTTTGCTCAGAAGTCTGCAGCCGGTACTATCAAGTGTTGGTGTGTGGAATGTCGACTGCTTAGTAGTGACTCCACCATGTGCCTGTTTCATCCACCACCCGACAAGCCCTACCCCTTTATTTTATGCCTACAGGTTCTTTTTCATCCCTGCTTTCTGGCTTTGTTACAGTTTTTCTTCTTTTTGTCCTTCTCCTTTTTTCTCTCTTTTGTGTTTTACTGCCTTGCCCTAGGTCAAAGTATGACTAGGAAAATAAGTGCTGGTTGGCCCCATCTGCAACCACTAGCTCAAATTAATCACTGTGACTGTCTTTTCCTGGACTCATTATCAGGCACAACCAAACATTTGGTTCTATTCTGTGGCCAATTCTGCTGTCCCTCAATGCTAAGAGTGCATTTGACATAGTGGATTTGGTGTTCCTAAGAAGGGTTTATAGGTGCTGGCATATAGAAGGGGTCCCTAAGTATGGTTATAGCACTCTACAGATCTTCCATGGCCGCAGTGAGATCTAAGGTCTAAGTTCCCGTGTATTACGATACAGAAATGCACAAACTCCAATCATACATTAACAAGTTACCCTCTGTGGAAGGTTCCTTGGGCCGAGAAGGACGATTGGGCCAAGAAGGTTTAGTGCCAAGGCAGTATACGTGGCCTTGCACAATTACCTGGGAGTTTGGTTAACCGAGAAAGGGTCCCCGAGAATCCAATTGGCAACACTAAGGAACAGAGAGGCCAGATTAACCAAAGGCCGTTGTAGATTGCAGGCTAAACTCTACAGTCCTTCGATATCTCCTATTATGAAAGCAACCATAGCAAAATTGTTGCCTGCCTTGACTTGTGGCCATCAAGGCTTTCCAGGCAGCCTCCACTCTTGACCTGATTCAATGCAAGACGTGCAGAAGATTATTTCAGTTGCCAAGTAGCACTTCCAAGACTCAGCTGCACCTGGAACTAGGACTGTTGGGGCTGGATCTTGCCTGCAAAGCCGACTTTGTAAAATACTGCCACCAGGCCCTAAATGCAAAGCAGGGCAGCTTGAAGTATATAATCCGCCAATTGTTGGCTAGAGAAAAAACCTATAACCCCTGGTCGATCTAGCTATCAGAAGCAACTGAGGGGCATATTTACAAGCCCCTTGCGCCACTTTTGCGTCACTTTTCCCATGTTAAAAGTGACGCAAAAGCGGCGCAAGGGCTTGTAAATCTCCCCCTGAGTCTTTAGAAATTGGTCATATATGGAATAACAAGCCAACAAAACTGTCCCTCAAATCCACACTTAAGACACAAGCATTGGTGAGGTTCAATTGACTTTGCTAAAAACACATTTTCTGCATTAATTTTGGAATCATATAATACAGTAAATACCCAGTATTATCTATACGCAAACATTAACAAGCTAATATGGCAGAAGATAGTGCGCACGAGGTTCATGTTATTTCCTACTAAGACCATCATGGTCCTCTGAAGCAGCTGCTACTCCAAAATGCAGGCTGTGTGCTTACAAATTTGAAGAATTTAAATCACCTTTTATGCTGCTCTCTGGTGGTTAGTAGTGAACAAATGATTTATATAAAACAGATTATGCTTTTGAATAATGTATACCAAGGATATTTCTGAACTCTTTTGGGATGCCAAGTTTTTACAACCTTTTTTTAAAAGCTTTCTGACTTTACTTTAAGGCAGCACTCAGCAGCTGCTTCTCTTTTTAAATCCCCTACGTATTTTATTCTTGGATGATGTTTTATGCTTACATTCTGGCTCTTTTTTAATGTTCTTAATTGTTCGATTTTAATTATTCTTAATAAAATTCATCCATTCATTCCTTTCACATCAATGTATACAAATAGACACTTACAACCAGGTTCTGATACGATATGTGTTCTGGGGCAGAGAAGATGTGTGAGGGTTTGGGAGATATTCTCAAAGAGACATATTAAACAATTTGGCCAAGTGAAACAAGACTACGGGCTTTGAGAAGAAATTGGGTTTCATATTTGCAGGTGCGGGCCTGCGTGCTTTATCCATCAATTAGAGAGGAGCTTTTTGAAAACTTCTTCGGAGGGTAATAGACAATCAGCATTTTGTTTTAAACCCTACAATATTCAACTAGAATTGCAGAATTTAGGAAGATGTCAATTCCATGTGGCACGGGAGAGGGAACTGAGGTTACAATTGGGGCATGAAAAAAGGGAGTGATATTGAGAATATTTAGTGGGTTTGCCAAGCACGCACAGGGAGTAGAAATGTACCTCAAGATATTATGTTGATGTCAAGACACACTGGCTTGCTTGCACTCCATCTAGGGTAATAGATCTGAGATGCACTGGAGAAGCCATGGAGGGAGCTGCACGCCTTGACATGTGCTATATGTAAGAGGCTGGATTACCCAATTTCTGGGACGGCGTTCTGTCAGATATTAAATTATCTATAGGAACTAAAATCCTAGCAGATCCAGTTACAATGTTTTTGGGCTGAATATCAGGAATTTCATGGAAAGGGTAGACAGGTTTCCATAATCCTGTGTTCACTATGTTCATGGCAGCCAAAAAGGCTATTTTAAGCAAATAGGGCCCACCCAGACAACCGAGTCTGCTTGGTTGGTGTGATAAAAATCCAGTAGGTGCTGGGGGGATGGAGAAGAGTTCTCATCATCTCACACTTTTACTCTTGGGACTTTAAAGAATGCTGAGAGGCTTGAGCATTCTTCTTGAAGATATATCTCAAGGTAAAATGAGCCATGCCCTCGATGGATGGACATTGGTTGTACTGCATCTTGAGGCTATACAGAACGGCAAGGATCAGAAAGTCTACTGGCTTGAAGTTAGGGGGCAACAGCCTGAGCCGGACACCCGGGGAGTCTCACTCATCTTGTGGTCCTTACATGTTTTTCAGGTTCTGGAGGCGGGTGTTCTAGGACATGGCAGGGAAAGGGGGAGAAGGGAGCTGCTGATATCCGGGAATTGTCTCTGTTAAAAAATATCAATACATGTGTGTTAAAAAGTAAATCTCCCTATGATTCGGCGGCGAGACAAAATGGCCGCTCCTTAGAGCTCCTCCGAGACACCGAGGAATGGCAGGTGTTGTGGTTTTACTTACCTCTTTCTTCCCTTTTTCTTCCACATCCTTTTGCCTTGCCTTTCTTTCCTTTCTATCCATGTTGCTGGGCTGTGTCCCTGCATTCCATGTGTCATTGCTTGACAACAGAATGTTCTGTTCCTGCAGAATGTTAGCTGCTGCCTGAGCTGGTGGTCCCTTACATGTACTCCTGATTAAACCTGCTTTAACTCTACAGAGTGCTTCATGGACTTCTTCACACTGGCGACGAGTTGTACCTGCGTGGGGACAGGAATTCTTTGGCCACCAGCTACCCCATCGAACCCATTTTCTCTGCTGCAGCGCTAAATTGATTCTAATTTAAAATCTCCTTGGACTACGGAGATTCAGGTACTGTTTATGTTTGGATTGATTTATTTTCCTGAGTCCTGACTATGCCTTGTGGATTGTGTTATCCTAGTTGGGTTTACTTCATGGCATTACAGTGGTGTTTTCAAATTCAAGGCCTACTGTAACGGCAATTCTGTGCTTCAGGTAAAGGCCTTATGACGTCTCTTACCTGGCCTGGCTTCGTTGTTGCTTTCTCCTAGCAACCAGGGAATGCTCCGTGACGTTGCTCCTTATCTGGAGGTCTCCTTTCGTCAAGCCTGTCTCCCAGGCAACTGATTTCCACATGTTGTTCTGCGAGCGTTTCTCCTTTGTTGGATCGTTGGAGCCGCCTGTGTGTTGCTCGGATCTGCAGCGCTATATTCTCACGCAAGATTCAGTTGATTTGGCCTTTTCGGGGCGTGCGCGGTGATGCTCACACCTTCTTTCAGCCCGGAGCATGCACATTCTGGAGAAAGTATTTCTCACATGGAGCAAGCGTGGTGATGCGCATGCATACTTTTCTCTAAATATTGAGCATGCGCACTGCGCAAACTTTGTGTCAAGTCGATTTGGTTTCCTTGGCGTGTCAGTGACGCGCACACTTTTCTTCAAACTGTAAGTTTGTGAGCACTCAATTCTTTTCGGCAGCGTGTCAGTGACGCACTCACTTTCCTTGGCATTAACTGCATCTTTGTGCACAGTAATGCACACATCTGTTACAGATTACTTTCCACAAACAAGTGCGTGTTCGGTGATGCGCACACCAATTTGACTTTACAGTTTTTTGTTTTTTTTTGTTTTGTTCATTGGATTCATCATTACAATTCTAGGTATTGTATTTTTACTTCTGTGTTGCAATTTCTTACAAGCTCTTTACTTTTGACATTTACAATTGGCACATCATTTTTCTTGTACAATTATTATAGAACTGTGTGGTGTAAGCCTAGTAATTGTGTATTTTTATTGCAATTGTTCTTATTTCCTACTTGCACTATCATTTGTTTTTACACATTTGTTGTAATGTACTTTACTGCCTTTTCATGTATTTCACAGTGATTATCTTGTAAACTGGTTGGTGTTTTCCTCAAAATGGCTTCTTCCAGCATGTCTCAACCACCACAATTTCTCTCAGATGTTGGTGATCCCATCTTGCCTTGGAAGAGATGGAAGCCTTTATTTGACTCGTATCTGTTAGCTATTGGGGGAGAAATGTTTTCAGCTTTGAGGAAGCAAGCTACATTATTGCATAATTTGGGGGTTGAGGGTAGACATGTTTACGACAGTTTTGATGAGATTGTCCTGGGGCGTGGAGAAGGTGAGCCTGACAATGTGTTCGACATGTCTGTCATGATGCTTGAAAAACATTTTGGGTCCAAAATTAATGTAGTCTTGGAGCGTCACAAATTCTTTTCTAGAGTCCAGGGCAAGCAAGAGAAGATTGGTAGCTATGTGGCTACTTTGAAGACGTTGGCTCGTACCTGCGAGTTTGAGCAACTCACTGATTCTCTTATTAGAGACCAGATTGTTAGATGTACCAATGACGTAAAGGTCCAGCAAAAACTCCTTGCTAAGAACCCGGATCTTAAAGAAACTTTAGCTATTGTGGAAAGCATGGAGAATACCAACATGTGGGTGCGCGAGATGAGGGTTGAGAAATGCAGTGATGTTTCCATAGATGATAAAGCTATTCATGAGGTTAAAAAAGATGATTTCAAGAAGGATGAAGTCAAAGGGGCATCGAAGGGGACTCATAATGAGAAGGATAAGAAGCCTTCTGATTTGGAACAGACTAGTTCCAGGTACAGGTTTCCTGATTCCGAACAGAATGGGTCCAGGAACAACAGGACTGGCTTTAAATGCTTTAGATGTGAAAGTGAGAATCATTTGCCTAACAGCCCCAATTGTTTTGCAAGGTATGTCGTTTGCAATAAATGTGAAAAAAGGGGTCATTACGCACGTGTGTGCCGTAGTAGCAGGAATCAGACTGTACGTTGTATTGAGGGGGGGAAAAAGTTTATGTTCAGTGTCAAAGAAGACGGAGTTGTGGATGGTGATAAGCTGGACATGCCTGAGTGTGAGGTGTTAATTGGTGGTGAACGATTTTCTGTCTTGGCTGATTCGGGCTCACCTTATACTATGGTTGGTGATGCCAATTGGGACACTGTTTTTGGTCTTGACAAAGTCGAACTGTCTCCTCCGGACATCAACCCAGTAGGTTATGGTCGTGTCAGGATTGATGTTTTGGGGTACGTTGTCAAAAGAATTCAGTTCAAGGACAGAGAGACTGAGGGGAAGGTGTACGTGTCAAAAAGGGGAGATAATCTTCTTGGGTGGAGACACCAGAGAGATATGGGGATCACTTTGGATCCCAATTCACCTGAGAAAGTGTTGCTTCTGTCTTCTAGTTCATTATCTGATGATGTGAGTTCACAATTTCCTAAGGTTTTCAGTGACGGTTTGGGCTTGCTCAAAGATTTTGAGCATAAAATTATTCTGAAACAGAACGCCCAACCATTTGTCAGCAAGGTGAGGAAAGTTCCCCACATGATGATGGAACCTTTAGATCAGGAGCTCAAGAGATTGTTGGCTGCGGGGGTCATTGAAGAAATTGAATGTTCTGAGTGGTTGGCCCTGTAAGGAAGTGGGTTTCTGTTGCAGTAACCCCCCCACTTTTTGCCAGACTACTGATGCCCTTTGACTTGATGTGCCCTGGGTCCCTGCCAATCAGGTTCCCAGGGCCTGTGTTCTTTCACCAAAACTGTACCCAATTGGCATCTCTGGCCACAGGTCAGCCCCTGGTAAATGGTACCACAGGTACCCAGGGCACTGTGACCAGGGAAGACCTCCAAGGGCTGCAGCATTTATTGTGCCACCCTTAGAGGCCCTGTACCTTTACACACACACACTGCCTTTGCAGGCTGCGTGTTTTGGTGCAGAACAAAGTGAAGAGTCGACATGGCACACACCTCTGTGTGCCATGCCTACAACCCACTGCCCTGGCATAGGTCAGTCACCCCTCTAGCTGGGTGCACTATACCAGTGGTGAGGGTACAGGTGCATGAGCCCTGTACCCCTACAGTGTCTAAGTCCATTCTTAGACATTGTAAGTGCAGTGCTGCCATTAAGAGTATATGGTGCTGGGAGTTTGTCATTACGAACTCCACAGCACCATAATGGCTGCACTGAAAACTGGGAAGTTTGGTATCAAACTTCTGAGCACATTAAACCCACACTGATGCCAGTGTGGGATTTAATGAAAAATGCACACAGAGGGCATCTTTGAGATGCCCCCTGAAAAACTACCAGACTCTGGTGGGTTCCCTGACTGGTACACACCAGCCTGCCACCACGAGACATGTTTCTGGACCCCTAGGGTGGGAGCCTACGCTCCCTGAACCCAGAAACAAAGCCTTTCCTGGGCGGAGGTGTTCACACTTCTCCCAGGCCAGGAAGAGCCATCTGTGGCAGGGGAGCTTCAAAGGCCTGGCAGCCTTTGTAATGCGACCCCAGCCTCTCCTGCTATCAGGAGCAGGCCCCCTTCCTGTCTCCCCTCCCTTTCGGCAGGAAGACAGGCGGGAAAAACTACCCAGCCCAGGAGGTGTGCACACCTCTGCCAACTCCACCCCTCAGGTGGGGGAGGCGAGGTGAAGCCCACTCTCCAGTGCTCGCCATCTTGCAGATGGCAGGCACTCCCCAATCAGGACTAGGGATTGTGCTCACTCCCCCATGTGGGGTGAGCACACCAAGGGTGTAGTCACCCTAAGGTCAGTAGCCCATTGGCTACTGACCTCAAGACCCCTAAAACACCCCCTAAATACAGTATTTAGGGGGCAGCCCTGAACCAAGAGATCAGATTCCCACAACCTAAGAAGAAAAAGGACGAAAGAAGACGCCCAGCAGAGGAGACTGCAGAGAACAACTGACTTGGCCCCAGCCCTACCGGCCCGTCTGCAGTTTCCAGAGATCCTGCACCAAAAATCGTCTTGTCCTGCAGCCAGCGACCTCCAGAACCCCGGGGAGGACTGACTGCCTTCAACAAAGACCGGATCTCCTGTGAATAGCAGCTCTGTTCAAAAGAAACACCAAACAAAGACTCCGAGCCTGCTGAGGAAAAAGAAACCCGACGCCTGGAACCACCATTGCACCCGTCGCCTACAGCCCGAGTTCAAGTGGCCCACCGGTCCCAGCGAGGTCCCCCAGCGCTCCAGAGTCCGAGTCCACCATGGGTTGACCCCTCCAGGACTCCCCGACGTCGCCAGCAGCCTCTGCACGGAGACCCCCCCAACCGCGAGTGGCCCGGTAAGATGAAATCCGACCTCAGAAGACACCCTTGCATCCAGCTGCCCTGCACCCTGGAGAAGAGAACCAGAGGTGCACCTACGTCCCCGAGCCCTCCAACTTACCTGCCCAGCTGTTGGTTCCTCCTGGAAGTCTTCCTGGACCGAGCCTGCAGCTGAAAACCAAAACCGAAAATCCCCATTGAAAACAACAGGGCACCCGACGCCAAACCAGCACCCTGCACCCAGCCGCCCCTGCGCCGTTGCAGGTGCAATTTTTGTGCTAAACAGGATCCCCTTTTGCCCTGAGCCTAACACCAGGAGCTTGGCTCCCACAACTTGTGGCGTGCTCGCCAGCAGCCACCAACCGGAGGCCCCCTATCCCCCATAGGATAACATTGGGACTCAACACTCTGCACCCGGCCGCCCTAGTGCCACTGAGGGTGTAACAAAAGTGCTTCACTGACCCTGGGGGACCCCTGAGTCTAACCCCAGAACCTTAACTCCCACAGTCGATAACTTACCTATGAACCAATAACCTACTTTTCCTCCATAGGATAACATTGACACTTTTTCTTCCAAAAAACGACTAAGTGTGGAGTTTTGAAAACTAAAGATATTCTTTAAAAATCATACAAGTAACCAAAACGTAATTACTTACCTGTTTGCAGGAAATGTCCCAGTGCTGAATCTAGGCATCCAGCACTGAGTTAGAAAAGTAACGTAAAAAGTAACTTACCAACAATTTACAGAAAAAGCCTATTCATTTCAATGCACTGTTTTTCTTCCAAAAAACGACTGTGTGTGGAGTTTTGAAATCTAAGAATATTCTTTAAAAATCATATTATTAACCAAAACGTATTTACTTACCTGTTTGCAGGAAATGTCCCAGTGCTGAATCTAGGTATCCAGCACTGAGTTAGAAAAGTAACTTGAAAAGTAACTTACCTGTGATTTACTGAAAAAGCCTATTCATTCCAATGTACTGCATTTGTTAAGTGTTGCAACCTACTGCATCCCCTGTAAATCAAATCAAGTACAATTTCTATTGCTTTTTAAAACTGTTCAACATATAGCATCTTATCACTGTAAAGTATTTCATGCTTACCTGTGCCAAGCCTGCTTGGTTCTAAAATAAAACAGTATATTTTTTTATACAAAACAATTGGCCTAGAGTTCAGTTCTTGAGTGTGTGAATTCATTTGCTGACTGAGTGTGTACATCAAATGCTTAACACTGTCCTCTGATACTGCCTTACTGCTCCACCAAGCTACCACAAGTAGAGGGTAAGGTTCTATCTAACTTTAACCTCTGCCTACCTTTGGAGTCACCTGGACCCTATACACAGTATACCTCATTTTGGTGTAGTATATATAGAGCCAGTTTCTTACAGGCCCCCATCGTTTTGGCACCCAAAGATGGGGGCAAGGGGATCCGCATGTGTGTAGACTTACGTGGTTCAAACAAACATATTTGGGTCAACAGGCAACCTTTACCAAACATCTCTGAGACTCTTGCTATGATCAAAGATGCTAAATGTTTTAGCGTTATGGACCTGTCTTCTGCCTACCACCAGGTTCTACTCCATCCAGACTCCAGGCATTTGACATCATTTGTGACGCCTCTGGGGGCTTTCAGATTCATTCGCATGCCCTTTGGCCTGGCATCCGCCGCGGCCTGCTTCCAGAGGGTCATGAATAAAATTCTGGAGGGGTTGCCCAAGGTCCTCATCTTCCAGGATGATATTCTTGTTTATGGGAAGGACCAACAGGAACATGACAAGCAGCTGTGGAAGGTTTTACAGCGACACCAAGATGCAGGTCTGGTTATTAAAAAGGAAAAGTGCAAATTTCGTGTGTCTTCTGTAAACTATTTAGGACATACCATCTCTGGTGAAGGGATCAGTCCTAAATTGGACCTCGCCGAAAGCATTGTAAAAGCTCCTGTACCTGTCAACAAGGATCAAGTTCGATCATTCTTAGGGTTGGCAGAATTCTGCTCCAAGTTCGTTCCGAATTTTGCTTGTGTTTCTTCTCCCCTCAGGTTGCTGCTCAAGAAGGGAACTCAATTTTCATGGTCTGATGATTGCTCTTCTGCTTTTAACTCCATTAAGAGTGTAATTAGTCGCATGCCTACGTTGGGGCATTTTGATGCTTGCAAAAAAACTATACTGTCCACAGATGCCAGCATGCTTGGTTTGGGGGCGGTCCTATCGCAGGTTGTGGATGGTGAGTCCAGGATTGTTGCTTTCGCCTCTCGCTCACTCAGGGGTGCTGAGGAGTGTTACTCTGTGATTGAGCGTGAGGCGTTGGCAGCCTTCTGGGCTATCCGTCATTTCAAGTTCTATCTTTGGGGTTTACCTGTGGTTGTCAGGACTGATCATCGTCCTCTGTGCCAAATTTTCACTTGCAGGGAAGTTGACAATCTCTCTCCCAGAATCAAACGTTGGATGGAGGGGTTGTCTGAGTTTAATTTTGTGGTTGAGTATGTGCCTGGACCGCAGAATGCCATTGCTGACTGCCTTTCCAGGCTACCTTTGGATCAATCTGGTGTAGAAGTGGCGAATTCTCTTGTGGCATGGGTGCATGAGTCTGCTGTCAATTCCGATGAGTGGTCCCTTGCTTCTCATGGTGACAGTGATTTAGAAATGGTCAAGGAGTTTTCAGTTAGGGGTTGGCCAGCAGACAAAGATGTACCTGAATCCATGAAATGCTTCCTTAATGTCAAAGATGAGTTGTGTGTTTTTGATGAGAAGTTGTTGAGGGGTAATCGTGTGATACCTCCTCATGATCTTAGGTGCAAGCTTATCAACTTAGCCCCCAGTCGGACACCTTGGGAGGAATTTGACCAAGGCCAGAGTTCGCGGGTGGTACTGGTGGCCAACCATGGATCGGCAGATTGAGGAAGTTGTTAAAGAATGTTGTTGGGAATGTGCCAAGAGCGATAAGAGCAAAAGGACTCGCACCGCACCTCTCTCGCCTGTGGAAGTTCCCTCTGAGCCCTGGTCCAAGTTGGGTTTAGACATTGCTGGACCCTTTGATTTGTTTGCTCGTGATGAGCGCTATGTGTTGTTGTTGGTGGACTACACCTCCAAGTGGGTGGTCACCAAATGTGTGCCTGTTGTCAACACTAGAGCTGTTATTGAATTTCTCTCCGAGGAGTTCTCCAGGGAAGGTGTTCCCAAGCACCTTATCACTGATAACGGGGTCCAATTTGTCTCACATGAGATGAACACATTTCTAAAAGAATTATCTATCACTCACTTCAAGACAGCTTTGTACTCGCCACAAGCCAATGGTCTGGCTGAAAGCATGAATAGGTTGGTCAAGTGTTGTGCTCAGAGGGCTTTGCAGACTAGGTCTTCCCTTAAAAAAATGCTCAGAGAAACATGGTGGGCTCACCGCAATACCCCCAATTGTTTGACCTTGGTCTCTCCTTTTTCAATTCTGAGAGGCAGGAAACCTCATGACAAGTTGAGTCCTGCCTGGTTGAAGTTGGATGTGAATGATGTAGAAATGGATGAACAGGTTGTTTCTAGACGAAGACTTCACCAGGAGAAATACAAGGGGAGGTTTGACCTAAAGAATTCCTCTCTCCTCAAGCGCAGGTGTGTTGGTGATGAAGTGTTGATCAGAAATCCTGTTTTTTTGAAGAAAGGTTGTTCACGGTTTATGGGACCCTTTATCATTAAAGAAGTCAGGAGGAATGTTGTTGTGTTGGATTCTGGTGAGGTGTGGAGCATGTCCAGGTTAGTCAAATGGCAGCCCGGTTCCAATGCTCGTGGACGTGAACGGGGTTTTGATTCTTCAAGTGTGTCAGGGCGCTCTGGGCTGTGTGATAGTCCTGGTACTGCGTGCGATGATCCTGTTTCCAATGCGCCTGTTTTGGGGAGTTCTCGGAGGTTGAGATTCAGGCCGACCTGGCATCATGACTATGAAATGTTCTAGACACTGTGACTGCAATATTTTGTTTCTCACTGCAGTTTTATTTTTCGCTTTCTGTAACTTTGCAATATTACCATGTTCAATTATATGGGAGGAAGATGTGTTGTGGTTTTACTTACCTCTTTCTTCCCTTTTTCTTCCACATCCTTTTGCCTTGCCTTTCTTTCCTTTCTATCCCTGTTGCTGGGCTGTGTCCCTGCATTCCATGTGTCATTGCTTGACAACAGAATGTTCTGTTCCTGCAGTTGGACCTCTGGCAGTTGAATGTTAGCTGCTGCCTGAGCTGGTGGTCCCTTACATGTACTCCTGATTAAACCTGCTTTAACTCTACAGAGTGCTTCATGGACTTCTTTACAGCCGGTCACAGAAGGACACCTCTAAGCTGCTGAGCGGCGGTCGGAGCCTGGGAAAAGACGTCGGAGGCGCTCGGGAGCGGAGAGGCAAGTTCTTGGACCCCTAACTGGTCTAATTATCTGCTGGCTGCGTTTCTCCCTCTGTTCCCGGAGCGCTCTGTATTCCGGCTGCCATTTTGCGAGCTCGGTACTTGCAATTACCTCAGGTGTCTGCGGGACTGAAACACTTTCTCGGTCGTTTATGGTTACCAGGAAATCTGTCTTCAAAGAAAATATATGCATGTTTATATAACTCCCCAGACTTTGAAAGACATTTGACTACTGCAACATAAAAATACATTTTTGTTTATTTTTAAAAAGTGATGGATATATCTAAAGCAGGAAAATATGGTTACTGTCTTTATACAGCATGAGCAGCGCACCTATAAATATTGAAGCTGCGTAGGGATGGTGGAGGCCCCCGGAAGCAGAGAGGCAAGTTTTTAGTGCCTTAATACATCTAACTGCCAGTTGGGTGCTTCTCAACCTCTACTCCCGGCGTGTTCTGTATTTTGGCTGCAATTTTGCGAGTTAGGTGCTTGCTACTACTTCAGGAAGCAGCGCGCCGTAGTGCCTCTTTAGTAATTTATTTATTTATTTATATATTTATATAGCGCACTACTACCCGAGGGCGTCTAGGTGCTTGTAGAGGTAGCCCACAAAGCAGCTGCGTGATGTAAAGAACCAGTGCTTACAAAATTACAGAGTATACAGCCAGGTCTTCAGTCCTTTCCTAAAGGACAAGAGATCATTAGAGTAATAAGGCTCATTACTGCTAAATTTGAAGGAATCATTTTTCACACGCTCTGAGAAAGGTCTATTTAGTTTTGTGGGATTACACTGGTTCACTTTGGTGGTGACTCCTCCTCACAATATTTTTCTTCTGAATGTTTTTTGTCACTTGTGGCTCATTCAGTCTCAATTTTGCATTAGAGATCCTAAAAAATAAATAGAATTTCTTCTGTCTGCTTCAAGCATGGATTCCGCGCATTCAAATAAATCTCAAAGGTCTTCAGGCTCTAATGCTAAGGGACGCAAAGATTCTGTCGGCAATACTAATAAAAGGGTCAAAAAAGATCCTTCCTCCCCAAACAAATCACCTCTACCTTTGACCTTAGAGGATATTTTGGATGAACTGCGAAATATACGACCTTTCATGACAGATACCACTGCAACGCTTCAAAGAGAAATGGTCTAGTCTGGACTTAAGACTTACAGATGTAGAACAAAGGATAGTGATGCACAAGATGTTGTCGCTAGAGTGGATATTTTATCTAAAAAGGTCGCTCAATTGAAGAAAACATCAGAAGATTTGGGAAATCGAAACAGACGTAATAATCTAAGAATTTATGGTATACCGGAAGGTTCCGAGGTCCCCGACATGATTACTTTCTTGAAGGCGCATATTCCACAAATAGTTGGTCTGTCGAAATCTGTAGAACTAAATATCCAGAGGGCACACAGGATAGGTCCTCTCAACGTATCAGCCTCAAGCAGACCACATGGAATCATTGCCTATTTTCTTTTGTACTCTGATTTAATGGCAACTCTTACAGCAGCTAAACAGCTTAAACAGATGCTTTGGTCAGGTCAAAAGATTTTCTTTAGTCCAGATGTTTCTAAGATCACAGCTAATCGCCAAAAAGAGTTTCTAGACCTCAGACCTACACTTGAATGCTCGTTACGGTCTTATCCATCCTTGCTTTTTCAAAGTAACATATAAAGACAGAATAATCACCTTCGAGGATCCTGCAGAACTCAAGAAATTTGTACATGTGCACAAAGGAGAAGTTATGGAACTCAACAAAACCAAATTGTTCTCTCTCTATTGTTCCACATGTTCCTAATCGTATCTTGTTAGATGATGATGTCTTTGTTCACGTTGTCCATCTGTTTCATTGTCCGTTCTCCGCTCGGTTGCGTTGTCTCCCTAATGTTTGGTAAGTCCCTTTCCATTGTGTTGGTTATGTTATCTTTTCATTATTTCTGTCCTTCTATTATTTGTTGATATTACATCTATTTATTCTCGGTGTTCCCCTTCGGAGCGGCGTCTGTCCTTCTCGTTCCCCCATTTCAACATTAATGTTCTTTCTGTTTGTGACTACTATGGCTAAAGTCTTTTGGCTTTTTGTCATCTTTTCTACATATATCCTTCAGAGGAGACTGTGTTCTCCTTTTGTTCCTCTTGTTCCTTTCTCACCTCTTATCTTATCTTTCCTTCCTTCCTTTTTCTTTCTTCTTTTCTCTTCAGTATAATACAGCTACCCTTTCTATATACAAACTTGTTCTTGTGGTTCTCTACTATTTTCTATCTGGCCTGATTGGTTTTGGCAAACATGTTGACAGTTTTGACTCCCTTTCTATCTTTTACTTCACTTTTTTTTTTCAAATTCTATGTTTTAATATTGCTTCTTTTTTATTGGCATTCATGTGTATCTGGCCTTGCATTATTATCTATCATTTTGGTTTTTGTTGATCAAATACTTTACTTATTTTAGGTTTCATTTGTGCCTTTTTAAAACTCTTTATATATCCCCTCACTGAGTGGATTACGTATTATCTCATGGAATGTTAAGGGCATTCATAACCGTGTTAAAAAGCAAAGAGTGTTGTCTCATCTTGCTAAATTGAAATGCCATGTTGCTTTACTACAAGATATACTATCCTTACGTAGACAATGTGTTGGAAAAGTTTTTGATTCTCCAGCAGTAAATAATAAGAATGTGTAGCAATATTATTCCACAAATCGTTATGTACTCTTTTGCTAAATGAAGTTAAATATAATATTGGTAGATGGCTTTTTCTAAACATTAAAGTGAATGATACTCAGTTTTCTATATGTAATGTCTACAGTCCCAATGGTATAGACTTAGGGGCAGATTTACAAGGAAGTGCCGCAGCACGGCAACGCAAGCCCTATGGCTGCGCCACGCTGCGACACTTCCAAAGCACAGGAATGCGACATATTTACAATAATATGTCGCATTCCTGTGCTCTCCCCTGCGCTGGTGCGCAAACTGCTGCCATGCGCCGGCGCAGGCACCCTTGCACCATGGTGCAAGGATGCCTGCGTCATGGGGAGATTGTTTTTGTGCAGGAAGGGCACCTTCCTGCACAAAAACAATCACTACAGGCATTTTCCTCTTTCAATGCGTGCTGTAGAATGCAGCACGCATTGAAAGAGGAAAAAATGAGGAGAAATGAAAACATTTCTCCTTGTTGCGCCTCGCTATGCCACCCCTAGGGTGGCGTAGCATTCAGACGCATTTCCAGATTTACGATTCCTCGTAAATCTGGAAATGTGTCTTGTTCCATGGGTGTTGCGTGGGAACACCCACAGCAACACCCATGGAACGCCCCTTTCACGCAAAGTGCTGCGTGTAAAGGGGCCATATTTACAAGGACAGGAAAAGCCACGCAGGGTGGCTTTTCCTGTCCTTGAAATATAGAGCAGTAAAATGCCCCACCAGTACGTCTCAAAAGGTGACGTAATGGTGGCGCAGGGGGCTTGTAAATCTGCCGCTTAGTATTTTGGAATGAGTTTTCCAGTCTTCTTTCTTCTCATGCTTCAAAAAATCTTATAGTGGGTGGTGATTGCAATCAACTTATGGATCCTTTCTTAGATCGGAAATCCCAAACCAAATTTATCCCAAATAAAATGCAAAAGACCTTCCACAAAGCTATTACTTCTAGAGGGTTGATAGATGTTTGGAGAATTTCTCACCCTGATGTTTTAGAGTCCTCCTTCTTCTCCCCTGTTCACAGGTCTCATTCTAGAATAGATTACATATTTTTCACTCAATCGTCTCTTCAATTCATGACACATGCTGAAATTGGCTCAATTCTTATTTCAAATCATGCCCCTGTCATTGTAGATCTGGATTATCCCACTCCCACACCTATCTCACGCAGATGGAGATTTAATAATGCCCTTTTGTTAGATACTCATTTTACAGAGCAATTTTCACTGTTTTTGCAAGAATATTTCAAGAATAATCTTCCCTCGGACACACAGATGAACTTTATTTGGGATGCATTTAAACAACCGCCAGGGGATATATAATAGATTTTGTTGCCAATAAAAAAAGAAGGCAAAAGACACACAATTGATGGACAGAATGCAGAACAAATCAAAACATTCACCCCAGGTCAAAAGATCTGGGTTAAATCCATCATTCTTTTGCTCACCATGCCACCCCAGTTTAGACCTGGCCATATGCAAATTTAGTCTTGACCCTGTGCCTCATGGGAACAGTCCAGCCCGAACTGCCAAGCCAGGTCCTCCCTGGACCGGACGAAAGCATCCTAGGACCGGTTTTGGGGTTTCACCCCTCATCAGCCAGGATAGCTTGAATCCAGTGGCACAGTGAGCCCGGGACCCACGAATGGGCATACCACGCGCACTTAGGGCGAGAAAGCAAAAGACACACAGTTGATGGACGGAATGCAGAATAAATTAAAACATTCACCCCCAGTCAAAAGATCTGGGTTAAATCCATCATTCTTTTGCTCACCATGCCACCCCAGTTTAGCCCTGGTCATATGCAAATCAGTCTTGACCCTGTGCCTCATGGGAACAGTGCAGCCCGAACTGCCAAGCCAGGTCCTCCCCGGACTGGAAACAAGCATCCTAGGACCGGTTTTGGGGTTTCACCCCTCATCAGCCAGGATAGCTTGAATCCAGTGGCACAGTGAGCCCAGGACCCACGTCTGGGCATACCTGGCGTACTTAGGGCGAGAAAGCAAAAGACACACAGTTGATGGACGGAATGCAGAACAAATCAAAACATTCTGCCCCAGTCAAAAGATCTGGGTTAAATCCATCATTCTTTTGCTCACCATGCCACCCCAGTTTAGACCTGGCCATATGCAAATCAGTCTTGACCCTGTGCCTCATGGGAACAGTCCAGCCCGGACTGCCAAGCCAGATCCTCCCTGGACTGGAAACAAGCATCCTAGGACCGGTTTCGGGGTTTCACCCCCTCATCAGCCAGGATAGCTTGAATCCAGTGGCACAGTGAGCCCGGGACCCACGTCTGGGCATACCCGGCGCACTTAGGGCGAGAAAGCAAAAGACACACAGTTGATGGATGGAATGCAGAACAAATCAAAACATTCACCGCCAGTCAAAAGATCTGGGTTAAATCCATCATTCTTTTGCTCATCATGCCACCCCAGTTTAGACCTGGCCAAAAAGAAGGCATTTAAAGATGCAACATTAATTTTAAAACAAATTAAGGCCTTAGAACACAAATATTTTTCTTCAAACCGTGCAGATACTTTGTCCAATCTCATTAAAGCTAAAATGCAATATAATAAACAGTCCTGGGATAATGCTTGTGGTATTCTGCTCAAATGTAACGCTTAAATGTACGATGGTCGGAATAAAGCTGGCAAATCCCTAGCTAACTACCTTAAAATTAAAAAACTGAAATCCAAGATTGTTGCTATTTTAGACAACACAGGGGTTAGTATGTTAGTGACTCTAAGATATTAGAATGCTTTACAGAATATTATACTACTCTATACTCCTGGGTCCTCCCCTTCAACTGATCAGATAGATGCATATTTTCAAACTATCCCCAAATCTTCAGAAAACACTATTGACCTGACATCTCTCGATAGTCCAATCATAGAACAAGAAATTACAAACGCTATTAATCATCTTCCAATGGATAAAACTCCTGGGTCGGATGGATTTTCTTTACGTTTCTTTCTTCATTTCAAACAATTACTTGTTCCTCGACTGCTGCTTCTTATAAATCACTTTTTAGCTACTGGAAAGACGCAAGGATCCTTCACTCAGGCTATGCTCTGTTTAATTCCCAAAAAGGACAAAGACCCTTCTTATTGTAGTAATTATAGACCTCTCTCTCTAATTAACATGGATTGTAAGATTCTTGCCAAACTATTATCTCTCCTTTTAATCAGGTCATTCCTGATTTAATTAATATATATCAAACAGGGTTTGTAAAAGGATGCTCGATTACAGATAATTCTAGAACTTTCCTCAATATAATTCATTTGGCCTCCAAAGTTAATTCAACTGTTGCTGCCATAACGTTGGACGCAGAAAAGGCTTTCGATAGAGTAAATTGGGACTTCATTTTTGGAGCATTAAAATGGCATGGCTTTAGTCCTCATATCATTCGTTATATTAAACTGTTATATTCTGCACCCTATACCTCCATTAGGGTTAACGGATGTCAATCATATTACCTTTCCCTTCATCTCCACTTTTATTTATTCTAGTCCTAGAACCTTTTTAGGAAAAAATTCACCGTTCTCCACAGTTTACAGGCTTTCGATTTAAAAACATTGACATTAAATGTTCTGCATATGCGGATGACATCTTACTCTATCTATTTAACCCTATCACTTCTGTGCCGTCGTTTTTCTCATTATTGAGGGAGTATTCTATAGTTTCGGGATATGAACTCAAAATCGATAAATCTGAGATCCTGCCCTTAAATAAACATTGTCTCTCAGACATGTTTAAAGATACCGGGTTTTTTTTTTTTTAACTGAGTTTTATATAGCGCGAACTTGACCCGAAGGTATCGGGTATCAGAGCGCTTTACATAGCACCAGTTACGTTACATGAAGACACATTAATTTTTGTTAAGCACGGGGAGATTAAGTGATTTGCCCAGAATCACAGGATGTTCAGCGTCATTGCTGAGACTTGAACCCGCTTCCCCAGATTCGAAGGTCGACCACCCTAGCCGTTAGGCCAACTACTCAAAAAGTATTAAATGTTTAGGTATTTTATACACAAATAACATTAAAGAAACCATTAAAATGAACCTTACTGAGATAATTACAAAACTTACGGCGTTAATGGACAGTTGGTCCCCATTATTTCTGTCCTGGTGGGGTAGATTAGCAACAATTAATATGATGTTGCTTCCAATAATTCATTTTTATCTGTCCATGCTCCCTGTTACTCTTCCACTCTCTTTAAAACCATCAATCGTTCCTTGATCAAATTCTTGTGGAATAATCACAAGACTAGGATCTCATTAAACCGTCTTCAACAACCCAAAGAATTAGGAGGAGTCAATTTCCCTAATCTTAGACGTTACCATTCTGCCTTTACAACGAAACAAATCTGGACTTTTCTTTCAGACAACCCACATACAATATTAACTGCATGGAGCCTATTAGAGCAGACCCAGTATACACCATTTTCGTTAAATGCAGCAATTCTTTTATCTCAGCCCCCTAGGAGCTTTTTATCCCCTACTCTCACCCATTCTGCAGCTGTAGCTAATTCTTTGGTTGCCTCCCATAATTCTCATACAGATATTTTTGCACAGACTCCTATCTGGTATAATAAATACCTGAAATTAAATAATAGAGTTCTTTCATGGAAAGAATAGATTGACAAAGGCATTATTACCTTTGGGCAAATAATGACTGATGGTTCTCTCAGAGATCCCAAAAAAATACGACATATCCTTTCATCATGTCACTCATTATCTTCATCTTAGAACTTCTATTCTTCATCTCCTTTCTCAGAATTCTTCCTTGGTTCCACATAATCAGACCCCCTCTCTCTCTCTCTGGATTTTTCCACTCAGTTTAAAGCATCCTCTATTTACAATATTTTATCTCATCCCACGGATTTGAGAATTAAATCCAAGGTAGAGATTTTGTGGGAAAGTGATTTACAACAAGAATTCTCCTTCCAGACTTGGGGTTCCATATGGGGTAAGATTCTCACCTCCTCTCGATCAGCAAGTACAACACAGACATTGTATTATTTCTACAATAGGTTGTTTCTAACCCCCAAGGATCTTCAAAAGTTCAAGCTGATTGACAGTGCAAAATACTGGTCTCGTCCTCATGAGAAGAGTGATTTATTACATATGTTTTTTCTTTGTCCTTTGGTTAAAAGATTTTGGATGCCTATTTGGAATAAGTTGAATTAAATTTTGTCCACAAATTTCTCTTTTGACATTTTGCACATTTTTTGGGGAGTTTCCTCCCCTATATGGTGCTCTCAGGGGAGTGTGGGTAAGTTTATTGATTTGATAATAGCTATTTCCCTACAGATTATTACCACAAATTGGAAGGATACCACTAAAATTTCTTATACTGGTTGGTGGAATCTGTTATGTCATCATCATAGCCTAGATCGTGCTCATGCTACCTCTATGCCTTTATTGATTAAAAAAGATTTACTATGGTCACCACTCATGGCATTTCTATCTAGGCAAGCTGTTTGCCCCACTTCTATGGCTACCAGATATGACCCGCTTAAATGTTAATATGTTTAACAAGTTAGTAATGTTATTATTGTTATGCTGTTATGCTTATTACATGCTTTTCATTGCATTTCTCCCTTCTTTTCCGTACGTCCGTCCGCCCGTCCTTTATTTATTTTTATTTTTTTTTTCTTCTCCTGTTTAAAAATTTTAAAATGCATATGTTTTTGTAAAACTGTTTATATTTTTCAAATCGGTTTCTGGTCTTGTAATTGATAAATATCTTTCTCTTTTACTCACAGTACTGGATTAGAAGTGTTAGAAGAGTTTGAACAATATATGTATACTTTATACTTATGCTTTACTTCAAATATTATATCAATATTATATCAATAAGGCATTCTAAACAAAAAAAGTAAATCTCCCAGCAATATGCAACAATTGCAGATTGTCCGAGCAAGTTGTAAAGGAGAGTCCTGGTTTTATTAAAGACAATGGGCCCGATTCACAGCACTAACTTAAGACAAAATCCTAAAATTACTACCATTTTGGTATTCACAGAAGGCACTTACTCATTTTGGTATTCACAGAAGGCACTTACTCATTTTGGTATTCACAGAAGGCACTTACTCATCGATGAGTAAGTGCCTTCTGTGAATACCAAAATGAGTAAGTGCCTTCTGTGAATACCAAAATGAGTAAGTGCCTTCTGTGAATACCAAAATAGTACTAAGTTTAGGATTTTGTCTTAAGTTAGTTCTGTGAATCGGGCCCAATGACAGCCAATATTATGCAGTCTTTTTTCTTACTGTGTATTCACAGAGCACTTAAACGTACAACAATGACACCAACCCTTTCGACCCAGCAAGAAGTGACACAAAAAATACAACCAATCAAACCCAGTATAAATAGCCCCAATCTCCTAATGTCCCCATCATTTCTTTATGTGTTTGTGAAATGATCAAAGTAAGTGCATAAATGAGAAAATCAAAACCAATAGAAGAAATCACAACAAAAGCCATAATAAGTCTTCCTCACCTTGACGCATTTTCTCTTGCAACAAGAACACAGAGCACAGCTGGTCCACTCAGTTGCATTGCTGTGTGAGCAACAGGTTAACAATAAAATGTTTTAGAAGTTGACAGTCGAGACCAATCCGCAGCTTTCAACATGTCCTCTAGCCATGCCCGGACCCAGAACGCATTGGAGTCCATGGCCCCACTTGTTGAATGAGCACTAAATCTCCTTATATCAACACTTACAATGGACATTTCCTCCTTAACTCTTCACATCAATGTTGTTGATGTTACTGGGTCACAAGGTTTCCTGAGAGGTATCAATAACTGAGGCCCAGATGTTCTCACTTCCTTTGTTATCTGGATATACATTTTGAGGCACCTCACTACACAAAGCTTTGGGTGTGCAGAAAAACTTGGTAACTCCCAATATGAGTATGATTTCTTATTCCTTCTTGTAATATGGAAATAAAGAGACCCCCCACTGGTGTGAATTGCATAGCTATAGCATCCAGTGCCCTGACATCTGACACTGTTCTGAAAGAAATTAAACATAACAGAGTTGCCAAATTAGCAGATAGCAACTTTACCAATAAATGCTCGTTGTTTTCCCAAGATTTAAACAAACGCAGAACCAAGTTAACGACCCACATTATATTATATCAAGGCTTGGGAGGATTCATATCCCTTATTCCTTTCAACAATTTGCACACCATTGGATGTCCCCAAACTGGACTCCTGTCAGTATTCTGTTGTCCTGCTGACACTGCAGACATATATGAATTAACAGTTCCGTAACACTTTTGTCTTGCACCAAGAATGCCAAAAGATTCAGCACCCCAATAACATCTGATGAAATGACATCCATACCTTTTTCCAAACACCAGCCACTTCAAACCTCCCAGCCTGACCTGTAAGCCTTGATAGTGCCTGTGGCCTATGAGGCTTTGTTCTAGCTTGAAGCTGCATCTGAAAGTCTGCCCATAGGGGGTCCTCATCATCTGTGGAAAGATTGGTAACTATATTCGACAACCCACTGAAGGTTCCAACAGATCGGGATACGAAGCTTGGCTCCTCCACAATGGTGTCACTATCACCATCCATGCCAATTGCTTGTGTGTTTGGGCTAGACACCGGGAGATAAAGGCAAATGGGATATATGCATATTGCATCTCCCCAGGCCAATACTGGAGAAAAGCATCCGTTGCCCAGGCCTTCGGATCTGTCCCCTAACTAAAACATTTTTTTAACTGACTCGTCAGTCTGAATGCAAAGAGGTTTATTCTAAAAGGTCCCCATGCTTTATCCAAACCCCTGAAGATCTGGAAATCTAAACTCCACTCGCGGCTTTCTAACCTGTTTCTTGAGTACCAGTCCACAACAATTGTGGTCGATCCCAGCAGGTACTCCACCACCAATGATATTTCTTGCTTGAGACAAAACTCTCACATGGGCTTTGCTAACTCTGCCAATGGTTTTGACCTTGTTCCTCCTACTTTGTTGACATTTCTGACAGTAGTCAGACTGTCCATATTAAAGAGAACTGCACACTTTACTCTGCCTTTCACTAGGTTTTGTATTGAGAAAGGGCCTGCAAGAAGATGTAAACAATTTATGTGCATTGAGGACTCCTTCCTGGACCATCTTCCTCAATTACAAAAAGTGCCACAACTTGTGCCCCACCCCCAAAGACTTACATCTGATTCTAATACAAGATCTGGGTATGTAGAGAAAATTGCTCATCTGTTACAGGCATCTATGGGTACTAACCACCAAGCTACTTCTGCCCTGGTGTCTGTATCTAATGGAACCATTTTATCTTTAGCCTCGGGGGTGCCCTGTAATAAAGGGGCCCTGGAAATATCACCTGGAAGGAAGAAGATGGTAGGCCTAACAATCTTGCCAAATGTCTCAAAGAAATCTGGGTCTGGCCCAGCACTCCCCTTCATACCTTCCTGATCGCCTACAACGTTACTTCTGGAAGCATCAAAATATCTCTTTCAGAATGTACCCGAAAACCCCAAAAGTATTTTTAATGTTTATTATGAATCCCAGTATTTGAATGAGGTTCACCATGTTCTGAACCTGATGCAAAAGGAGCCCTTTTTCCTGATTCAGGAAAAACATATCATAGAAATAGACTATCATTTTCAAACCTTGTGGTCTGAGAAGTGCTGACACCGGCTTCAACAGCCTGGTGAAGAATAAAGGTGCTGAAAAAAAGGCACTGTTGATTTAGTGTCTCTTAAACAGAATACAGTTTCCGTTTTGAAATGACAGTAAAACACAAACTGATTTAGACCCTTCGAGTTTATCATGGGCCTGACCTTTTTTGTTTTTGTTTTGGACCAGAAAAATAATGCTTACAAAAGCTCTGAGATACCAAGAGCATCACTTTTTTGCTCCCTTGAAAAGAAGTTCCTTGACTTCTGTAGATATCAAAGCCTTCCTTCTTGAGAGAACTTCATTGGAAGTGTCAGTCTGTCCTGGAAAGGGGTTGCATAAAAGCGAGGCAGCTCTTTGAGCCCATCTACATATAATATCTGGATCTAGGGATTCCCCCTTCGTCTTTGCCTGTTCAGCTGAACACAATATCCTAGTCAATGGCCCCAAAATGTCCAATAATTAATCCTGGCCAGACGCCAAGGCTTTGCTCACCACTTTCCTAGGGTCTTTACCCCCTTTACTCAAGAAAGTAACAATTTTTGCATCATTCATTGGGGTTAACAACACTATATCAGAAATTGTAGGCCTGTGGCATTCTGTCCTCATCTTGGCTCTAGTAGCCCAATCTACAAGGCTTTTATGTAGCCATCCACAAAGGACGGAATGAACCACTCCAGAGAGTTTGGATGCTGTAACAGAGTGGAGTCAAACATTGGATTTCCATCTCAATTGAAAAAATACCTTCCAGAAGCTTATCGGTTTTCTTTTTTACTGATGCCAGGCATTTCATAATGAGCATAGCATGTATCAGCATAGTACCAAGGCACAGATCATTTATATCATCATACGGTCTTTTGTAGCGATCACCATCTGAGACCAGGAGAGGGCCATGCTTTGGGGGGGGTCATTTAAAAAACAATTTGGCGGGATCCGCCGGTCCGGCTGAAAATGTTAAAAAACATGAAGTGCTTCATTAATTATGGGCCTCCATGTGGGCCAGGTCTGGGGGCATTATGCAGATAAAGGAGGGGGGGGCACGCTCCCTCCCCTCCTGGGTCCTAATAATCCCCGGGGACCTCCACCTCCCAGGGGCTGCTCTGTGAAAAAATGTGAGGGGGGCCAGTATGGCCTTCCCTGCTGCCCCGGGGACCACCACCTCCCCGGGCCTTCTTTATTTTGTCCATGGTGGGTCTCTCTGACCCCCAGCCCCAGGGACCCCCACCACCCTGGGGCTTAATGTTTACAAAATGCAGGGGGATTGTGTTCCCTCTCGCAGCCCCGGGGGCAGCCAGCTCCCCAGGGCTTAGATTGTAATTGATGCGGGGGCCACGCAGACCCCCCCGCAGTCCCAGGGACTGCCACCTCCCTAGGGCTTTTGTAAAATGTAATGCGGGGGGCACACAGACCCCCCGCAGCCCTGGGGACCGCCATGTCCCCGGGGCTTTTCTAAACTGTAATGCCCAGGGGAAGGCCTCCTCCCCGGGGCAAATTAGAATAAAGGAGTGGGGCTGTACGCCCACTTCCTGGAGCCCTAGATGGCCCTGGGGACCACCACCCTCCAGGGCCGGCTCCTGTAATGTCCCAGGGTGCCCACCCCTGGGGCATTGCAGTTTGCTATGGTTTGGCAGGAGCATCACCGCTCCCGCCAAGCCATAGCAAACGTTGCCCTGCTTTCAGAAAGCAAGCGCATAGAAAATGCTCTCGCTTGCTGAAAGTGGAGCAGAATTGCTTTTGGACAGAGGGAACTGCATGTTCAGCAGCTTCCTTTGTCCAAAAGCAATGCCGACTAATGCAGGACGCGGGGAGCCGGCAGGGACTGCGGGGGCCTTGAGTCTCCCTCTGCAGTGCCCATCAGTGACAAGTGGGTGCCCGGGGTGTGACCAGGGCACCCACAACAGATGCTGACCCCCGGGGGATGGGGTCCCCGGGGCCAAAATCGGCCAGGGAGGGGGCGCGCGCCCACCTCCGTTTAAAAACGAAATAAAATAAAAAAGGGGCAGACCCCGGGGGTGGGGGATGGGTATATATATATATATATATATATATATATCTGTTAAGCTATATATAGATATATATTACCCATTGACGGTTGCCACTGGGTAGTCATAGTTGGGATCGTGCTTCCATAAGAAATGTATTTTTTGTGTTGCTAATTACTTTGGACCCGTTTGACAAATCTCCACGAAAATTCCCAAAAGTGCAACTTTTTGACTAGTTTGCACATCAAAAATGTTGGGGTGATCTGTCAAGTGGGGGCCGAAAAATAAGCGGCGTCCCAAACTGTCATTTTTTCATAGGAACTTTAGACACAGCTACTTCCCAAACCGCTGAACGGATTTACACCAACTTTGGCAGAAAGCTAGATCTTGGTCCAGGAAGAGTGCTTTTGGTGTTGTGGTGTAAATCCATTCAGTAGTTTTGGAGAAATTAAGGTTTCAAAAAATGTAAATATCTTGTTGTGGAGGATTTGCGGAGCATACAGATCTCAAACTTTGCCACCACCTTAACCAGGATGTGCCATCTTAGGACTCAAGACTCAGTCCAGAGTCCTAAAACAAGACCCCATAGGCCTAGTGGTGGGGCACCCTAAGCTAACTTTAACTAGTGCCGTCGCCATGCACTGCTAATTACCCCACGTTACATCACTCATGACATCTTCTATGACATCATTGATGATATCACTGCAACATTTGCAATTAAATTATTGATGAGAAAACTGTGCATGGCGAGGGCGCGAGTTATAGTTACCTTAGGGCACGAGTTATAGTTACTTGAGATAAATGTAACAAGAACTGGTGAATTTCTGTGGTTTTTAAGAGTTTAAAATGTTATGCTGTTACTGAACGTCTGACTTAACTATAACGTTACTTTAACTTTTGTTTTTTCCAGTGATAAATATATCTAAGACGTGAATCAAGCAGATGTACTCACCAAAGAGCAAAAATATATTTCCACTACATTTTGAATTCCACCGTCCTCAGGTATTGCAATATTTTTTGCTCAGTGGCTGCACATTTGACACTGCTGGATTTCCAAGAAGCATCATGACTGAAGATTCCATTTGGAATGTGGAATCAATGCAGTTCTGAGATCTCTTGATATATGCAGTAATCAGGTGGTATTGTCAGTGATGTTTAGTCCATCTGGATGCAATGATTTTAAATGGTACATTTAGAAGTTTTCTCTGGAGTCCAATAGCACTTCCTGTAAAGCATGTTCCATAGGGAAGCGTATGACTAGAAACCCTCGATACCGGTTTATAAGTTGATAGTCCTGCTCAACTGAAATATATTAGGGATTGAACCAAAAAAGTGGAAATAATTTTTTTAGGTATGGTAGACACTATCTGCCAGCAGCAGACAAGGGCCTACATTCCATAAGAATCAAGGGTGTCTCCACATTGTCAGTACCAGCACAGCAAAATGACCAGAGTAGAGTTTTGGATGACCTCCAGGATCAGCTACGTTGAACAAAGCTATAGAAGCACAACACACTTCAGTATGGTACCAAAATACTGTAGCCTGAATATCGTCTCACAAACATTTTGCATCCTAAACATCCTTTACAAAAATATTTGCCCCATTGAGTAAATGATCAGAAAATCGGTACCCAATAGAGCAATATTGGAGCAAAGATTTTGTCAATGATATTTAGACCACAATAGTTATGTAAGATAATATTTTTGTTACTGATATTCTGATTTTCAACCCTCATCATGATAAACTCTAAGGGAGTGATGGCCATACTATCATCAGAAATCATTTTTCTCCTTCTTACCTATATTCATCCCCCTCCCGCCCCAAAAAACAGAGGTAGATTTGAAACTGTTTTAAAACTTTGAAAAACCTCCAAGAAATATCCATCCAAGTAAAGGGCAAGGTTATCAATCTTTGTGCAGTGGTTTAACTAAAAAAATGGGGAAATGGGACAGAGAGAAAAGAGAGAGAGAGAGGTGGAAAGGGAGAAGAAAAATATTTTTTTAATTTAAGAAGAGCTACTAAAGCCTAAATCACAATTAACAACTTCCCATCAAGAGACAAAAGAAAAAATGATGGAAACATTTCTGTGTAAGATACTGGTGGAAGAATTGAGCAAAGTTGAGATTTGTACTACCATTGCATCGCATAAAGTACATCTGGAGTCATTACATCACAGGTAAGTAGTGCTAGATTCACATTGGGACTTGCTTCATTGCACAGGACATTATCACCTTGGACATTATATCGCAGATAAGCATAGTGAGAATTAAAAGTATTTTTTTAATGTGCCTAATGTACCTAATCATTTCAATCATTATATATACACACGCACAAACAAACACACACATACTTATAGATGTGCAGAGTTTGTGCCATGCTATTTTTTCACGTGTGCTTGTTATATGCAATCTGTGAGGTAGTAAAAAGTGTTTTTCTCTTGTCAGCTGTACTGTGGTAATAATCTCGAATTTAACCACTGCACTGTATTGATAAATGTGTGAATGTGCAATTATAGACAGCACTGTTCAAGATGATCTCCCTACCAAAATTCCTCTATGTCCTTCAGAATACTTATCATGCTATCCCGGATGACTATTTTCCCAAGATAAATGGGGTGAGCCGCAAATGACTATGGGTGGAGGATATCCTAGGGTGGCGCTACAAACCTTGCAGCAAAATCAATATGATGGAGGGATCTCCCTCCCAGACATCCGGACATATCATTGGTCGGCTCGTTTGATTGTTATTAACGACTGGGGGTATGCACCCCGAGACCATCTCACATACTTACTAGAGGGACTTCAATTCCAAGCTAAATTCTATCTCCTTTACCTGTATGGAGGAGGAGGTATATGGAAACTGCTGCCGGTGACACAAATGGTTATTGAGCCATGGAACAGGGCTGAGAGGTGCATAGGATGGGTTGGGAGACATACCCAGGAGACCCCATTATGGCTGGGGGCAAGACTCAAGGAGATAGGGAAACTGGGAGGCTTTCGTGCGTGGGATCTCGTTGGGATCTCCAAACTAGGGGATCTTCTTGAGAATGGAAATCTAGTTCCTTTTAGCTCCGTACAACGTGACGATCACCTCACAACTACCTAACATTATAAATACTTACAGTTGAAGTATGCATGGCGAGCTAAGGGGATTGACACAACGGATGTCCCGGAGTATGCTCCATTAGAAGGGAGATTGCTACAGGGGGACTGCTAGAGAAGGAAGTCTCCTGCACGTACAAGACCATAAATATTAATATGCCTGACAATCTGCAGAAACTAAGGGAAAAGTGGGACAGAGATGTGGGAGAACTAGATAGCAAAGACTGGGAGGCAGCCCTCATGCACCCAAGAAAGGTGGCAATTAAGTTACAACTACATCTTATACAGTTCAAGATCCTGCACAGAATCTACCATGATCAGACTCGACTCCACAAATTTGGAAGGGCAGAGACATCGAACTGCTTGAAATGTGGGGAGCTTGAAGGTTCCTTTTTCAACACACTTTGGGAGTGCCTTAATGTACATGCATACTGGACCGCTATATTGGCTGAACTGGGTAAGGTCCTGAACACACCCCTACAGGTAGCTCCAAAATACCTTCTTCTTGGTGTCTCCATAGATGTAGATCTCCCGAGAGCCCAGCTTCTCTTTTGCAATCTAGGGCTAGTGGTGGCAAAACAAGATGTGGCAAAACAGTGGGGGGCACCTGAAATACCCATCCTTGAGGAGTAGCAGAGAGGGATGAACATATACATGGCCGCAGAGAAAGTCATGTATAAAGCCAGAGGCTGTCCCAAAAAGTATGCTAAATTTTGGGGTCCCTAAGGTAAATACTATGGAATAGATATGATGGATAAAAAACTGTGTCCTCACCAGAATGATCTTTTAGCCTTCCACAGAGGCTTTATACGGGATTGCATGTGGTTTGATGAGTGCTGAGCTACCCGCTGACAGGATTGGATGTACT
This sequence comes from Calotriton arnoldi, assembly GCA_963921515.1. Taxonomy (NCBI): domain Eukaryota; kingdom Metazoa; phylum Chordata; class Amphibia; order Caudata; family Salamandridae; genus Calotriton; species Calotriton arnoldi. The sequence goes on from CAWUFW010006480.1 coordinate 743,446, forward strand.
GTACTATTGCAGGTGCCTAATGAAGATTTAAAATTGAATGTAAATTGTTGTTTGGGAAGCACGTCTGTGCGCCCATTGTTTCCTCATTTCAAAAACAAAATAAAAATACTTTAAAAAAAAGAATGTGCATTTATTAGTACAGTTGCTCTAAATAACGTGTTATTGTGCCACATTTATTTTCACTGCCATGGCACAAATATATAAGAAGATATATACAGGGGCAGCTCCTCCATTATGGCGTCAATAAAATGATAATAAAACATTTTTATTAACACTTTATTTTTCATCTTGCAGGCTGGAACTGTGAGCCCAAGAAGGGGCGTGGCCACCTACACTGATGCTGCAGTTGCAGCACCAGGGAGGAGGGGGGAGTGGTGGGCACTGCCATGCGCACTTGGCCTTTCTCCACCTAGCTGTGTTGTACAGCTGGGTGGAGAAACCAACACAGGCTCCCAGTCTATGTCGGAGCGCCGAACCGAGGCATTCAGACCAATCATAGTGCTGCTCACATGCTGGAAATAGTATGCTTGGATTGGGAGCTGCGATCCTGCGCAGTGTGCAGCAGTTCCTGGATGTCTGGGCGGCGAGGATCGGAAAGAAGGCGGCGCCGTCGAAGCAGGTAAGTGAATTTTTCTTTTTTTATTTATATTCTTTTTTTTGTTTGTTTGTGTTCCCCCCTCTCCCCGCCCAACCACTTTACAAGATAAATGGCCACTCCTGGATATATATGAAGAGCTCGCAAAGAATGAAACGTTTTTGGGCTAAAAAAATGAACTATCCGAAGAAATTAATAGCTATCAAGCTTTACCGCGCTGCAAGACCTGGAATTTTGCATAGATGTAGGACATTAAACAGAATGCTCTGGGAGGGCCACTGATCCATGCTTCATCTGCAACCCACAGCTGAAGAATATTGCCAGTTCTGTTTTGAGTACAACCACATGGAGGTTGTTATTATATAAAATGGTTCCTGGGGCCAATGGCTATACACCAGAGCTGGCTTTTCCTTGCAGTAATATTTTCTTTGATGAACAGTTAAGAAGGCACTGGTCTTTAAAAGTTGTGCTGCAAACAGGTTTGGCGCTCAATACCTGCTGTGCTTCACTGAAGAGCTCACGAGACCAAAACACATATTCCGGGGCTAATAGAAATACAATTTTAGAAGAAAATAATAGTTAACAAGCTTTGCCTTACTAGATGATAGATGTACCACACTTTGCATAGATGTACCACGTTGACCAGAATGCTCTAGGAAGGCCACTGAGTAGTGTTTCTTCTGAAACTTACAACTGAAGGCTACTGGTGAGTGCCAGTCCTGCTTTGATTGCAGCCACATGCCATATAATATGATCCTGGCCATCTCTTAATGGTAATTAATAGCATATTTATTTATTGCAAAGAAATGCAGTGGTATAAACCAACATATCACAGAGAATTGTGAAATATGGAAAATATTTCACAGTTGCCTGTGAAATGCGGATTTCATCATCATAATGACTGCCCCATATCTGCTCTTAAGAGCTTTAACCTTGTCAGAGGCACTAGGATTATGCAGTTTGGAGGAACAAATTCTGCAACCACGTTATCTCAATTATGCACCAAAAAATGCAAATTATGTGGCACAGTCGAGCTAAAAACATTTTAGTGAAATTATGTGGACAAATATGTAACAAATCCATAATTATGCTGCAGTCACAAAAATGCATTATTGTACTGATGCTCGCCATTGCCCATTGCTTTATTAGAAATGTATTCAAGGAAGATTTCAATATGTGCCCATTGTTAGTTGCACTTTGGAAAAAAAACAGCTTTTTATAGCTAACTAGCTCAAAATAAACATGTATTATGAAAATACATATTTGGTTCCATGAATAATATGTTCCTATATTGCAATCTCAGGGTTCTGGAGACATTTGTATTCTCACCAGAATTCTTTGACGGTATTATTGGAATAAAGTTCAAAAATTGACAAAGACGAACTAAAAGGACGTTCTTAACAATCACAGAAAATGAACTGGGAACAAGACCAATAAGAGTGCTAAAAGTTGTCAGGGAAGAAAACAGATGACAAAATCTTTGACCAATTTAGCTGAAACGCCTCAAGGTCCAAACATTATTTGCAAAGCCAAAATAAAACCCATAAAAGACATAGAAGGAGTCAAAAGGTTTCATGAGGATTGTACCAGATGTTAAAGAGGATTTGAATAACCAAATCTGATCCACAGAGATAAAAATGTATTGCGATACTAACAATAATGTCATCAAACAAAAGAATGACAATTATAATCCAAGAGTAAAGTTTAAGAGGGCAGCATTAGAATCTGACAACAAAAAGTCTGACAGATGGTAGCATTTGGGACAAAACCTGCATTCAGCAACATACAATCTAAACTATTGCCCAACAATATCCATTTTCATTTTTTTTAAAGGCAGCAACGTTTGCCAAAGTCTGACAACTTGTGAAAGGAGCAACCATACATTTTAGTAATGTCAGTTCAGCGACTTCCACTGCTTAAGGATGCCGTACGCTAAGGAAGTACTCCTCGGACGAATCTGTGATAGAAGCCATATCACTCAAATATAAAAAAGTGTCATATCCAAGTAAAACCTCAGCACATACTGTGTTCTGGTGCCCAATTCTATTCAAACTCTTCCATCACATTGTTCACTATTTAGAGCTCCTGGTGGAACAGTATTTTGATACTCTTGTACAAAAAAGGCACAGTCTACAATCCTAAATCATACAGGCCAATCAGTCTAATTGATGCTGAAGCCAAAATATTTGCCGAATTAATATTAAAGAACATTGAAAGCTCAGGCCTATATTTACAAAGAGTTGACACAATGCAGGTCAGCAAGAAAAGTTGCTGCATTGCATGAACTTGAGAGAGCAGAACTGCGCAATATCTGCAAAGAAGTGATGCAGTTATGCTCTCGCCTTGCGCTGGCACACTTTCAGCAGCCACGTGCCAACGCAGACACCCTTGCACCACAGTGCAAGGGTGCCTGCATTGTGGTTCAGCATAGTTTTTGCCAGAAAAAGGTTCATTCCTGTACAAAAACTATGCTCTAACAGAAATTTCCTCTGTGTGCGTGTGCTGCAGAACACAGAATATATGCAAAGAGGAAAAAGCATGAGGAGAAATTAAAATATTTCTCCTCATTATGCCAGACTCAGGGAGGCACAGGATTTTGATACAAAGCCATGACTACAATTCTTGGTAGATATGGATTTGCATCAAAATCTATGGGTGGATGCACAGGAACTCCCATTCACCACCCACGGAACGCCCCCTTGATGTAAAGTAATGCAAGACAACACATTGCGATGACCATCATGCAAGAAATATCTTTCGAAAGTTCCACACATAGGACCTACACTGAATCCTTAGAACCCACATGCAATCTTGGCAAGAATGGTGAAGTTTATACAACAGCTAACACACTCTACAGCAATATTCTGCAAAGACCCTGAAATAAATATCTGAATTGAAAAATGTAGGACTATAAACTGAGGTCTCTTCTGCAAATGAAAAAAAACACAGATGTCTCATGAATTGTGAACTCCTCTAGAAAATACAGGCAATTAGATAATTGTGCTCACCCTATTAGAAAATGTTTGGACAAACCATGGGATTAAAACAAAAATCAAAGGCAAAGGCAGCAACCAGAGGAACGGTATGTTCTGCCAAAAATGCTGGAATGTTGAACCATCTTGAAAAAATCTTCCAAATGAAGGTTGGTAGCAACATAATATGTGATGCAGATATGAGAGGCTTGAAACAAACACCACTCCCAATTTCAAGGAAAACGGTTTCTGTAGAAAAATCATAACTGCCCTAGACAGTAAACAAATGTATCCAGTAAAATGAGTGTGCCTTTACCGTTATTGCATGTAGATTACAAAAAACACAATTGTGTACCAAGAAAACAAAACCTCTATCAAAATAGGGGATCTAGTTGACAAATAAGAGCAGAATTCATCAAAGAGGCCAAGGACCATCCTCTTTATCAGGCCATTAAAGAAGTCACAAAAGAACTGCTTCTCTCCGAAGATCTTCTCCTTGCCGCAAGAAATTTAAGTACAAGGTCCCACCTAAAGAACACATTAAAAAAAGATATAATAAACCGAAATGCAAGCAGTAGATGAAAAGCCACTGGAACAACATGAGCTATGTACCATGGAAAGATGTATGTTTGTGGTGGACAGTCACCATGTATGACAGCGATAGATAACATGCTTGAAGGAAGGTGGGTTGCACTGTCATGATTAAACGAAACCTGAGTGACAATCTCTTATGAACCTGCAATAAAGCGCAAGCAAAGTCCCTCCAGCATATACTATTCTAATGCTTCCTCGTGAAAACAATCACATCTGGTCACAAAAGCATTTCTTAGTATGTAAAGTAGTATTCCAGAGGTACTACCTTCCATACTCACAAATACTATTCACTAACCTCCAGCCAGATATCTCTGTCCATACCTGCCCCAGAAGGTATGGCGCCTATTTACAAACGCATTTTGAAGTACTCTGAAGTACCCTTTTGCGTGCTCTTACATGCTATTGTGAATTGCCCCCAAAACATTTAAAATGGGAATAGAATTGGAATATTCAGTGACTATTCCCAAACAAATATTACAAATACAAAGGATTTTGCACAGTTGCTAATTGAGGGTTGGACATTTTTTCGGGTTGATCCCAAAAGCCTTGTACGGGTACATTAAAGAGTACTTCTCCGTCCTACTTTCATTCGCATACATGCTTTAGAAGATGAGCTCTAATGTGTAGAGTTCTCCGCCACTAGTGAGGAGAACTCTGCACCCAGGAATATACACTTTAAGGGTAAATGTGGGTGGGATTTGGGGTAGTGGTTGTAAAGTGGGGGAGTTATATAAATAAAAATGAGAGGAGTTAATGGAAAATAAGGAGGGGTTTGGGGAGAGACATGCAAACAATAAAACACACCTGCAAAAGAGTAAGTGGCTAATTACGAGTCTGGCGGTCCATGGATGGCCAGACTCGCGGGGGCGTGGCGATTGTGGTCTTGTGACTGCCCTATTACAAATAGGGCAGTTGGGTCTCCCTGGGCCCACAATTCCACCAGGGATCAGAGATCCTTGGCGGTGGCCCGGCGGTCTTGAGGCTGCAATATGCTTGGCGGGACCGCTGTGGTCCCACCAACCATATTACGAGTTTCCTCTCCGCCACGGTTTTCATGGCAGTTCAACCTCCTTGAAAACTGTGGCGGAGAGGAAACAAAAGAGGCCCTACAGGGCCTCCTGTTGCCCCTGGGGATGCATACAGGGGGCGCATGTTGGGCTCCCCTGTGTGCATGCACCCCAGTATCTGCACAACATGGACTGCACCAGTCCATGCTGTGCAGGTACTGATCTTGATGTTCCCATTGCGGTGCCTATTTCATAGGCACCGCCGTGTAAACGCCAAAGAACCGCCCCCCAACCCAGGAGAAAACTCCTCATCTGGCAGACGGTTCAACCATGGGTTTGGTGGTGCAGGAGTGGGGCAGTCCCGCAACACCACACTCGTAAATAGGCCCCAAGACAATTCCTATTCACCCACATGTACTCCAACATTACATCTGACAATAAAGGCTCAAATCTACTCCAGCCTTGGAGTAAGTCATACACTACACAAGGCCAATCATTTGCACTTTCATAGATATCAATGGCGGGCGGGAATGTACTAACAGTGCCTGGGAAAAAATAAGAAAATAAAGGTAACAATATTTTGTCAAAGAAGGATATGTATCATTATGTTAAACATAGAAAAAAAATGTAAAATGACACATACACAACAGTGAATATAGATACAATTAGGGGAGCACACATATTGCAACAAGGCTTTCATCACAATCAATACACCTGCTAATGCAAATAGTTGGGTGAACACTGAGCACTCGAGAGTCAAGCACAGCAATGAACAAGTGTGGTGAACCTCAAACTTTCATACACAGACTGATCAAATAAGAAAACAAGACCATGTTGGTAAATGTATTTGCTGCCTTGCCCCTTATTTTTAGGAGGAATTATTTGAGGAGGCGCTAGAGGAATTACGGGCAGAGGATGAATAACTTTGGGATGTTCAGGGAAGCAGTCGCTGTTAAATACTGCTTCTCACCAAAAATGAACCTGCATATAATGACTAGGAGCAGGAGCTCAGTTCATCAAATGCCCACTCCCATGCCACACTGGCACGTGATAAGCTGCACTCTGTTTTCTGGACACTAGATAATTCTAGAGGGTCATTGGGGACCTCTTACAGGCAAGACAATCATGTTGCTTGTAGTAGGTGCTTAGATGCATCACGAGCTGAGACTATTAGGTATTATGCGCCATTGGTTGCACAACCTAGAACTTCAGCCAACCCGAGACAGGGAACACCATTTCTGCATAGACACTGCTTTCAAACCATGACGCCCCCAACAAATGTCCTTAAAGTAACAGTTGGAATTACAAATGTTGTAAATCATCTTACAAATGAGATTACGTATCACATTACCCTTAGCACTTACACAGAGTGGACTATGAATGTAATATCATTTATTGGATTGAGTATGTGTTGTTGTTTAATTACAGTTTGCTTTCAGGTGTTGATATTTATTGGAATAAATATAGTGAAGTGATAAACATTGTATTTTGGTGTGCCAGTTATAGTTTGCCTGGCAGTTGTGAGAGGTATGGATTGTAATCCCAATTCTAACTTGCATTCATGCCCAGACCGGAATGCTTTCCAAATGTTAATTTCTCAAACACTGGTAAATGGATTTACACCCAACCAACAAAGGCACGTCCTTGAGTAAAGTTCTATTTACATGCCACAACTGGTGTAATTTCATTCAGTTATTTATGTACTGTGTTGTGGATCAAAGAATCCCTTGGGAGTTAAAACGTGAAAAGTCAATTTTAGGACCCCCTCCTTTATTGTTAGGCCCTGCTTGATGGATCTGCATGAAACGTGCCATGAACAGCCCGAGGTGGATGTACTTTTTTTTAAAGCTTCATGCAGATTTGTTGAACAGCACCAAAGTTTTTAAGAAAAAGAAAACATTTCCTGTTCGAACCATAACTACAGAGGCGCTACCACTTTTTTTGTATTGTATGTGTGTGTGTGTTATAACTTGTTAACTTCAAAGTTTACATGTATCATTATTTTTTGTAATGACTGACTTTCTTATGTTACATGCACCTACCATCTATGTGATGTTTTTCAGGCCCAACACACGTCTTAAACTGTGTGCTATACATATTTTAAATTTGTTTTCCAACATACATGCATTAACTACTCATTGTCAGGTAATTTCATAACATTTACTATTGCAAGTAGCAGTCATTACATATCCACAAAATATACATGTATGCTGTATAAATCAATTATCCACTTTTAATCTTCAAATCATGATTTTGTTTCTTTTTGCCTGCATAATTGAAAATTAGGGTGACAGAGTCCTAGTATGTCTAGGCATCCTGTATGCTTTGTTGACATTTCTATTTTGAATTAATTTCAAAATAAATACAAGCAAATTTAATTTTTAAAAGTAGGATTTTTTCAATTCTTTCGTGTCAAAAATAGTTTTTTTTGACAGGTTCACTAGCATAGGTAGGCCTGAAGCCATGTTTTCTGTGTCAGCCTAGTGGATGATACATGTGCTGCAGTCCCCAGATGACATTGCATTTTTTTGTGCCAGTGGTATTTTTGGACTTACTGGAACGTTAAACATGCCAATAAGGGGTTAGTCAATTATGTCAAGGTTTAGGAGTCTGAGCACACACATTGGGGCATGGGTAGCAGTGCTCCAGTGAGAAGAGATTAAAACCCCACAGCTTCAGTCCACACAAAATGGGGGACCATGCAAAACAGAGGTACTTTTTAAAATCATGAACCCTGAAAAACAGAAGTATTATTGAACTTTTTTTTTTACATAGAAAATCTAGATTCCGAGGTCTGTACCTTAGTGGAGGAAAGTGTTCCTAGCCTCCATCAATGATAATTGCTTGTTGTGTACTCCAAAAATTAGCAGTATGTAAAAGAAAACAAGTGGAGGACATTTCTTTAGACATTGTTGCTACTGAAGAGGGAGAAGATGGCATGCATCTTGTACATGAGCGTGACTTCAAATGGCAGATGCAAATCTAACAACATAATTTCTTTTTCATATTAATTCCAATAAATAACATAATATCCTGATGTATTTTTGCATGCTCTCAAATTATATATAAAAGCTTGACCTATTACAATTATTTCGCACTATATTATTCATTTTGACATACACTAACGTATTGCATACTTGAACATTATAATATTTATTTAATATGCACCTAAAATACACTTAGCTGAGGCATGATTGTAGAATACCAGGCACACATATAAGATAGGATGCCTTATCCACTTGTCAATTGTATTTCACTGTCAAACATATTTTACTTGTAACAACATAAGATTTCAATGTGGTTTATTTGTTTAAAATATACACACATATATGCATGAACATATATGTGTGTGTGTATCTATATATGATTCACAAAAAAACCAAAGGTTACAGGGACATTATAGTTAGGTTCCGATTTTACACACATAAAACCATAGAAATTCAGCAGTTATAGTTATCTCAAGAAGCCATAACTTGTGCCCTAAGGTAACTATAACTCGTGCTCCTGCCATGCACAGCTTTCTAATCAATAATTTTATTTCAAATGCTGCAATGAAATTATCAATGATGTCATGACTGATGTAATATGTGGGATAATGAGCAGTGCATGGCAAGGGTGGGAAATATAGTTACCTTAGAGCATGAGTTATAGTTTCTTGAGATAACTATAACTGCTGAATTTATATGGTTTTATGTGTGTAAAATCTAGATCTAACTATAACGTACTTGTAACTTTTGCTTTTTAATGAATTTCTAAGATTTTTAAAAACTCTACTTTCTAAGTATAACGTCCCTGTAACCTTTGGTTTTTCAGTGAATTTCTACTTTTTTTCAATGCTATTTCCTAATTATAAAGTCCCTGTAACCTTTGATTTTTTTCAGTGAATTTCTAGTTTTTTTAATGTAAAGTAATATTTAATTACCATAAGTTAATCCAACTGCTGCTGCACACAGCCTTCGGCTATGCGCCGTGGGGATTGGCTGCAGGGCCTGCGGCCAACCCCCGCATGCAGCCAGCCACACACTTCACATGGTCTTTGGCTTGCAGCCCGGCCCTGTGACCAACCCCCCAATGGCAGCCAGCCCACGGGCCCCCTCCCTGGGCCGCTTTTGGCCCCAGGGACCCTAGGCCCGGTGCATTTTTTGGGGATGTGGATCTGTGAGTAGCTGTGTGACTGGCTGTATAAGTGTGTATATGGGTGTGTGAGTGAATGTGTGATTGCATCTCTGGGTCTGTAAGTGGGTGTCTTAGTGGCTGTATGAGTGTGTAAATCAGTATGTGAGTGGTATCTGGTTGTGTGGGTGTGTAAGTGGGAGTGGGTGTGTGAGTGTATGTGTGGGTCTGTGAGTGGGTGTCTGAGTGGTTCTTTGAGTGGCTGTATCAGTGACCACATGGGTGTGTGAGTATGAGTGGCTGTATGGGTATGTGAGTGGGTATGTGAGTTTTTTCTGAGTCTCAGTCTGGGTGTGTGAGTGCCTGTATGGGTCTGTGAGTGGTTCTCTCAGGTCTCTAAGTAAATGTATCAGTGATTGTGTGGGTCTGTGAGTGGCTGCATGGATGTCTGAGTGTCTGTCTGTGTGTGTGAGTGCTTTACTAAAAATCTAACATTAAAGCTTAGTTATATTTAGGATTACAGTATTTATTATGACACTACAAAACATTTAAAACTACACAAACATTTGACATTGCAAAGTTAGATTTATAACTATACATTATATCTTCCATGCCAGTGGTTCTTAACCTGTGGTCTGCGTAGCCTGCTTAGAGGGTTCGCAAGAGCTTAGAAAATTAAATAAGATTAACAAATTAATAAAATGTCTAAAAAAAAAGAACCACAATGTAGAACTGGAAATTTTAAAACGTAATGTGAAGAAATTTGAAACTTAATTAAGTTAGTATCCTCAGATTGATTGATTTTTGGGAGCAGTGCCAGTGCATCATGGGCCATGAGTATCTTAGTTGAATTTAGAAAAGATCCAACCTTCCTCTTAAAATTGTAATTGTTTTCATTTGTTTCTGAATTAAATAAAATATTTCCTCATTTGTATAATTGTTTGATGATTGCTTGTTTTTGTATCTTTTGTTTTCAGTTCAAATCATCGAAAATGCTTAGGCCGAAGTCCCCGAGTTCCAGTAATGACTAAGTGGGGGGTCTCCAGGTTCCAGTAATGACTAAGTGGGGGTTCTCAGAAGTCAAAAGATTAAAAATAAGAACCACTGTTCTACTCAGCAAAATAGCATGTCACTCACCTAACAACACAGTGCAATGAAATATTTTGCCACACCACATTAACTATAATTTGGCCCTTCTACATGCACTGCTTATACTTTTTTTTACAATAACATCACAACTACCATGTTAATTTTTAGCTTTCTTACCAACACTTATCACAGCTATAATAACACATTTATGACAACACTGTGGATGTAGAGCGTAGCAAGTTATAGTTAGTGATGTGGCAAAATGTTTCACAGCACTGTGTTGTCTGAGTGAAATATACTATTGTTTTTGAGGTGTAGAAGATATAATGTACAGTTATAACTAATTTTACAATTTCTAATGTTTGTGTAGTTTAAATGTTTTCTAATGTTATAATAAAATAATGTTTTCCTCATTATAACTAAGCTTTATTCTTAGGGGCAGATTTACGTTCCCTGGCGCATCCCTGCAAATCAGCAGGGATGCGCCAGGGAAGATGCGTGACGCAAGTTTACCCTTGCGCCACCACAGATGCGCCGCATTTACAATGCGGTGCTTCATGGCGCAAGGATAAACAGATGCGTGACGCATCTGTCGGCGGAAGGGTAGCGCAGTACTGGAGTCGTGTCGCAAGTGCGACGTAACTCCAGTACTGCTCAGGGGTGCCCTATACCTAACATGCTGCGTCACTCCTTACGCCTGCTTGAAGCAGGCGTAAGGATTTGACGCAGCAGGGACGTAAAAGTGACTCCGTGAAATCTTGTAGATTTCACTGCGTCACTTTTACAGGGCTTCTTGCGCAGGAACGCCCCCCTGCGCCAGCAAGCCCACATGAAACCTGACTCAGGTTTCATGTGGCGCAGGGCTTACAACGTGACGCATCTCCCTAGATGCGTCACGTTGTAAATCCCCGCAGCATGGCGCATGATTTGCGCCGCCGCTGCGTCACAAAAGTGACGCAACGGCGGCGCAAAAGTGGCGTAAGGGGCTTGTAAATCTGCCCCTCAGTTTTTTGATTGATGTTTAATTTTTTATGTGTAAAATATTAATTGAAATAGTCACATACACTTAAGACTCATTTGGTTTTAACAATAGTAATAAGTAATCAAATTGAAAAGTACTTTTATGTTTGCACATATATACATGTATGTTATAAGGTACCCATACTTATTAATGTAATAGTTTTATTATTCTGTCATAAACCTATGTTACTTTCCTGAAGCCACCACAGCGTTTATGGTTTGTGCTCTAATGTAGTAGTATTGGGTTGTGTTTGTAACCCATTGATTGTTAATTTCTATCTCAAATCATATTGTCTATGGTTGCTAGCTACAATTAGTAAGATCTGGGCTATATTTGGGCAATGTTTGTAGCCCACAGAAAGTTATGATTTCATTATTAATTATTTTTTATTTATTGTGTATACAGTTTGCAAAAACACACAAAGACTGTTGTAACAGTTTCCCAATATTCTGCATTTTGTTTTGTCGTTCACTGGTACCACAGTACTTTCTAAAGAGTGTTGTGGTAGTACAGCTGTACTTCGCTATTTTAAAACAAAATTTGATTGGCTTAAATCAGTACCAATTACAGAAAAGAGAAGGTTTACACTTCTTTTTCATCAATTCCAGCCTGATCCTTCAAGGAGAAGGTAGTGTTCTTTTGCTGCTGGCATCATTGTAATTGCTGTGCACACTGGCAGAGCAAGAACATCCTGGCCAGCATAAGGAGGAGGAGAAACAGGAAAAGCAGCTAGTCCTGCTGCTGGAGGAATAAGAGGATGACAAACAAAGGAAGGTAAAAGTGGTGTGGCAATTTTTCTCCCTGGCACCAGGAAAAAAAACAGTCACTGCTACACTTGTTACGTGCAACCTGTGCCAGAAGGTCATCTCTCATGACACATGTCAGCAATGCTCCTTCAGGACACAGGGGATGACGAAGCACCTCTCATCCATCCACTCCCTAGGGTTGTCGGGAGCAGGAGTTAGACACAACAACATAATCAGAGGCCGCAGCACCTGATGCTGCAACCCAGTCAACCAATGCAGCTATGGCTGAACCTCCACCACCACTCACTACATTGGTTCTCCCCTCGATACCTGCTACTGATAGCACAGTTCCTCTCCACCTCTTGAGGCAGGATCGCAACACTGTGGAGCAGTATGGCAATCTGGCCACCTATTGTCTGCTGTGTCACAAAATGATAGTTGCCGGAGAGAAGGATTTGAATATTCTTTGGGAGCTTATTATCGCTCACCAATGTATTCCGCATCATCCCTACTTCTGATTTTCCCTCCCGTTCTTTCCTCTCCTGTATCCTCTTTACCCTGTTTTGTTTTGGTCCCGTTGACCTGTTATAAATAAACAGAAAATTACAGAAAATACTTAAAAAAGGAAAAAGCAGAAAAAACTGTTGTTTTAAGAACTACCCAAATATTTCAAACAATACAGAGCTTGTGTTAATATTAACCATATTTTTAATGGTAATATATTAACAAAAGGTAAGTCAAACATGTGGGGTTTACTTGAGTGGTGTGCTGTACAGTTGAGTGGCGTCTCACACTGAGAACTGTTTAGATCAGAGTTGTTCAGTTGTGGGTTGTTGAGCCAAGTGTTGTTCACTGGAGTGTGTTTGGGTATAATGTTAACATGTGTAATACAGCAGGTTCTGTGTTTGAGATTACAGTGATGTATAGTGGAGTGTCCTGTAGGACAGTGGTGTATCGTGAAGAGTGTTATACTAGAGGGACATAGAGTAGAGTGGCGTAGAGTGTAATCTAATGTTGAACAGTACAGTTGCGTGTGCTAGAGTTGACTGAGGTGTCATACAATTCAGTGTCATTTTGTATAGTGGAATACATTGGCAGGTCGTACATGTGAGAAAGTCTAGTAAAGCAACATACATTAGAGGGTATACATGCATTTAGTTTAATAAAAGTTAATATGTTTGTACTTACCCATTTGTAAAACATCATTTCATGACCTTAGAAGTAAGCAAATTGTATTAAATTGGATTTCTATATACATTATACACAAATAATGAACATTTACAACTATAAGGTAGCAGAAAATGATTTCTTTTCAGAATCAATGTACAATTATTACACACATGCAATGCTAGTAAATGGTAAGTTTATTACACAGTACTACTGTGATGTCTGAATGTAAGTGTTAAACATAAGTACACATTATTCTATTTTTGCTTTCCTTTTTATGTGTTTCTCAGACAGAAGTAACATTTTGTTACAGAACTATGTTATAATTTAGAACGCAACGTTTACAGTTTAAGATGATCATATTGTGGTAGTCATTGTGAAATACTGGGGGAAAACACATAAATTGGATTGTGAAAAAACCCCATGTCTAACTGTTCATATATCTATGCTACTAATGTATATAAATATATATATGCAAAAACATACAACAGAACAATACTTATAGTAGATTTCTTCAAATACCATCAACCATGCAAGGCCACATAATGACCTATATACTGAATAATATAAGTCCAACTCTAAAAGACAAGTCTTGGTTTATTACAATAATAAAATTATGACTTAGAATTTTGGATGGAGAATTGACTGAATTAACAGGTAGCTTTCTTGTAATTGTTTGACAGTGTGTGCTTGAAGGCAAGACTGTCATTATCATAGTCTGTCCAACCTGTGTTGTAAATGGTATAGTGACCTGGTGCAGCAGTCTCTCCATGATGAAAAATAATAGCACTACAAGTTAAAGTGCGTCCTGAAATAGAAACTTGTGAAGCAATACGGTTCTAATTACATATATAGATTTTTCTATTATTCAGAGTATATCTTTGACTCATCAAAATTAGATATTTTGTTACCATTGTTAAATGAAGGATTGAGACATGTTCTGATTTACAGTTTGGACAAAAGTTTGATTGTACAGCGTTACATATAAATAATTTTAATTGAATTGATTTGGAGGCAGGTATTGGTATATCTGCAAATCTTTCAAATTCCATTACAGTGGAGCTCTAATGTAGGCAATGGAAGCATTCAAGTTCTCAAGAGTAGCTTACACCAAAGTGGTCAGAACTCGGCTGAGACTCATTAGCTATTATTTGTAGAACAGCCATACTGAATTCCTGAAGATCACGCAGTTCATTGAAAGAAAGCACCTATACACATACCGACCATATCTCTAATGCCACTTGTAGAGTGGCATATGTGGTTGTCTGACATGATTTGGTGATAAAGGTTTGTCAAGATCTTGCAAAAAAAGTTGATCCGCATGTTCCCGTCTTATGTCTTTGACAGATGTTGAGTATAAAAGTAGATTAACAATGGCATTGCTTACAATGAATGTCATTCTGATTTTTCAACTTATGTCCTGTAATTTCCTTGTGTTTTGTTTTTTAGGTTGTTTCAACTGTTCTTCGTAATTATAGTTTGATTTAGTTTTCCTTTTGAAAGACCGTTTAGGTTTTGTAAAAATTGATTATTCACCAAGAAGAAGAGCGTCCGTCTTTCGCAAATGTTTGTTTTAGCTCACAGAGCTACTGCATTAATTCTTGTGTAATCAACATCAATAATATACAGTCCTGTTATTTTGTTAACGTGAGACAGAGCAACGTATGCCATTCCCTCTTTGAATACTGTAGAGCCAATGTTAATTAGTGCATAATCTTAGCGTAGTCCTTGTGATTTGTGTATTTTTACCGTGTAAACCAAAAGAAGAGGAAACTGTTCTCTTTGAATATATAATCTTTGATAAGTAAGAATCTTGCTGCATATTGAGAAATCTATTTTTGCTCTTGAATGTGGTCAAATTTCCACACAACAAATTCAATCTGTTCATCCTTTGCAGACATCAGAAAGTCCATTACAAATCCCATGGCTCCATTTATGAGTCCTTGTTGTACATGTAAATTACATTGTAACATAACATAACAATTTTTACAAAGATGTAAATCTTTCTCCAATCCTGCTGTACATGACACAGATGTTTCCACATTTTACTAATTTTGTAGTCAAACCGTTGCTTATACATATGTTTAGTCCATGCCGCTCTACTTTATCCTTAGAAGGGAGACTTACATTTTGTTCTTTTTCCAGATTTCATTATTTATTTGAGCACATTCTTCAACTGTTGGCACTAAACAAACCAGAGGTTTTGATACTGCAAGAATATAATGCATTACTTCAGCATGTGAATGAAGGTTAGGAAACAATTTAGCATAATATTTGCTACTTTTGTCACAATACCAAGGCGAATGTCTTTTAATATCTTGGCATGATCTTCATTATTTGCTTGCCTCATATTTTGTATTAGTTCTCTGTATGTAAAAAGCAACCAAATGTTCACATTCCCTATACTTCCCAAAGTATCACTAATGTGTTCCTTCAAAAGTTTCTTGAAAATTGAGTCACTTTTTACAGGTGCTGTAATAAGTCTCCCAAAACAATGACTAGTTTCCATCCAAAGAGGATTTCATAAGATGTTCACTTCTTAGTGCTTCTTGCATCCGCAAATGAACAAATGCCAACATTAAGTTGAAAGCCATGTTGACTTCACCTATGATCAAAAGTGTAGTGATTACAAAGAGGCAGGTAAGTGTAAGAGCACTAAGTTTATTGACCGTTCATCTCCACAGCTTCCAGAGACTGAACAACTGTCCCTGATGTTCAAACCATCGCATTCTGTTACCATGGAACTGGCATCATAGACCGGCATAGACAACATAGGAAGGAGTGGCATAGGGGACAAATAAATAAACTACTACAAAAACTTGAAATCTTTTAGAACTCTGACAATTTCTTGACATGTATCAATATTTAATTTTAATTATTCCAATTTGTTATCACGCTCCACAGGCAGTAACATTAGACGATGTAAAGTAATTACTTTGATGTTATGTGCTGCTAACCCAGTAGGAGCAGTAACTAAACAAGACAAATTTGAAGTTGTAACTTTATGCACATAACTGTAATTATTTTAATGAGAAAGCTTTTCCCAGAAGAGGATACCTGGCCCATCCAGTTCCAAGTATTACAGGGATTGGAAATGCACACAGTAAAACCAAATGTGTTTCTGCCACATTTTACTCTCCTGAAAAAAGGGGGAAATGTGTGCAGAAACTGACCTTGAATTAGGAATAGCACTTTCCCAACAAGCAGTTCCGGTACCAGCAAGTTATTCTCTATTCCAGGCCTGAAAACACAGCAGGGCCAGTAATTAGAGTGGAGATACGGTAGCAGGAATCAGTATTTCCGAACTGATATTTGCATGTCCAATTACTGTCTGACTCGATTCAAAAAGTACTATGGGTCTGATTCACAAAGGACTGTGAAAAAAGTCAGAATTTTGCTCCAATGAGGTTACTCGTATTATTGGAATAGAAATGTCTTACTTTCATGGGATTCGCTGTCAGTAGCCTGACGTGGATTTAAGACACCTAGGGGGATATATACAACACAATGTTGGAGTGCGGTGTTACGCCAAAATTGGTAACGCCGCACTCTGACATTTTTAAAACACAGGGAAGCGCCATATTTACAAAAATACGGCTGCACCCCTGTGTTTCCCCTAGCGCTGGCACTAATAAAGCTGCCTAGCACCAGCGCAGGCACACTTGTGCCATGTTACAAGTGTGCCTGCACTGCCGAGGCGATTGTTTATGTGCAGGAAGGGACACCTTCCTGCACATAAACAATCTTGAAAGGTGATTTGCTTTTTCTATGTGTGCTGCAGAATTCAGCACACACGGAAAGAGCAAAAAACAAGGAGAAATTAATAATTTCTCCTCGTATCACCAGTCTAAGACCAGGTATTCCCTGTTCTTAGTTTTTGGCGCTGCTCCAGCCTTGTAAATATGGGGCAGCGTCAAAAAGCAATGGGTGTTGCAGTGGAACGCCCACTGCAACACCCATTGCACGCCCCTTTCACATTAAGTGAAGCGTGAAAAGAGGCCTTATTTACAAGGTGGTGTTAAGCCATGTTAAGTGGTTTATGCTGCTTTGTAAATAAGGAGAAGGGGATTTCGCTACCAGAACATCGCTAAAAGTGACGTTCTGGTGGCGATATCCCCTTGTACGTATGCCCCCTAGCCTGGGTATTCAGCATGCTGATTTTATAGCGCTGACCAGAGTTTTGGGCACCAGCACTCTTTCTTTTGCAAATTAAACACAGCCTATTAGCACATCAAACAAAAAAATTACATTTGCAAATTTGAATCCGGATGCATTAAAGGGACCATTCAGTGAATGATGTCACAGCTGATCTCAAAACCCCCTTTGACGCCATCACCAAAGTAACATTCTAGAGTGCCTATTGTTGAGATTGTTAGAGATGCAGAACTGGGTAAAGAGAACAGTTTTTCCTTCAGTGGATGGGCCGTTTAACTGATCAGGCTGAAGTGCAGTGCTAATATATTCAGAGTCTGTGCTGCTCTTCGGCCAAGATTTAATGTTGTGCTGGATGTACTGATCTAGTTCAGTGCGAAAAGCCTCAGCACAAGGAGTAGCACAATTTCCACTTGGTGATAGTCATGAGGTGGAATTTGTTCTGCAAGCTTTCAAAAATGGCTGCCATTGCGTGGATGGAGGCCTGCAAGGGACAGAACACCTCCATCTCTGCAATCACTTGTGTTGACATTGCAACCCATGTCACCTAGAGAGACAGGAGTCGTAATTCCAGAAGAAATTGCACTTCTCAAAGTGAAGGTTGTGGGACTGGGAGCATCCTGCGGTCCATTGGACCACCGTTGCATCCCACCAATGCGGGCAGTTAGTACTCACACAGTGGAAATCGCCCATCCTGAACAGCTTCCAAATTGCAAATGTTTTGCCACTTTTTACAGCACTCCTTTAACGAACGCAAAATTCCGTTACTACATATGGCCCAATAATTCAATTTTTCTCCGGGGAAAACATACTTATTCTGGCGATTGACAATTTTACATTTTCCTTCGTTTTCAGGGCGGGAATTTTCCTGTAAGGTGTTTTTTGTATACCATGAAATTTGGGGGGTGCTCACTCATATAGTGGCGTAGACACCCATGAAGACTCACAAACCCTCTAGTAACATTATACTGACAGATGGTCCTCATCCGGAAATGCACCTTGCGAAATCCGAATTCCACCAAATTCTGAGAATCAGGATTAGGAATTTGTAAAGCGCTGTTTGAACTCAAAAATACAAACATTTCTCAGGATCCAGTTCTAAAAATGTCAAAAAGCATGTGCTGTAACAAGCACGAAAGTCGACGATAACACATTTTCTGGTAAAGTGATATTTTGCTCTTCCAGCCTCGCCCTGTGGTTTTTCTCAAACCAATCGGCTCTCAGATAAAGGTGAGCCTTTGGTGATGATTCATGCGAAAAAAGTGTAGATAAGGATGTTGTCACCTCTACTATGGATTGCAGTGAAGGGAAGAAACGTATTTTTTTCCATTGCTGTGAACCTTATCAGTTGTTTGACAGGTTTTACCTTGACATATATAGTATGAATAGTTTACTAATTTGGAGCCACGCACATGCTCATCTGAACTTTACAAAGGAACCTCTTTAAATTCTGATGATGAATTAATTGATATGGTATACACAATTTCGCACTTGCCTCAATGCAATATTCTAGAATTGTCCCTGCCTTTCAAACCGAGAGTAGAACCCAGACCTAGGAAATATCGCATAGTAGTCAACACACAAGCCAACAACACACACACCATTAATTCGTCAGAAAAACATACAATAGTAGGATCAAATGTAGGTCGAGTCTATTATACAGTGTGTGTGTGCTGTATGTTGCAAGATATATTGTGTGCTTACCAAGAACATACAGGGGCCTGGAGCTCGCCCATACCTTACCATTGGTTGGCTTTCTTGTCACTCTCCTTTCTCTGCTTCTTACTCGTGTCCCAGCTTGCCAATCTTGTGTTTGTCCCTGCAATTGAGCACAGCCACTTTCATCTCTTTTTGTTGTCTGGCTTCTGTACGTCCACTGTTGGCTTTTCAAGCACTGCATTTTTCTTTTGGGTTAAGCACTCCATGGGAGTACATGTGATTTCCAGATGACTCCTTTGTGTACTCCTCTTTCCCTGCGCTCCGTGTTTTCTCTCTGCTGCCGGCCCCCCCGTGTTGCGCTTACCCTTGCGCACTTCCCTCCTTGATTCTTCACCTATGTGCCTCTAGTCCACCCGCACCACATTGTTCTCTCGCATGTTGCTTCTCCTCACCATCCGTGCCCTCAATGTTGCTTCCGCCACCTGTGCTCTCCTCTCTCGCACGTTGGTTCTCCTTCCGGTCCCTGCCCACCATGTTGCCTTCCCCGCCCCCTCCCTCCTTCTCTCACATCAGTTGCTTCTCCTCCCCACCCCACACTCCATGTTCCTTTTGCTCCCTTTGCATTATTTCCCCCACCCACGCCCTCTGTTTTGCTCCACCCCACCCATATTTGAAAACAAAAAGAAGCTTTTGCACTACTTATTAATTTTTTTATTTACTAATCCAGCTTGCGTCATTTGGTAGGCATGTGCATGAATGGTGCACGCGCCTACAAAATGGCAACTGCCACGTTGTAGAGCTTGTTTTAACTTTCTTTAGCCATGCTGCACAGAATCAGTGAAGGCAAGACCAATTGGCTTGGCCAGTGATTCTTTTTTAACCAAGCACCTTTACTAACTGATTTCACACTATATTTGTTTTGATTATTCATTTGATTATTTCAGAAAAGACAGAACAAATCAAACACAGATATTTATCAAGTAAATAATCTTCAGGGGAGAATAACATTTTGCATCATTTTGCAGCTATCAAAATACAGTAGTAAATGTTGCACCCTAAGCAACCCGAGTGCTCTAAAAAAATACCCCTCCTCCTTAACAATCATATGATATGTTTCATAGCAAATATCTCATAATTCATACGTTGCATTGGATGATTGGCAATGATATTCACAATGCCATCAATATGTTGTCTGATGCTTGTTACGTCAATGAGCAGCAGACATTTTAACAGAAACTGTGGTGTGTCCGTTTTTAGGTTTTGCCAGCACAGCTCTTGCGCTGTGCTTGTGAAATCTATTGTTTTTGATCCAAACTTTAAAATGGCTTACATCCCTCCCCCTCTCTTTCATGGTGTTTCATTGGTTCCTGTGTGTGCCACTTACTTTTCCTTCATTTCTATTGGCTGTAGCATATTTTCCTGCATTTACCAATGTCAGTTTGCCACAGCCGAAATACTGTTAATGTCGGCTATGGTGGAACTATTTTTTCATTAAGTTTTGCCTCTTTTTGCTTTTTTGTCTTGCAGCAGATTTATATAGCAACTGATCACCTGGAGAGATTAAGTGATTTGCCCAGAATCACAGGATGCTGCGCCGCCGAGACTCGAACCAGGATCCCCAGCTCTCAAGTCAGCAGCTCTGGACCCTGCGCCACATGCTCCATGTTGTCAGGGAGCTCTTACCTTTGTTGCGGATGATGGTTGATAAAAATTGCTTTTTATCAATCACACAGGTGAAACCGATGCATTACCAGTGCTTGTTTCCTCTGACATCTCTCCTTCACCTAGCCCAAACACTGTTGGACCCCCAGACTCCTTCAACCCTCTGTCCCTCTGGCTGCCTGTGCCCTCATTTGACTACTATAACTATTTTCGCGCATGCTCAGCTGATCTCAAATCTACAAGTGACTTGAAATACTGAAAATTGATTGTGCAGCTTCATGTATATGATAATAAATCTATGTCTGTCATATATTTAGGCCCATATTTACTAACCCTTTCTATTGTTCTTGCATTGCACAAGGTGAAGCATGGCAATGCAAAGGCTTAAGTAAGATTTACAAAGCCACGCAAGGGGCATTTTGCTCCACCTTTTGTGACTTTTGTAAGAAATGTAGAGCAACGCAGCGCGCTTATCCCTTCCTGCACAAAACAATCCTGCCGCTATGGTGCAAGGGTGCCTGCGTTGATGCTAAGAAGCCTCAAGGGCACCAGTGTTGAAACTTTTTTTCTAAGTGTGCAATTCTAGGTGGCAAATTATCTTTGAATACTAATGATTTTTATGAGGAATATCGTTGTAACCAATGAATTATTAATGTTGCTCTTGAAACAATTTTATTTAGAAATTTAAAAGTGTGTTTATCAATGTAGTTTAGTTCTGCCACATATTTGTAGAGACTCCATTTTATCAACATGGATGCTGTTTTGGTGCTCCTGGTCATTGACCCTCCCAATCATTGTCCCCCTGCGTGTCTTCTCTCTCCACAGTCTTCACAGAGCACAAGACACTGACGCAATTGGCTATTTTCTTTAGAGAGCATGTATTGTGAATTTAACTTTCTTCGTGCACTGGATGTAACCGATTTAAAGACACTTCCTCTGATGTAGGCTTGCTAGCATAGCCTAGTGAATGAATCTTTGTGTGAAAGTGTTTCATATTGTGTTGCACATCTCCGGACTGCGCTGTTGCTGAAGAAGCTGATGGAGTTTTCCATCTTCTTAGAAATGGGTTAGTGTTATATTTATGCTTATGACGATCATTATTCTAATTTGCTCAACATGTGCTATCACTAGTCATGAATTTGCAGTTTTTAACAATTTTGTATTCCTAAATTGTGTATAAAATCATCTTGGTTTTTGGGGTAAATCAGATGACTTCCCTTTCTACCAGACACTCGGTCCTGTTTATTTTAGAGAGATTTTTCCTGTTCTACTGGGGACGCTGTCCATTTATTTAAAGATTTCCTTTTCCATTTGAGATGCTGTTTATGATTTTTGCTGCTTATTGGGACTTAAAATAATTCAGATTTTTGACTATGTACTCTGCATCTGACCCTTCATGGCATATACTGCATTTCTCTGTATTGCCTATTTTGAGATTTTGTAATAAAACTCTTTAACATTTATTTGATCTAGAACTCAGTTATTGAGTGGTCTAAATCACTATTTTCATTTACTCAGCTAATTTGTTGGCCTGATGTCAAGGAGGGTGATGACTCTTATCGCAAGGGTGCAGGAGTCAAGAGGTCAGAGGTACATTTTGGGGTAATCAAAATATTAGGGTTCAGTGAAATATTGGGGTGCGGCTCCCACAAAAATGGTAGTAGAAAATGGTTCATAAGAACACCTCCTTTTTGGTAGGGGTCCCCAAACGATTTTCCTGAGATTTCTTAGTGCTTAGTCCGAGGGAGAAAAGAGGATTTGGACTTTGCCAAACGTTAAGTGCCAGAGACTCACGAGAAGTGCACAGCAAGCCAACGTGTTTGCTGACCGTTCCTGAACAACTTGGAGTATATGAATAGGGAGAATTGATTTTGCGAGTGCACATTGAAGTATGTGTCTATGAGATGGATTTCTGTTTCTGTTGTGAGTTCTTTGAATATGCGATGATGGTTGTGGGTTCAAGTGGTGGACTGATTACTGTTGTACTGATGTATTATTCATATTTATAAACACATTTGAGGTTCCAGTGGTTTTATTGGTTTTGATTTGGTTTGGTTATCAGATTCGTCAAAATCTAAGATCCTGAGATATATTGGGTTAACTTGTCTGTAATTGTGATGTGTAGAGCAAGGCACCGCATACACATTGATAGGGATTCTAAACAAGTTTTCTTTTCAAGATCAAGTGCTTAATTTGGGTTAGTGATTTTTGCTCTTGAGCGCATGGGAGCAAGCACACTAACTAGGTTGAATTGCTGCTGGATGGGAGTGTTCTAGTGTAAATTGTAGTCATAGGAGAAAGCTCGCTTTTTGGTTTTCCATTCTTGATTTGGTTTTTGCTCTTGTTTCTGAAGTTTCATGGTATGTGAGTGAATTGTCTTACTTGATTTACTGATTTTTCCTTCCGTACTAGAGTAAATAGACAAGGGTTTATTTTGTTTTTGGTTTGAAAGAGGTTTTGTAATTGTTTTCCTTTTCACAGATAAGTTGTGCTGTAATTGGTTAGTCAGCCATGGAGTTGCACTGGGATTGGTGAGCTGTCACCACAAAGCAGTGCTCTGATTGGTTGGTTGCTGACAACGTCCCACTGTGATAGGTTGACCTTTGACAGAGCATGGCTGAGATGGGTTGTGGGTCGCTAGTTTGTTTGATGTGATTTTTGAGTCATTTTTTAGTTGTTTTGAGTGAAAACACTTGATAATAATGGCAAGTTTGACAGAAAAGCTTAAGTTTGCTGTGGTAGCTAGGGAGGGTCAGAAATTACCGGCAAAAGGAATGCCAGCCTACAAGATGATGAAAGAGATTGGGTACTATATGTGTAGCTGGATTTCAGATTGGGATACATGCACTGCACATGATGAAGTTTTACAATTTCCATTAGAAGGTACCTGAAACATTAGAAAGTGAGATTTCTTAAGACAAACCATGTATGCTGTGAAGCCAGTCCCAAGACCGACACAGTTTCGGCACTTGATAAATGGAATGCATGGCAACAGAGAAAGAGAGATAGAAGCAACAAAGCAGATAAAAAAGTTCATCTAGACAGTAGCTTGAGAACAAATGGGACAGGCAAGAAAAATGCTGGAGGGAGGATATAATTGAATGTGTAAAAAATTCCCTAACCATCACAAAAGGTATCCCACCTGATTGGGCTATCTACGGGGCACTATCCTCTCTTAAAGGAGTCTCATAAGATTATTCTAGCATGAATGGGAGCAATTCCTTTTTGTTAAGTAACCCTCACACACTCTAGTAGTGTCATGCTTCATCTTCGAGTTCACCCTGACTCCTAAAGGTCAGGGTGGGCTCAACCATATTCCAGGGAGCACTCCAGGTATCCCTTTAATATTGGAGTGACAGAGGATGTTAAAAACAAGAAACAAGGGTTCTCAAGGATTTAAAGGTCCTATGACCCTAATCACAATGCCAACATGTTTCAGCCTCTTAATTATGGCCACTGTGGGTCCAAGGCTTTCTTCAGTGCAAAAACAGAGATATTCCCTCCCTGGATAAAAGTGAATTTACTTATGTGGTGCAGAAAGCTGCCCCACCGTGCCCGTCCCTTGGATACACTTATCCTGGATCCGGGAGCTCAGTTCTGGTATGTACCACCCAACTCGGGAGGACTCCACACGTCTTTCCTGCAGCGTCATGATTGGCCCAGTGCAGTCTGGGAGCATGTCCCGGAATCAAGAAGAGCGGGACGGAGTGGACCTCGGAGGCAGCGGAGATAATCAGGTACGTTTCTTTACTTTTTTTTTTTTTTTTATGTTCCCCCCAAGCCCCCCCCCATGCCCCAGCCCCCAACCCACAGGTCACTCCTCTGCCGCCCCGCCTCTTTGGCAGGGGATAGGCCGCGACTGAAGAACAGTAGTAGATGAAGAAGTGTCTAAACAAATTAATATTGGTATTTTAAAATTTCAATTTGGTGAAATGTTTCAGGGAAATGTTGACTTAAATAGGTTATTGACTTATAATGATATTGAAATGAGATATGATATTTGATTAAAGAAGCAGCCACATGTGTAAATGAAACACACAAAAAATTTGAAGAATTAGCTGATAAATAAGAGATTGACATCAACGAGAAGAAAAATGTGACACAAAATTACAAAATGGGTTTGATACATGGTGAAATTAAAGAAATGGCTTTGATTTCAATGAGAGCCCATAATAAAGATTTAATTGAAAAAGTAAGGGAAAGGGATAACAGATAAAAAGATAATGAAGGGGACTGAAGGTAGGGCAAGAGGTGTCACCAGTAATTCAGAAGTTGGTAAAGGAGTAGCTTTGGAATATCCTCTAAGAGAAGTTCATGGAAGGAATATTGTTAATGTACCATGAACTCGAGCTGATATGTATACATTCACTAATAATAACCCGAAATTGCGAAAGGATTCAGCAAAGTGCTAACACGAGGTACACAAATTGACATACATTTCTCGGGTATTGTGGACGGATTTGAATTCATTGTTTGAGATTGTGGTTCCTGGTGATTTGTAGCCAGAGTTCAAGGTTGTAGTTGGATTGCCAACAAAAGAATCAGCTAGAATCTGTCCTAATAATGCATCAGCTGCAGAGGTAGCAGACAAATACAAAGCTGTGGTTGAGTATTTGAAAAAAAAAGTTCCTGAAAAGGATATAAATTAGCAAAAGATTTTGAGAATTTCACAGGTCCCGAAAGAGTCAGTGCATTCTTTTTATGAAAGGCTCATGCATATCTACAGGAAACACAGCGGAGTTATATATCCCAAAAAAGATGGGGCCAGTGTATTTGTGGCTGCTTTTTTGTCAGGATTAAGACCAGAGATTAGTAATCATGTTCAACAGAGAGAATTGTGTTGGCAGACAAAGAGCATAGACAAGATCTTGATGCTTGTGAAAAATAGCAGTGATTATTTTGAAACTAAGCAGAAAAAAATTAAAGAGAAGATGATGATTCCCCAATCAAAGCATTTTGAGAAGAGATCTCAAAATCAAAGGGGTTCAAATCAGAATTTTGTTCAGTCTGGTATGAATGGAGTAAATCAGATGCAGGTGCTAGGTAGTGGTAGAGGTGATGGTATGAATATGAATGTTGAATTGATGAAAAATAGTACAGCTTGTCACTACTGTGGGAAAATCGGGAGCTGGAAGAGGGAGTCATCAGAATCCTAACAGGATTCAGGAAATGTAGAACTACTTTCACAAATGCAGTGAAATAATGTGATGGCCCAGAATTTGCTAAATCCTGAACAGATTGTGCAGAGTTAGAAATCATTTACACTGGGATGCCTTCAGCCCCAGTGATGCAGCAAAATATGAAGAATAAAATGCCCTATAGTGCAATGTACCAGCAGAAACTATTTATTCTGAATGATGAATTGTCAGGGAGTATTTCACAATGACGGTGCCTGAGGGTGGAGGAGAATTGCATGCTTGCAGCAGTCCTAGATGTAGACCAAAGTAGCCTATACATTGATGGAGAAGTCAATGGCCATCCTGTTTCATTCTCGATTTTTACAGGGGCTACATGCTCTACAGTTCATTCTGTGAAAGTCTCAAACTTACCCCTCTCAGGAAGCAAAGTCCAAGTTGTAGGGATCAGCAATAGGAAAATTGTTAATCAGGTTACAGCAGATGTTCCAGTTAAAATTAGTCAGATGGAAAACTAGCATCAATTTATTTTGTGCGACTCAAATCCTGTAAATTTATTAAGAAGGCACTTGCTCTGCAAAATGAATATTGTGATTTACTGCACACCAGATGGTATTGCAACTGAAACACAAGATGAGGATTCAGGGCCATATTTATAAAAGATTTGTGCAATGCAGCAAGCCATCTTGCCGCTCTGCACTGCATGAAATAGAAAGGGCAGGAATGCACCGTATTTACCATTATATGGTGCTTTCCTGTCCTTTCCTAGTGCTTGAGCACTTTTGGCTGCCTAGCGCCAATGCAGGTACCGTTGTGTCATGGTGCAAGGATGCCTGCTTTATAGGCAGGATAGTTTTAGTGCAGGAAGGGGCACCTTCCTGCACAAAAACAATCCTCTGAGGCTTTTTCGTCTTTTCACGTGGGCTGCAAAGTGCAGCCCACTTAGAAAGAGAAAAACATGAGGACAATTAAAGATATTTCTCCTCGTTACGCCTCCCCTGGGAAGGCGTAGCATTTTGATTCATTCCTAGGTCTACCACTAATGGTAAATCTGGAATGCGCCAAAATCCATGAGTTGATGCGTGGGCACACTCCACCCATGGAATGCTTCCCTGGGGCACAGTAACGCAAGGCAGCAACTTGCACTGATTTGCATTACTCTGGATTTACCAAGCATTGCAAGGCCGCACAATGTGTGATTGCGTTGTATGGTAAATCTGACTTTAGTGTTGCGTTACGCTTCCATTACCTTGTGTGATGCAAGTGCAATGCAACACTATGATAAATCTGGCCCCCAATGTTTAAAATAAATTCACCAACTTCGAGAGTTGAGTTATTCCTAGTTATAACCAAGGAAGACCTGCCTCTGGATTTGAGACATACTGTTAAAAAATGAGGTATGGGATTTTACTGGAAAAGAAATTCGACTGATTAAAAGGGCAAAGCCAGTTAAAATAAAGATCAAACCAGATACGACTTTTCCAAGAATGAGACAATACAGACTTACAGAAGAGGCAGGAGAGGGAATGAAACAAGTGATTGAAAAAATGATTGAGCTGGGAATACTTCGGGAGGTAATTGGTAGTCCTTGTAACTGTCCTGTGATGAGAATTAAAAAGCAGAATGGTAAATTGCACATTTTACAGGATTTGCGCAAGACTACCAAGACTACCAAGATTGTTGTTCCATGTTGTCTAGTGGTATCAAATTTAGCAGTGATTTTGTTTAAGATTCCATAAAGAAATTGAATGTTATATTGTGATCAACTTATGCCAAGCGTTCTTATCAATTCCTTTGCATGAGGAATTGCAATTCCTTTTTGTGTTTCTTTCAATTTTTTAATAAATGTTCTCTTGTGGTGTAGAAGGGTATACACAAAGTACTTCAATTTGTAGTGAAATCTTGAAGAAAGAACTAGATAACTTGAAGTTGCCATGTAATTCAGTCTTAGTACAATATATTGATGACCTACTGGTCGTATCTAAGACAAAAGAAGACTGTAAACTTGATACAATTGCCTTGCTAAATCATGCTAGCTGAAAATGGACATAAGGTTTCCCTAGCTAAAATGTGGGGTTGTAAGAAGGAAGTCATCTATCTTGGACGCCATATTGAAAAAGGTATAAGAAAAGTCTCAAAAGAACGTGTTTCTGCAACTCTGAAATTGAGCCAACCGACCACCCAGAGGGAGGTTCAGATATTTCTTAGAATTGTTGGTACTTTTGTCAATGAATTCCAAACTTTTCCTTGATTGTAAACCTTTAGTTAGGTTGACAAGCAGTAATGCTCAATATCCGGTACCATTTGATGATGAATGCATTGATACATTTAAGAAACTGAAAGAAAGTTTGTATCATGCACCCACTGACTACAATTTAAAGTTTTTTTTTTTTAATCTGGTTTTATTGCTTTAAACACTTATAACAAATACAATCAATTGCATCACAACTCTGTCCATTCAGCCATTCATTTTCACAGGTAGCCCATAGTTATAAGGTACCTTTGTTGACCAGCAGCTGTACTCCACTGAGATAAATGATTGTCATAATAATGTATAGTGCCAGAGGCCACTTATGCAATTGAATCGTCTGGTACAGTGGCTCTTCTGCATGTCATGGCAATACAGCTCATCAAACATCAAAACCATCTAGCAATCAATTCCCTCTCTAAATCCTCCCTCTTATCCCACCCCCCTCCCTCCTCGGCACAACCTCTATACACAATCAGTAGTGGCAACAGAACTCAACGGTGTGGTGGACAAAGGAATACAGGGCAGAAAACAGGGCAACGGCTTCTCATCGCCAAGGGCAGTGCACATGTAAGAAACTCAGTACAGTGAGGTTACCAACAAGATAGCCTCCCTTTCCTGGATACTATGAAGTTGCTGCCTCCGTCTCCCCATCAGATTAATCATTCGGGGCTCTCAAAAGCTGCACCAATGCTTCCCAAGCCCTCGCCAGCTCCAGCGCTTTCTCACTCTTCGCGCGGCTCGCCATTTGCAACCTTGTGACTCCCTCGCAGTCTGCCCATTTAACTAATTCTGCGCACCATCTCCTATAGCTGGGGCCTCTTTCTGCCTTCCAGTGAGTTGTTATCTCTCTCTTCGCCAACAAAAGCCCCAGGTCTATGAATTTACTCGTTATTTTGTTCCTAGCGGTGTGAGGAAACCAATGCAGCAAACATAAGCCCACAGTGGGTTCTATGTCCCTGTCCGTGACAGCCTGCAAGAGCTCAACCACCTCTTCCCAATACGTCCCAAGCTGGGGACATGTCCACATCATATGACCAAAATCTGCCCCCATCGTGCGGCAGCGCGGGCACATTGCCGAATCTGTATGAAAGTACTGATTAATTTTGGCCGGAGTAAGATAGGCTCTGTGAAGAATGTAGAAATGGACCAACTGGAAGCGAGCATTTCTTGTGCTCTTCCACGCACGCTCGACAAGTTCTGCCCATGTTTTCTCAGGGATTTCCTCCCCTACATCTTCTTCCCATCTTAACCGAAGTGTCGCTAAAGGGGTCAGCCTTTCATTCGTCATTCTACGGTATAGACAGGTTACCGCCTTAACGGTGCCAGCCGCTAGGACCACATACTGGCATGTCAGCGAGGTCACAGGTTCACTAAGCCCCATTTTCCAGTGTGCCTGGATGGCTGCAATAAGCGCCAAGTGGAGCAAATAATCACCACGAGGTAGGTCATATCTATCCTGTAGCGTCTCATAGGGGAGCACAGCCCCATCCTCATAAAGATCTCCCATGGTGATCAGCCCATTCTCTTCCCAGCCTTGTAAGGCCATCCAATTACCCCCATGCGGTAAGGCCGTGCACACCGCCAAAGGAATCTCCGGAGCATAAGGCCGTACAACCTGCGCACGCCGGTGGGCCCTATTCCAGCAAAGTTTAAACGTCCGCATCTCACGAGTGAGAGAAGAGGTCGGCAACTGCAATAGCAATCTGGAGAGCAGGTGCCTCTCCACACTAATCCCCGTCTCAACGTCCGTGCTCCTGATCTCCCGCGTCACTGCCTGAGTGAGCCCCTGTAGTTGTGCCGCTAAGTAGTATGTTTCAAAGTCGGGGACCGCTAGGCCACCCTCCGAACGTGGCCTCATCAGTGTGTTAATAGCCACTCGCCGTCGGCCCTCAGCCCAAAGGAACCCAATCGTCATCGACCGCAACTGTCGGAAAACCGAGGGCGGTATCCATAAGGGTAAGGTTCGAAAATAATACAGGAGTCTCGGGAGCGCTATAATTTTAAGAAGAGCTACTCGTCCAGCCAGTGACAATGGAAGCGTGCGCCAAAATGCTATGCAACCCCTGAGTGCTCCAATAGCCCTGCCCACATTGCCCTCTAACAAATCAGTGTGGGTATGATATATGCGAGTACCAAGATACGTCATACACTGACGTTCCCAGCGTACCCCCTGAGTAGTCTCAGGCCCATCAGTCCGTGGTTCTGTGGGAAACAGACAGGTCTTCTCCCAATTCACTTTAAGCCCGGCAATCCTGCCTAGATCTGCCAGTAATGCTTTCGCACCACTAAGGGCTCCCTCAGTGTCCGTCAGGAACAAAAGGAGATCATCAGCATATAAAGCTATATGGTGAACCCGCGTAGAGACACGCAGCCCCGAATAATGCTGGCCCGTGCGAGCCCGCGCCGCCAGCGGCTCCATGGCCAGAGCAAACAATAGTGGAGAGAGGGGGCACCCCTGCCTCGTTCCTCGCCCTACGGCGCAGGCATCCGATACCATCCTCCCTGTCTTCACACGGGCCGTGGATTGGCAATATAGGAGTGATGTCCAGTTAATAAAGCCCTCTCCCAGCCCAAAGTGATGCATGACTTGAAACAAATATGACCATTCAAGACTGTCGAAGGCCTTCTCAATATCTATGGCCAAGACAGCAGCAGATGCACCATCATACGTGTCCGCATCCAAGATCCTAAAAAGACGCCGAATATTCTGAGCTGTGTTCCGGGTTGGTATGAAACCCGCCTGGTCTTCATGTATTAGGTGGGTCATATATGGGAGCAATCGGGACGCCAGAATCCGACTTAGGATTTTGTAATCCGTGGTCAACATTGACAATGGTCGATAGGTGGTCACGTCATGGGGAGACTTCCCCGGTTTCAGCAAGGGGACAATAAGCGCCTCGCGAATTGTGGCAGGTAGCAACCGGTCTTTCCTCGCTGCATTATACAGCAGCACCAACCTGGGAGCTAAGAGATCAACATACTCACTATAAAATTCCACCGGGAGTCCATCCACTCCCGGGGTCTTTTTCCTGGGCATGTGCTTAATTGCGCTGCGGACTTCACTCAGCCTGATGTCCTCACCCAGTAGCTTTGCTCTCTCCCCGTCTAGCGTTGGGAGGGTCGACTCTGCCAGAAAGCCTCGAACCGCCTCCCCATCCGGGTCCACCTTACTCCGGTACAATTCTGCATAATAAGCCAGGAACTGATCATTTATCCCCTTTTGCGTATAACAGGCCTCCCCACCCGGGGTGCGCAATTCAAGTATAACCGTCCCTCTCCTCGCCGGGTTGGCCAGCCATGCCAATAATGACCCGGATTTATCGCGCTCCGCATGCGCACGCGTGAGATATTGCTGATGATCAAAGCAGCGCAGCCGTTCCATCTGCACGGCGACCTCTTCCCTAGCGGCCAGTAGGTCCTGTTGTCGGTCCGGATGCTCAGGCCTTTCTCTTTCTATGTCGCGCAACTGCCGCTCCGCGCTCTCCAGGTCCTGCAACAATACCCTGCGCACTCCCACTTTTTGCGCAATGCAATGCCCCCTTATCACACTCTTGAAGGCATCCCATTCCACCATCAGCGACGAAGCAGTGCCAGGGTTGACCTGGAAATAGTCAGTGATACCAGCCCCCACCTCCTCTCTGAACACCTGATCCTCTAACAATGCTGGAATTTAAACGCCAAGTCTGGATTGCAGGGCGATCGGGGACCAAGCTCATACGCAACAGTAAGGGGTTGTGATCCGATATCGTTCTGGTAAGATACTCACTATGCTGCACCGTTGCATGTATATCAGGAGTGCATAACATCGCATCCAACCGCACATGGAGGTCATGTACAGCAGAGAAATAGGAATAATCCCAGTCAATTGGGTGGTGCGCCCTCCAAGTATCCACCAAGCCCCATCGTTGCTGCCAGTCTCGCCTAGCCCTGGAAAGACTATGAATGGGCGCCTCGGGGAGTGGAGGATGGGATCTATCCAGCACAACATCCGTGACCGAGTTAAAATCCCCTCCCAAGAGTACAGGTCCAGTGAAAAAGGGGGCAACCCTCCCTGATAACTGCATGAGAAAGGCCGATTGTTCCGTATTAGGGGCATATATGCTACCCAAGACCACATCCCTACCGTTCAGCCTGCCCGCAACTAAAACGTAGCGGCCCTCTGGGTCTGTCAATTGACGTGTGGGCTGGAACGGGACCCCGGCTCGGACCCACACCAAAACGCCCCGGGCAAAGGCAGAATAAGTTGTGCTAAAAACCTGCCCTCTCCACCTACGCTGCAGCGCCATGTCCTCCTTCGGGGCAATATGAGTTTCCTGCAGGAACGCCAGCTGATTTCCTCTGCGAACCAAATATGTGTGAATCTTATGCCTACGCTGCATTGAGTGCATGCCCCTGACGTTCCAAGTTATACATTTCAACTCAGACATAGCCATCGAGCTCTTGTCGCTGCCAAACACCAATCGTCCTGCGCCATCAATAACCAATCGAGCCCAGTGCCATGAATCAAATCCTTATAAATAGGGTTGCGCCATTCCCCTTTCAACATTCCCCTAGTAACAAACAAACAGCCCCAACAACCCCACCCCAGGACAGGTACTGAAAAAACAAGCCCCCATCCAAACTACTCCAAACTGGGTTCCCTCTAGTGGCTACTGAGGGAGTACGGTGGGGGAAAGTGGTTGCAAGTAGTCACCTAATGACAATAGGAGTATAGAAAAATAAAAAGAAACAGACCACACCAAGGCCCCGCATTATGCTATACTACCCGCTCCCACCCCCAGGAGGAATCACGCCAGCAGCCCCTACCCCTACCCCCCCGCCCAGCTACCTCACCCAGCATCCGATACAAAACCTCAAAGGTACGATGCTAATTTAAGCCAACAATCTCAGCTCGCATCTCGCAGTCATACAGATCATTCAATCAGCTATACACGCAGCAACGGATTACATAAGCTCATCAGCTGTGCCCGGTGTAATATGAGGCAACTGTGAGTCACTGTTCTGGGAACCGGCCGTATCCGTGTCTGCTCCCACTCGCGTCTCATCCGACTCCTGCCCAGTGCCTGAGCATTGTTCTGGAGTTCCCATGATCTGCGACACCGCCTGCAATGCCGCATGTCTGTCTTTCTCCGTTTGGGACGGGCCAGGTGTCTTTACCGCAGCCGTGCGCCGCCTCGATCTGCATCGGCGCCGTGGCAACTGTCTCGAAGGCTCACAAATCCCAGTATCTCTAGTCGGTTTTCTGCTTGTTCTATATGTCTCCAACCAGTCCCAGGCCTCCGATGGATCCTCGCAAAAGTGTGTGGTATCATCCAGAACTATTCTCAGGCGAGCGGGAAACATCAGTGAGTACTGGAGGCCCTCCTCACGAAGAGCCCGTTTGACTGCCATGAAAGACGCACAACGGCGCTGAACCTCCTGCGTATAATCAGGGAAGATGGAGACCCTGCCGTTGCCCACTGTGTACGGTCCCGACGAGCGTGCCACCCGCAGCAAGTGATCTCTGTCCTTGTAATGAAGGAGTCTCGCCACCACTGGGCGCGGGGGACGACCCGGCACCAACGGGCGTGCCGGCACCCGGTGCGCCCTCTCCAGCGTATAGAACTGTGTCAGTCCCTCTGGTGCTACAGTGTTGCGGAGCCAGTCCTCCAAATACTGGACCATGTTAGATCCCTCAATTTCCTCAGGGAGCCCCAAAACGCGAATGTTATTTCTTCGATTTCTCCCTTCTGCATCTTCTGCCCTTTTTTCCAACACCGACACTCTGCGGGTGACCTCTCCCAGCTGATCAGTAAGGACTTTCTGTGCTGGTTCTATTGTTGCCAGGGAGGTTTCAGCCTGCTTCATTCTGTCCGACAGCTTAGTGTGGTCAGCGCGCAGCAATCCCAAACCCACTGAGATCGTGGCAATATCTCGCTGCAGAGCCTCTCGTGTGTCCGTGATGGCCTGAAGTATGCGGGACAATTGTTGTTGCACCCCCGTATCACACAGCGGCTCGGGAGACTCTGGCCGCGTGGATTCGTGTCCCCCATCATCCCGATCCGGCAGAGCCGCCTGCTCCTTCCCCATCTCTCAGGTGACGACTCGACGAGTGTGGATATTCAGGCTCACCTCGCGTGCAGGTCGCATCCACCACAAGCTGCTTCTGTGAGGCCCATCCGTAGTTGGCAGGGGGTCAGAGCAAGCGCCACTCCAGCAGTCGCGGGATCCTCAAGT
Source organism: Calotriton arnoldi (assembly GCA_963921515.1). Lineage (NCBI taxonomy): Eukaryota > Metazoa > Chordata > Amphibia > Caudata > Salamandridae > Calotriton > Calotriton arnoldi. The sequence goes on from CAWUFW010006480.1 coordinate 777,825, forward strand.
GGGCAAATAGGCAGCATCAGCACCCTCGTACAAGGTGCCGCGGGCTATATCCCTGGGAGGGGGCCAGCCATTCATTCAAGGAGCCCAGGATCCTCTCCCCGTGCCCATCGCGCACCGACGTCAGCGCAGTCCAGGCCCACTCCGCTCCGGTAACTCTCAGCGGCTGCCAGTCCTCCAAGCAACACAGGGATCCTCCCCAATCCCCGGCACAGGTCACCGCTCAAGTCTCGCGCAGGACAGCTCTCACCTGTAAGTGGGCGCGGTGGGTTGCCAGTTCTCAGCTCGGGGGCCCCCCTCTGCGCAACCTAGGGTCTCCCTTACAGCTTCTCAGGGGCTCTCGCACGATACCGCCGGTCCCATCCGCCTTTACGCTCGACGGGAGCCCACAGCCGGCCCCAGGGGAGGAAGGCTGGCCGTCAAGTCGTCACTCACTGCAGGCCTCCGTATTCGAGTGTCTGCCCAGGTGTCCACAGCCGCCCACTCGCCGACAATATATCTCCCTGACCACAAGCACTGCTGCCCTGTGCTCTTCACCGCTCTCAGAGCAGGCCGCGTTTCGCAGTCCTCCCGGCTCTCAATCCACAGGCCTGCTAGGCCAGTGCTCTTCCGCAGTCCAGCCTCCTCCACCTAGCCGATCACCTTCAGGCAGTCCCATCAGCAAGGCACCACCTCTCTCCACTTTCGCACTTTCAGCGCCCCTGCAGCACTTCCGGCTCCGCTGATCGTCAATTCCACTCCAGTGCTCGGCAGACGCCACCTCAGAGAGCGCGATCCGGGCGGGCGGAGCTCCGTGATCGGGCCGGCGCCATCTTGTCTGCCTTTCCCCGGCCACTGTTCCGAGTCGCCACCACCGTTTTGCTGCCTCAATCTGGGCGGGAGGGAGTCACAGCCGTCGCTCCTGGATCCCACAGCGCTGCAGGACCTCCGTCGCAGCCCCCCAGAGATCGGGCGGCCGTCTGTTCAGGATAAATCACGGGGCCGGCGCGGAGCTCCAAGCTCACGCGTCTGCCTCCATTTGCTGGCAAGCCACGCCCCCCCTGACTACAATTTAAAGTTGTTCCTGTTCTGTCATGAGAGAAATGGATGTGCACTTTCGATTTACACTGCAGAAACAGAGAATTTGGATGTCACGGTTTATACAGGAGGCCAGTATGGTTTTGGAGATGTTCATGACTATGGTCAACTATAGTCACAAAAGGGTTTTGTGACATCTTCATGAACCCCTTTAAAAATAGTGTTTACATACTGGATTTATTGAAAGCCATACAAAAAAGCCAAAAGAAATTGCTGCTGGTAAACATATAGCCCATAAAAGTGGAAAGGATATGGTTACGCTTGGAAACAAGTATGCGTACCAAGTGGCAAAATATTGTGCGTTATAAGAGGAGGCAGTTGTGCAAGAAGGTTAAAAGGATAGTTGAGAAGTAATACAGTACAAAATGCAGATAATGCAAATTGTTTCTTTATGGATTCAATGAAGACTTCATTAAGTGAACTGAGAGATTTACAAGAGGATGCCCCAGAAAATGAGAGAAGAAAATGGGAAGAATTATCAGGATTTGAATGAGAATGCTGAGTACATATATGTTTTACCTGACTTAATGCTATATCCTATATGCAAATATTTGCACAGTAGGTCACATGCAGGAAGAGATAGTCTAGTTAGGATATTCAAAAGGTATTGGGGAAAAAACAGGATCTCAAAATGTTGCTGAAGATGTTTCCAATCAATGCTTGGTATGTCATCTGAATATTCAAGGCAAGAAAACAGTTACTGTTTTTTTTAAAACTAGGTCTATGGATATTACAAATTATATCACTGCATGTTGTACACAGTTCAAAACCAACGGCGAAAAATGGGGTTTCTCCCCAGGTTCCCCTCCGTTCTGGTCGCAATCATCATGTGGAAGAGGCAGCCACAAATCATAGCCTTGCCTCCACAACCCTACAGTTATTCGCTACTGAGCTACTCAGCAAGGGCGGAGCAGGGCAACTTGGAAATAACAAAGAAAAAAATGAACATAAAGAACATTTGACCCCTCATTGCATATCGATATCTGCAAACTCGCTCAAGCAGTCCTGCTCAATCTTAGACCCCCCCGCATAGTCCTGCTGTGTCAAAATCATATCCAAAGACACCCTTATTTGCTACTGCCGTGGTGACTTTATTGGGTCCCACAGGGCCGACAACCGTATACCTTTTATCCAAGCTCAGGGTCCTGGTCACCCCCTCCCCTTCCCGGGGCTCTCAAAATGGAGTACTGTCATAAAACCACCTCGTGCAGGGAAGGACATTCACGTCCATCCTCTCCAGTTTAACAATATACGCATCCGAGATCATTATACCTATCAGTCAGTCCATCTTCTTGCTGATGTTGGTGGTGGTTGTATGATGGAACCCTGCATGCATTTACCCTGCATGCTTTTACAACGCAGCCACAACTCTGACTACAATGTTACCATGTGTTACTTTACCATGCAAGTCATTACTACGACTTGCTTTAGGGGGCTTTCGACTTTAGAATAGTATAAATTACTATTCCAACTCCAGTCTGCGCAACAGTAGAGAAGGTTTTGGACTTAAAAGCCAATACCAGTCCAACAACGCTCCCCCTACAGCAAGTCGCTGTAATGACTTGCGGGTTAATGTAACGCATGGTAATGTCGCAGTCGGGGTAGTGACTGCATTGTGAAGGCTGGTGGTTGTTGAGACTGCGGAGTAAAGGATGTTTCCTATTGGTGGTGGCAGCTTGCTCTGCTATCAGCCATTTCTGCAAGTCTCTACGCAAGATCGACACTCGAGTGGGCTCGCCCGTCTTCCACAGCGTTTGTGTAGTACCAATGCTGGGTCTATCATCCTGCATTCCAACCTGCATCCTTTAGGCCTGGACATCATCCCAGGAGGCAGAGTTCAAGCTGAGGGCCCAGCTCCTTGCCCAATGTCTTTACTAGTTCTGTCAAAACTGCTCTCTAGGCTGTTGCTATCAGAAGGCACTTCCACACCAAATGAAAGAAGTGTGCATCAGGTGTGCCACACCTGTAGCACTTGAAGCTCACGTCTGGAAACATGCAACCTATTCTCTTCAAGAACAGGTATGTTTCATGGAGGTAGTTTAACTGCAGGAGCTTGAGTCTTCCATTCCATGAGATTTGTCTGATGTAGGCTGTTGTTACTGCTCACTGTTTGTCTGAGAATTTGCGATTGAGGCAATGTGTCCATGTAGCCCTGATGTCATCGCATGGGGAAAATAGGTGCGCAATTTGAGAAATTGGGTTGTTGGTTGCATTGGGTGTGGGCCATGGTCAAGCAACACCCATATTCCCTTGCAGGGTGAACCACAAAAAGTCACTAAATTAACCTGTGCTTAACCCTGCGTAGCTTGGCACAAAAAACAGTCAGTCTTATCTTAGGGCCAATGTGTAAAGTATTTATGTAGCACAAAACAGTAATAGAGTGAAAATCCAACACAAGAAGAATTCCACACTAAGTTATTTGACACCAAAATGACAAAAATCCAATCAGTAGCACCGGAGTTATAGATTTTTAAAGATTCTAGTGAAAACTAGCAACTAAAAGATCAAAGCGCCAACCGCAGACATCTAGTCGCGCGAGACCAGGTCAAAGTCGAATAATATTGCTGACCATGATGCAGTGCAGTTCAGATACAAGAAGTGGATTGGGTCCGGTCAGTGCCTACCTTTTAAGTTAAAAGAAATTTTGAGATAAATGTTTTGAGATAGTAAAGTTCAGCGGGGCAAGGGTGCAGGCGGTGTCTGAGGAGGGAGTGTCGTCGTCGGGGGCCTTGAGTTGAAGCCGCGGTGAAGATTTCTACGTTCAGACTTAGGGCCTGATTTAGAAGTCGGCGGAGGAAATACTCTGTCACAAAACGTGATGGATATCCCAACCGCCGTATTACAATCCCCATAGGCCAGAATGGGGCATATTCTCAAGGACCTATCGCCGAGTTATCGGCACTTTATCACAGCCTAAGTCGCAATAAATATATCGCCCCATTCACAAGCTGGCGCTAACAGCCCATAACACCAGTTTACCTGCGATAGCAGAAGCAAAAAATATCGCCACAGATGACCCCGGCAACTAACGCTAATGATATGCAGAGTAGGCATTCCCGTGCAAAAAGCCGCGACAACACCACTCCACAACATTCCCAACGACCAGCCAGTTTGGCGATAAGATCACAAAACATGCAATAAGGCACGTTAGCAGCAGGAAATTAACACCTGCTCTTACCTGGTGTAAAGTCGGGCGACAACCGGCACCAGACAAGGGAGCACAGCCCATAGCCACACATGAAGAACAACAGATGCCCTGGAGCAACCCATCACGCAGCCCGGAGCCCCAATAGGTCAACAACACCCACCCCCAGGACCCCACCCCCCGCCCCCCACCCCGGGTCCCCACCCCCACACCCCCCTTTGGACAAAGATATTGCACATCAACTCCACGAAATCATGAACCAAACAAAGTGCCTGAAGTTGCACAATCACAACACCTAACATACATGCGTGGTCAGAAAAAGGGAAATCATACATTCTTATCATAATATCCAAATAATACGTTTATTACAGAATAAACCAAAAACAACAATTCTGAAGAGGCATGGCGGGTCTTCCCAGGACATTCTGTAAGTCACAGCCTGCAAAACAGAAATCTGGATAAGAAGGTGTGCCATGCGCCCATCAAAGTACAGAGAGAGAGAGCAAAAGAGAGAGGGAGAGAGGGAGGGAGAGAGAAAGAGAGAGAGGGAGAGAGAGAGAGAGAGAGGGAGAGTGTGAGAGAGGGAGAGAGGGAGAGAGAGGGAGAGAGGGAGAGAGAAAGAGAGGGTGGGAGAGTGCAGACACTGCAGACCTAGGCCTCACTGCTCACCTGCTGCCACCGGTGTGTCTCCAACCACGTGCCGGTATACACTGCAGTCCCCCAGGTCCCTCATCTGAAACAGTTTCCAGAGACATGAATGGCAGAGTCCACACAGTTGCACATGCCATCATCGCTTGCCCGCCCCTGCGCACACAGGCTGCTGCACCCCAGCCCCTCCCGCCGCCCAGTGGCGATTGCCCACCCCTGCGCAACCAGGCGTCACTGGTCACCTTCCGCCACTGGTGTGTCTCCAAGAGGGCCCACCACGTTCCGGTTGAATCTCCAAGCCCGGGGCCCACGACCATGGCACCCTCCACATCATGCAGCCCCGCACCGTGGGCCACCAGGTCACACACTTCATACTGGGTCTTGATTTCACAATGGCAGAGACCACATCAGTGCACACGGCATCATCGCAGGCTGCACACCCGCTCAGCTCTTGAGGTGCCACTAACTCTGTGAACCGCGACGCAATGCCACATGGCGGGAGGGCCGCACTGCCCCCTGGCCCAGGCCTACACTGTGGTCCAGCAGTGCTCACACTAATCCTTGCCAGGACGGCGCATCATCGCAGGCTGCACACCCGCTCAGCACTTTAGGTGCCCCTATCTCACTGCACCGCAAGACACCGTCCCCTGGCGGTGTGCCTGTGCCTGCTGCAGTGTATCCGGTGCCACCAAGTCTGTGCACCGCTAGCCATGGACCCTTAACGATTGAGTTCCGTGGTGCGGACACCATCATGTCACCCCCGGCACTGGGCAATGTGAGGTGGCAGGGCCCTAGACCCTCATGCATACCTGAGAACTACACGGAGACACCCAGTTAGAGTGTGGAAATGGCGTCCAGCACGTGCGCCAGGCCCTTTTTATTGGCAGGGTCACATGTCCTGTGACGCCTGTGCTGGATGGGTGTGGTGTGGGTGTACACCAGCCATGAGGGAGTGGCTGTGGCATGCCAACAACTAGACCTGTGAGCTGCAGATCCCTACAGTTAAGACCTGGGACATGTAGCGTTGTCGTCCCCCCCTGTGTGCATAGGCGGAGTGGGCTGTCCTGGCGTATGCCAGTCCAGCGTAAGGGTGTGAGCAATGTCCCCGGGGCTCTGGCCGTGGTTCCGTCCTGGGCTGGACAAGGAAGTGACTAATGGATGTGTCTCTGTTGTAGTGTCGGCGCCACCCGGACCGCAATCGACAATCTGTCACCCTGTGACAAAAGTCCCACAACATGCACAACATGGACGTAAGGGGGAATCACTGACCCTACATTCATCCATACTTCCACACTTGAAAGATCATAGACATGACACATCTGTGTGAATATGAATGTTTATTGCACATTCAGTGGAGTGTTGCAGATGGAGCAGTACAGGGCCATGCCAAGCCCACTTTACATTGTTGGCCCGTGGAGGGCCAGCCAGAGTCCATCAGGGAATGACAGGTACATCAGGAGAGGAGGACTTCAGTCCGCAGTCTGATAGCTGTGTCATTGGTGACCAAACAGAATATGGCAGTCCATGTCGAGGTCCAAGGTGAGTGTCGCAGAGTGCATCGGGGGACAGTGGAAGGTGATGATGCAGAGGGCAGAACCAAGCAGAAACAGGCCACATGGCGGAGATGAATGCTACTGCGTCCTCCTGACCACGAAGGCAGATTCATCCGCATCTTCGTCCTCTGCTGTTGCATGTACCTCCCATGTGGGTGGTGGTGTTCAGTCTCCAGCACTGTGTGGCACTGACACATCAGGGGCCAGAGATGTGGATGGGGTGGTAGCAGCAGCATGCATCAGCGCCAGGCCTTGTGGCAGCAATGCCATGAGGAGGGTCTTTAGGGCATTGAGGGACCCAGCTACCTCTCGCTGATATGCAGCCTTGGCAGCCGTTCTTTCCGCCTGCGTCCGCTCCATGTTCTCCATGATCCTCCCGCATGTGTCCCAACTCCAGGCGAGAACGCTGGAGGCACTCTGACTAGACAGTCGTTCTTGTCGCAGAGTCAGGACTCTAGCGATGTCAGCCATGGTCCATTGGAGAGCATGGAGTGGACTGTGGGTGTCCGTTAGGGACTGTGAGTGGTCCCTGATGGGACTTAGACCCACGTATGGTGTCTAGTTTGGCTGCCATGCGGTCGAACCCCACCTGCACCTGTTCAGCCAGCTTCTCCTGGCACCCCAATACACGGCGTTGGAAGGCCATGTGTTCATCATGGGGGTCCTGGGAGGCAGCCGTGGTGGTGGGTGCTGCCTGCTGTGTGTTCTGTGCAGGGGGTGGGTTCTCCTCGTGGCAGCTGGGCTGCCCTGCTCCTGGAAGTGGGCTGCGTAGGCTCTCCACGAGCTGTTGGAGGGCGCCGGAGTCGAAGGTGTGGTGGTCCTCTTCGTCATCAGATAAGAGAGGTTCGGACTGCTCTGCAGGAGGTGTTGGATTTCCCCCTGCAATGTGAAGGGGAGATGCAGTTTAACATCGTGTTCACATGTATGTTGACGCATTGTACATGTTTACATTCAGACTGCATGACAGTGTACATTGTGACTGTTTGGGGGAGCTGCCTATTTGATGCGGGACAGTGGACATTCCGACTACGTCACGGATGTGTGTTTGTACTTGTACATTGTCAACTCACATTTCCCTGCAGTGCCAAATATGATTGGCCAGTTTCTACGCACATGCGGCACCAGCTGTGTCCTCTGTTCTGTTGTGTACGTGTTGCGGTTTGTACCACATCGTTGTCATTGTTGATGTGCTCTGCATGTAATGTGTGTGTGCCGCATTTTGGGGGCGTCGCCCCTGCAGCTCTGATTTAGCTGCCCCTTATCCCTTACATGCGGTGTGCCTCTGGGTTCTGTGCTTATGCAGTGCTGAGATGTTGCATACCTGTGTGCATTGGTCTCTTGGTGGGAGTTGTGGGTCTGGGGCATGGTTTGTCCGCAGATGTGCTATGCTTAATTGTGCATGTGTGCCGTTGTGCCCATCTCCCCCTGTCCCCCCAGTCCCTGGTCGTTACTCACCCTGTTGCTGTTGTGTCCGGTCATGTTGAGCAGTGTCCGGTATCCCAACTCCTGCCACCGTCTCCCCACTGATGACTGTGGACACCATTTCCTCCATCTCGTCCAGCTCTTCCTGTGGAGGCGGACTCCCACCTCCAGTCTGCATTGCTGCCTTCGGGTTGTTTGCGAGTTTCAGCTTGGTTTTGCGCTTCACATCATTCCAGCGCCTCTTGACCTAGTCCATTGTCCTCCTCAGCACTCCGACTTCATTCACCTTGTCCACGATGGTCTGCCATATTCCATTTTTAGTTGCCAGTGACACAGTGGAGGTGACGAACAGTGGTTGATGGTGTTCTATCACCTCTGTTATCAGGATCCTGTTTTCCTGCGGACTGAACCGCTTCTTCCTACTCTTCTTGTCCTTGCCCTTCCCTGACCCCGAGGTCCCAGGCTGGTCCTCCGGGGGTCTTGTGGGGTTCTGGTTGTCCTCTGTACTTGCTCCGGATGCCTTTATTGTGCTTCGCTGTTGTTTGGCTTTTGTTTGTATGTATTTTTTCTACTTTTATAGTGCATTTTCGCGCATGACGCGTGGGAATTGCAGGCCTGTGGCTGGTTTTCGCAAATTTTTGTATCGTGATTGGCGTCATCGCTACTATTTTTGCGTTAGGGGTTCGCGTTTTTGCGGCGTCACGTTGATTTTAACGTGTTCATTTGACGCGTTATCGTGTGACTATTGCATGGTACCGCCGTGTTGGGAATACCACGTTAACACGGCGTTATTTTCCCGCAATAGACTGCGATGTGAAGTGTTGCGTTAAGCTGATTTTGCGGTAGTTATCACACGTTCTTGGGAATATGCCCCAATGTGTATTACAAATTGTTGTTGTTGTATTTGCTTTATTTCGACAACTAGTGTCATGAAAGCTATAAAAGACATGTTATAAAAAAATACAGGAGGGACACGTGATACAGCAACATGATAAAAAAGTGATACACGCAGGCAGTCCAAAAAAAATAAACGTTGCACCCTCTATACGAGGTGCGGTTTCCAAAATCTACCAGTTAAAAATTAATATACAATTCATCAATAAAAACATACGTAAAAACACAGTAAAAGAAATGAGAAGAAAGCAGCATGGCAATCAATCATAATAGAAGCCTCATTATGGGCTCAGTTTGCAACCCCCAAACATGCCTAATTAGAATAGTTTAAACCCTCCTTAGGATGACTACAGGGAGAGTCGAGATATAAAGTGCACGTGCATAAAATATAGTTTTAAAGCGTAACTGATTGACCTTAGAACCCTGCGGTAATTTCATTTCAGCTTCGCTCTGTAAGGTGCTAAGCCACTCCTGTCAAGGCTTTTCTTCTAATTAGCCATGCATGGCTAAGAAGCCATGCAGCATGCGAAAAGGGGTCTAGAATCAGACCTGAGAATGCGCAGGGCAGCCCGATGGTCCCGTGTGGCCAGTTGTCGGTAGATTGGTTTTAGCCACTTGGACCTCGGGACGCTATATGCTGAGCAAGCAAACATAACGTGTGCAACACTTTCCATCGGGCCCTGCAACATGGACAGTCGTTTGGTGTCTGTTTGGGTGGGTGCCATTTTGCAGTTATCTCAAAGATCGGGGGTGTGCCAAACCTAAAGTGAATGTACAGCATTCTGTCCCTCGGGACCTGGATTATATCTAAAAAGGGCTCTAGGCGTCTTGTCTGCTTATGTAGATAAAATTCTGCAGTCAGTCTGCCCACATTGGGTTTGCAGGTTTCCTGGTGATCCACCCATTCCCAGTACAAACGTTTGAGCTCATCTTTGCTTGGTGGTTCCTGGCTATCCCAATGTGCTTGGAGCCCCAGGGCTGACATCATTTTCCTGACGTTTGAAATCCATCCTATTTTGCGGCCAGTGTCTATTCGTATGACCTCTGTGAGGGCTTCGGCGTAATTAGAAAGCTCGGGGGTGCGCATAATGCGGGCCCAAAAGAGCAGTGGGCGCAGCCTAGCAAATTACAAATTGAGGATCCAGTAGTTGGTTTGTTCAGCGGCACAGCAACATGACTGAACAGCAGGATGGTCCAGTGCAACTGACCTCCTGGCTTACCAAACATCTAAGTTCCAGGATAGAATAGGAACACATATTAAAACATGCACAGCTGTGTGACATAACAAAGCAAGCTGGATGGTGGTCGCATTCAGGAGCATGCAAGGATATAACATACCTCCCTTATAAAAGAAAATAATATAGAAAATAGAAAGGGGTACATGGGGAAGGAAAACAAAAGGAAAGAAACAATCTTATCTAACAAAATCCGACAACCTTCTGGGAAGTTGTCTAATGTGACATGAATCTTTGGCTCTAGAAGCAACAGTACCCTCCGTACCATTATTTGCTTCTGAACGTGCACTGGTGGCCATCTCATGGTCATATCTGTGAACAGAATCTCCCAATCTTACCAAAGAATATTCTGTAGTTCCATCATCAACATTAAAAGTGCAGGTTCCATTGGGACATCTTGCAACACGTTTAACATTCTACAACTTGCCATCCTGGGTAATAATACTGTTGGCGAACACTTTTGTAATCTTCATGGCCTTACTAAATCTTCCTGAACAAACCTGGTTTTCTGATTTTCACCCAGTCCCCCACTTTAAAATCATGGGTTTTAGTTTTCCACTTATTGTCATACCACACCTTGGTCTTAAACTGTTTAGTTCTCACCTTCTCTGTGGCACCCTTCACCATACTTTCCATCTTTCGTCCCCTTCTACACTTCTCCTTGAACCACCACGGACACAGTTTGGACGCAGGATCTCTTCCTTTTAAAAGTCTGAAAGGACTAACCTCAGTGACAGTGTGTGGTGTAATGCGATACAACCACAACTTTTCTCTTAGTAGGTTTTTCCAATCACTTCCCAACTTGACATCAGCCACATATCCCTTCAACACATGGTTAAAGCGCTCGACCTGATCATTCTCATGTGGTTCATACAATGAAGTGGGGACATGTTTAATGTCATAACGTTTAAGAAATTCTTCCAACTCCATTGAAGTGAGCTGCACACCATTATCTGTAACCATAATGGATGGACAACCCTCTCTGGCAAACACTTCCATCACAATATTGGTTGTAGTGTGTGCCACGAATTTCACCTCCGGCCACTTTGAGTGGTAATCCACAAGGACTAATGCATACCTCGAATCATAAGGCAAGCACATGAACGGGCCTGAAATGTCAAATGCCAATTTTTTCCATGGTTCATCAGGCCATCCAGCACTTTTCAAAGGAGGGGTATTAACCTTCAACATCTTCTCACTTGACATGCCTACATCACATTCTCTGACCGTGCGATCCACCATGTGGTCAATATCCGGCCACCAGAAGAAATTTCTCACTAACCGTTTCATAGAAGACATACTCGGATGAGATTTATGTGCCAACTTCAAGATCAACTCTTGTACCCCAGTGGGTGCCACACACTTTCCACTTTTGTACATAGGTTCTCCATCTAACTCATCTGCTACCTTAAACATAGGCATGACTTCAGCACTTAAATCCTTCTTCCTGGGCCATCCACTCAGGATGTACAGTTTAATAGTCTGCCATAACAATTCTTCCTTCTCACACAATCTCCACCTTTCCTCTGAAATCTCTTCAAAATCACCGGAAACAACATCTTGGATACTAGTAACAACATCAGACTCATCCAAAACCTCGCACTCATTTTGTTGACAAGGATGACGAGACATGAAAACAACCATCACATTGTTCTTGCCAGGCACAAACTCAGTTTTGAAACAGTACTCTTGTAATTTGGAAGTAAGTCTTGCAATACGCGCAGTGGAGTTCCATCCTCCACCTGGGGATAAAATATTTACCAGGGGTTTGTGGTCTGTTGTAAGAATAAATTTGCTCCCCCACACATAATTGCGATAGTGTTTAATCGCCCAGACACAAGCTAACAACTCTTTTTCAATTACTGCATACTTACGCTCAGACTCATTTAAAGTGCGGGAGGCAAAACCTACATTCCATTCCTCCTTGCCGAATCTCTGCGACAACACCCCGCCAATGCCATACAAACTTGCATCCACGGTAATCACACATTCTTTATTCATGCAGAACGGTTTCAAGGTGGGAGCCTTGACAATATCATCTTTGATGGACTCGAATGCTTCCACTCAAACAATGCTTTATGTCTCAACAACTTCCTCAACGGTTCCATTTTGGTTGCGAAATTGCTAACAAACTTACTATAGTATTCGCACATCCCAGCAAATGACAACAGTTGTTCTTTGTTGGTGGGCGCAGGTGCGTTGACAATACCTTCTACATTGGATTTTTTCAGAACCACACCATTACCTGATAACGTGTGCCCTAAATACCCCACAGTATCCTTGAACATTTTGCATTTTTTTGTGTGTTGTATTTCTTTATTGCGTATTCAAACAGTTTGACATAGAAATAAAATAGGGGTGAACATACATCGTTCTGGGGTATATATACATAATCAATACAAACGTGTGATGTGTCTCCAAAAAGTCTTGACACATTAAACCTACGCATAACAGTCCTCCACTGCAATCTATAAATGGGGGTAATAACGGGGATAGGGGAGGGTATGAGGGGAAACCCATAAACAGAGTCAAAAACAGAAGAAAGGGGAGGGGTATGTGTATGTGCATACCTGCATAAGCCCGTTTGTTTGGCTCCTCCATCACCGGGTTGGATGGGATATGTTGTCCTCTCTAGGTTCGCGCCCTACCTCCCCTCACCCCCCAGGTTGTTTATAGAACAATGTGTCTTGCTTTGTTGGCGCCTTGTTTCTTCTAGAGGGACGACTCAAAAGACCAGTACGGAAATGACGTGTGGGGGGGAGGGAGGGAGGGTCGCTGATAGGTCCCGACGTAGTGACTCTGACATAATATGGGTCCAGTGATGGTGTGACCGTACGACAATTAGGCCCTGTGGAGCTTGGCGGCACGGTAATAGGTGTGCGGGCATTAGTATGCGTGTGGGTGCGGGTGTGCCAGAGGGGGGAAAAGGTATGGGAGAGGTTGAGGGAGGGAAGGGGAGAAAGGGAACGAGAGAAAAAAGGGGACATCCCCCTGTGGAGGTATTAGTAATAGTGGTAGTGAATATGACAGTAGTAACAGTAAGAATATTAAATATAATAACAACAATAAGCTGGGCGGTACGAGTTATAATGTTGCTGAGTAGGTGGCAGAGAGTGCCAGTAGTACTGAGGAGGAAGGAACATCGAGAAGAGTCAATATATAAAGTAGTAAAAATGGAAAAGAAGAAAAGGAGAAAGGAAAAGAGGAGGAGTGAGAAGAGAGTGTGCCGAAGGGTGGAGGTGAGGGTTGGGAGGGATATGACGGTTTGTAGGGCGACTGCAACGCGCTATTCATTTAATCACCAGGGTCCGCTGCCGACACGTCTCCGTCCACGTCCGGTGCCTCTATGCGCAGAAAGGGTGTCCATGTCTCCAGAAAAATCTCCGACTGGTCTTGTAGGTTATATATGATCCTCTCATGGGAAGCCGCATGAAACATTTTGCATTTACGAGCTTTAAGGGTCCACCCATTTTTTTTTAACCTGTCACATGCTTCCATCAAATGCTTCATGTGCTCCTCCTCATTCGGTAAAAAATTTAAAATATCATCCTGGAAACATTTTACAAACATGTCAACATCTCTGAAAATATCAAACATTACCCTTTGGAATACAGAGGCAGCCGAGCTAACCCAAACGGCATTCTAGTGTACTGATACAGACCCTGCGGAGTAATAAACGCCTTTCACATCTTAGAGTCTTCAGACAACGGAATCTGGTAATAGGCTGATCTTAAATCGAGTGTGGAAAATACTTTGGCTCCTTCCAACATTGACACTACTTCATTTATGTTCGGTAGAGGGTGACAATCAACCATAATACCAGAATTCAACGCTCTAAGGTCCACACGCACTCTCAACTTTTGGTCCGGTTTGTGAACCAAAACAATGGGAGAAACCCACTCAGCCGAATCAATGGATTCTATGATGCCCTCGCTAACCAACTCATTGAGCATATCTCTAAGTTCCTCTCTGACATTGATGGGTACCCCTCTTAGTTTCTGCTTGACTGGTATGGTGTTGCTTTTAAGTTTGATCTTATGTGAGTAATCCTTCAATCTGCCTAGTTTCTCTGTAAAAACTTCCTTATACTTTTCCTTGATGAAGTGCTCTTTGTCGCCATACCCTGTAACTGCCACACTTTTGAGCCAGACACCTTCATCTAACAGCACTGGTTCTTTGGAACGGGGATTAAGAATGATTCCCAATTTCCATTGGTCTCTCCACCCCAAAACATTCACGCCTTTAACTGCAAAATAAAGTTTGACTTGTGCAACTCTGCTTTTAAAATGTAGAGAGACCTTGATGTACCCCTTTATATTGATCTTAGAGCCATCAAAACTCTCAGCTACATTGTCAGGTGGTAAAATCTCATCAAGTTTATATGTTTCACTAAGTTTTTCCTTATAATATTGCCTAGAAATTATGGTCCATGGAGATCCTAAATCTGCCATGAGTTTCAACTCCACCCCTGCAACTTCCACTGTGCACATGGGCGACTTATCTTCTGTGTCACTTAAATTTGATACCTTCTCTATAATGGACACAACAAAACCTTTGTTGCTGTCGCCCGCAGGACAACATTCACACTTATGTGTATTGTCACATCTTTCGGATGTGCAAGATACTTTGCCACTTGTTTGTAGCGTACCTCTCCTTTGATCTTTGCACACACTGGCAAAATGTCCCATTCTCCCGCATTTCCTACACTCCTTATTTAATGCTGGACATCCCCCATAAGACGCCATATGTGTTCTACTACCACATCTATAACATGCTCCACCCTTATCAGCCCTGTCAAATTTTCTCAAATCCTCAATGTTACTCATACGAGATGTATTAGATCCTGAATTGGAAGATTCAGTGTGCTGATCTTCTAAACGTTTGACTGCACAGACTTCTTCCCCTTGCTCTGTCTTATTGTTCACGTTCCTCACAGTGTGCATCCACTTCTCAGACTCTTCCAAGGCCTTTGCAGTAGAAATAGCCTCTGAAAGTTTTGGGTCTTCCATTACCCATAGTTGTTCCTGTTTTTTTTTTTTTTTTTACGTGAACAATAATCTGATCTCTGATCATCTCATCACACATATTTCCAAAATTGCACTGCATGCTTAGGGACCTTAACGCAGTTAAAAAGTCATCAAAGGATTCGTTTTCATTTTGTGCCCTGGTGTAGAATTTGAATCTGTTGAGTGCGATATTTGTGGTAGGTTTGAATCTTTGTTCCATCCTTAACAGAGCCTCCCTGTAAACATTAGCATCCACATTACCCTCTGCAGTTGTGACCTGTGGTAAAGCTCTAAAGATAACTTGGCCTTCAATGTGATCATAATACGGCAGACGAGATATCCGTCACCTTTGTGACGGAGTGTTTCCCTCCGGCGACTTCTAAATCAGCCCTTAGTCTCTTCTTTGGAAGTGGAAATTCTCCAGCGTGACGAGGCAGTGGGTTGTAGCCTAAGATAATTCCACGAGGCCGGATACCCCTTTAGTAAAGGACTGCTGAAGAGGAAGAGGATTTCCTGCTATGGAGAAGAACGTAGGAGGAGAAGCTGCAAAGTCAATCTGTCCGGTGATGCACCTCAGGCGGAGAGGCGAGCAGGATGGTCCCGGTCTCCTTCTGGTTCTGGCCAAAACTTTTCCAAGTCCTCAGTTTTGGGATTTGGCTATCTGGGCACCTTTCGCACCACAACCAAGGGTCCAGGACTGATGGGACACCATCTTATGGTTCAGTACTCACTCAGGCTAAGTCCAGGTGCAGGTTCAAGATGGTGTCCCTGTGGCTCTGAACAGAAAGCCAGCAAACTTGCACTTGGAGTCAGGCTAGTAGTCCTGGGTTCAGGTGAAGATGCAGGGCAGCATGCCTGGCCTCTGAGGCATAAAGGCATGCTCCAGGCAGCAAAGCCGTCCTACCAGGGACAGCAAAGTAGTGACAGCAGGTTACAGCAGCAGGCAGTCCTCGGAGAATCTTTCCGCAGGTTAAGAAGTGAACTGAAGATTTGGTGTCTGAAGTCCTATTTTTATACCCTGATGACCTCCTTTTGGAATGTGGGAGAAGCTTCTGGACAGTTGCTTCGAAGTGCATGAAATTTCCTGACACACTTGCCCTGGCTCCAGGCTGCATGAAGTGACAATGTGGAGGTGCTAGGTCCTTTGTATGAAGGCAGAGCGCACCTTACCCAATTGTAAGTGGGGCTGTATCCATCTCTTCCCCCACCATCCCGCCAGTAAAGGGTCCATTGAGGCATACCTAATCTCTTTATTGTGCGAATGTTTGGGAGAAATTCACAAAGTTTGCCTCAGAATGGACATCCCAGTTCAGTATCCAGCTAAATGGACCAGGATTATAAGAAATACCAAAAGGGGACCTGCAGAGCTGCTCAAAGTTGCCTGCTTACTTAAAACCATAAACTGCATGCCTATCATTTATACCTCTTCATCCATCACGCTGCTAAGCACTTTGTTCCTCGCACTATAACCACACCTCGATTGTTATCATACAGCACATGGAAACACTTAACACACAGGATCAAAGCAAAGACAACACACTTTCACCCAAACACCTTACAAGGTATAACGTGCTACCCATGTAGGCAAGCGCTTCAGTGCTCCACATACAGATAGTAAGTGCTATATAAATGTTGCAATACAATATGATTTTAAAAGGAAATTACACCAAAGTGGCACAATATTTCCAACTGAAAATGCCATTTGTGAGCATTAAATCCCACGAATCCTGAGTCTCTGGACCAGGAATGATACTTTGCCCTTGCACATGCCTTTATTTGTGCACCCAATTTCAACGTAAGTGGTCAAAATAGCTTTGCCAATGGGACCCTAATGTCTCTTCCAAACATGTGTAAAGTATTACTTTTTGGTTGAAGCCTACGAGGCAGCACAAAAAAGAGTTCTTGTTGACATTCTGAAAGCTTCCCTGGGAATACATTCCATCCATTGCTTACCACTGGCTTTGTAGTTTGTAACTTTCATTTTCTGTCTTTCTATTTGCTGGCTTTGTTTTTGGCTGTCCAGCATGTCTTCGTCCCTCCGGTGGAGCATAGCCTGTTCACCATCGCACCTTGTATTCTTCCACAAGTACTCACAGGCTTTTAAATTTTGTTCTTATCTTGTCACATTTGCTGTGCGTTCAGATGTCATTCAAATGTCAGGCTCTATCTTATGAGGGAGCTTGGTGTTTACTTTTTTTTCTCTGACTTCAAAGTGAAAGGATTTATGTGGCAGGCTTGCTGGGTACTGGGAATGAAAAGGTTTTTTTTTTAGCACACAACAAAATTTCAGAACTTTTCAGAATTAGAAAAGCACAAATGAAGCACATTTTTCTGTAATTCGGAAAGTGTGGCGGAAACAAATATTTTAATACATTCAAAACAAATCAGTACTCTAGATGATGCAATTTCCACTCATTATTGTTTGTGGCTGTATAGTTTTATCAATAAAAATGGATGTGCAAATGTAATGGTCATTTCTATTGAAAAAGTGATGTCTGTAATAACAGTGTGCTAATACACCTTGCATAGTCCACTCTAAGCCACGCCACCCCACGAGTCTACTCCATTCTACACCACTCTATGACTCTACTCCACAACACTACACAACACTCTATGCCACTCCAATCTACAACACTTTAATCCACTCTATGCCCCTCCACTCCATACCCTTCCACACTCCATCCCACAACACTCCACTCCAGACTATGACACACCACTCCATTCTACAACACTCTACTCTTCGTCACTGCACTCTATGACACTCCACTCCATGCCACTCTCCTCTACACCACTAACGTTTAGCCATGCTGAGCAGCAGCCACGCTGGCGTACAACATGGCTAAAACACATTGGCAAAGGCAAGAGCTCTTGCATAGGCGAGACTTATTGGCTTTGCAAATGCTTGTTCAGATTCCCATGGTATTAGACTACCAGAGGCTGCATGTCTACAATTTTTCTTGCTATCCCCACATGCTAAGCCCCCTACAGGGGACAATCTGAATTGGAAAACAGCCTCGCTAATGAGGTTTTGTATTGGATAGGACATATCAGAGGGTATACCTCAATCAATAGGAACTATATTGTCAATATAAATGTATATTTTAGCTATTCTCCTTTAGATTGGACAGTATGGATCGAATAAGAATTTGCATGACCACCAAAATGTGTTCAGGCAAAGGGGTTGGCATCCTTTAAATGACTATCTTGCCCTTATGCTCATTCTAATGCAGATAGACTAAATCATACCACTATGCACATAATAGGTTTATAAACACAATGTAACAATCTTGCATTCTGTTCCTTTTTCTGAGGGCGTATGACTAGTAGAGAAATCACTTCGAACACTTCCAAGCATGCCCCTCAGTTAACAGGGATGTTAGCAGAACCTCATTTTGATCTTTTACGTCATCTCTGGTCAATGGACATTCTAAACAGGGATACATTACAGGCTAGGACAATAGCAGCCTTTGTATTGTAGGCAATTCTTCCATTATTCAAATGCGTAATCCTTTCTTAGCTCGATTTCCACGCTGACTGGGGTATGTTGCTAAAACTATCTCTATATTTGGTATTCAGAGACTTTTTTGGTGCTCACAACAAATGCACTCTTATTATTATTATGGACATTACACCGCCTGCAAATTCTAGTTAAAAGGTTCTAGTCAAGTCTCTGAAGGTAATGCAAATATGAGCTCCTCCGGGTGTCCTATGTTTTAAATAAGGTTTTAATTGCCTGTGTTAGTTTTACTCCTCAGCTAGGTACTAGTTCTGATTTGAATGACCTATAATGACAGCGCGGTGGTACCCAGTAGTATCATAACATTTCTCCTATTTCATGGAATAACGCTGCAATAAACCTTTATTGTATCTAACAATAAAAAATAGTAATTTGAATGCATATGATAGACCTCAAATAGTATTAGTATTTATTTATTTATTGATTATAGGATTTTGCAAAGCGCAGAACGCCATCAGGTAGCCTCAGTTTGCTTAGCCAGTGATCTTAATGTGACATTTGAGGATCCAGCATGATATAAAGACTCTGGGAAGGATTTAGCAACTTGATATCTCCCCCCTTTTTGTTCACTTTACCCAAGAGGAGGAATTTCAAATTCTAAGATGACATTTTGCCCTTTGATTTGGAATGTGGTTTAGCCCCATCTGATTTTTTGTGTGTGTTTGGGAGTCTGTGATGTTTGACCCCTTTGTGGGAGAGGGGCAGAACAGCACACACACAAATGCTGTTTATTTAATACATTGCTCCCTTAACTAGAATTTTTGGCAATAAAGCGCTTTGTAAGGTATATGCTGCCCTCATGGCTCTTAACAAGAAAATATGTCACTGCAGCCACCCTAAAGCATGTGGGTATTAATTTCAGGCAATAATGAAACATAGATTTATACATCAAGAGCTTTTGTGCACCCTTAATATTATAATCTAACATTCAAACTGATAAACATGATGCCAGTGATACATACAACACTTAGGACATGGAATATGAAATGTATAATGTTTGATTTGCATATTGTGAAGAATGATACTGTGTATGATAGTGGTGCTCATGCTACATTTTCATTAGTGCTATGGAGCACCCTTCTCTCTTCTAGAGTGCTATTGAAAGCACTAAATATAACAGATATCGCATTTAAATATGAAAAGATTTTGATGTAATGTCACCTATTGTAAGTCATATGTATTTCTTTCATACTCAAATGAATAATTAAGCTTAAATCTCACTCAGCAAAAATATATTTTTTTAAACGAAAATTACTTGGCAAGTGTACTTTTTACTGACACTGAGTAAATAAATATACTGCTTGTATTTTTTAAAGAAATGTTTTTGTCAGTTAAGAGTGAGAGATGATTAGGGGCAGAGCCATATCTGACATAGCAATATATGTAGCTCTGTAGCCGCTTTTTACACGTCCTTTGGAATCAGACACACTAGTAATAAAACGAATTCGCTGGAGCTAAATAGGTTATCTTGGTTGAAAGAATGTTCCCACCCCTTATCTCCTGCCACTCCGAGTGCCAGGTTATAGTGAGAACCAGAACAAATGTATAAATTATTCGCCTGCCTTCTAGCTAGAGTTGGCCCATCTTAGGGGCATATTATCAAGAACGGCGTTAAAATTATCGCCGCTTTAGCGGCAGAAAATTGCCGCTAAAGCGGCGATAATGGGCTTGATAATATGCCCTTGAGAATTCCAATAGAAGCCCATGTTGACACCAGAACATGGACTTCTATTGGAATTCTCAAGGGCATATTATCAAGCCCATTATCGCCGCTTTAGCGGCAGTTATCTGCAGCTAAAGCGGCGATAATTTTAACGCCGTTTCTTGATAATATGCCCCCCACTTTCTACCTTTGTTCCGCAGAAAGAGTCAGGCATCCAATAACAATTTTGAAGAATCATTGCATAAAATGTTGGCCATATGCCTTAAGAGTTTGGAAAGATTTAGAATGTCAAGGATAAGGATATAAAGCACATTTATTACATTCGAGTTTTGATATCAGAATGCTGTGCATACCTTACGTATTTATGTAGAGATGTGAAGACAGCATTTTACTTTTTGCATGATTCAAATAGTTGTGATGCTTATAAAGACTCTTTATACATGCTGAATTTAACTTCAATTTTTTGCTTGATCTGGGATTAATCAAGACATATTAAAACCTCTGGTCACAACCAAAGTTTGGTAAACTTCTTTCCTTGCTCAAATTAACTTGGCCCATTCCTGTTATGTATGTTAAAGATTAGGCTAGAAGTGTGTCAGTTCCTACCAGCAGCGAGGAGATGTGCCGGGATGTTCAATAGAAAAGAAGTGAGTGAAGTCTGGCTCTGGGAAGTACTAGTCCATGTAGCTGTTAGGCAGTGTGGTGAAGGTTTTTCTAACATTGAATTGGCATGATAGTAGTTCTGCTCCTTTCTTTCTCTTGCACAAGCTGTTTTTAAAAATAAAAGGATAGGAACCATTGGGCTTTTATTTAGATACCATTGAATTATATTGAAATAGGTCCGGCAGGTTCTTTACTCATGGTTTTTTTAAGCTTTAAACATTTGATGAAATGTATTAATGTCAGTAATTGCGAAACTATAAAACTGAACAACCTCAAAGGATTCTTTCAATATTTTGTTTTATTCAATTTCTCTTGGGCAAAGGTGGAAAGTTTTGATTATCTACGATTACACTATAACAGCAAAGGCTCTTGGTCTGATCATTTACAGAAAGCGAAGGTATGTCTTATATCAGAGACGGCTTCACTTGCCCACTTCAATAACGTGCATAAAGATTGTGCATTGTCACTTCCTTTAAGCATCTACTCAGACAAGTGCTGTTCTACTATCTTCGTGGAATGAATTGTGGGGATTGGCGGTATTGCTTGCCTGAACCTTGATAGAGAACAACATTCATAGAAAGTGTTAGACTTGGTATCTTTTGGCGTGTTTCCCCTGACTTTTTGCTTTCTGACCTCCCGGTTTTGACTCTGTTTTTGCTGGCGTAATGA
This sequence comes from Calotriton arnoldi, assembly GCA_963921515.1. NCBI lineage: Eukaryota > Metazoa > Chordata > Amphibia > Caudata > Salamandridae > Calotriton > Calotriton arnoldi. The sequence continues at coordinate 799,314 of CAWUFW010006480.1, forward strand.
TTCTGCGCACTTTCCTCACTGCTGTCCAGTGGGAAAGTGCAAGTGCTCCTGTATAAAATGTGTTATGGATTGGTGTTTCCATGATTGGCCTATTTGGTTTATGTGTCAGTCCCTTGTAAAGTGCACTGCGAGTGCCAGGGCCTATAGACCAAATGCTGTTGGTGGGCTGCAGCACTGGATTGTGCCACCCACGCAAACAGCCCGTAAAGTGTAACTCGGGCCTGCCCCCGCAGAGCCTGTGCGCAGCCTGGGGCTGCCATGTCGACTTGGCAAGTGCACACACTTGCAAGTCCCTAAACCTTCCCTTTGCTACATGTTAGTCACCCCTAAGGTAGGCCCAAGGTACCCCTGTGGGCAGGGTGCGTTGTATGCGAAAGGTAGGACATGCCCGGGTGTGTGCGGCATGTCCTGATAGTGAATTACAGCCTAGTTCGTTTTTCACTATTGCAAGGCTACCTGTTCCCCCTAGGCCAGAACGGGCAGTTTTTATTATTACAGCTTATAATCCTAACTGACCCCGGGAACATGGTAGAAATTCGAGTTTAGTATGCCTGGACTCAGAATGCTAAAATGCATCTTTTAGTGAAGTTGGTTTTAACATTCTGTGTTTGAAAATACCACTTTTAGAAAGTGGGTATTTTCTTGTCTAACCATCCAAGCCTGCCTCTGCGAGGTTGTGTATTCCTTGTCTGGAGTATGAGTGACAGGGGCTGGGGGATGCCAGGAGACAGGGTGAGGCAGCACAGGGCTGAATAGCAAGATCTACATGTAGATGGGTGGGAGGGGTCGCACCTGGGCCCTGAATAGGACAGTGCCTTCCCTCCACAATGCTGGCTCCACCTCCTGTGGTGCGTCTGATGTCCCTGGCCTACTCACTGAAAGAAGGGACGGAGACTTGTCAACAAAGTGCTCCAGAACTGGTTTGGACTAGGCAAAGGCCTCTCTGCCTTCAGAGAACAAAGGAATTTGGGATATAAATATTGGGGCCCTGACCCCATGAATTTAGATCTCGCTGGAATCAAGGAACCTGCCAAGACGAAGAGCTGGAAGAGCTGCCAGGAGGAGTACTGCCCCTTTGCTGTGTTGTTGCTTTGTTGGGTTGGCCTGCAGTTGCTGCTTCTGTCTTGGGCAGTGAAAGGACTGGACTGAACTTTCTACAAACTTGTGCTGAGTATCTCCAAGGGCCTGGAACCGAGCTGGCCTCCTGTTAAGAAGTCTCAGGGACTACAAAGACTTCACAAGCCTCTGGGTACCGCTTCTGGAACGCTGTTTCAGTTGCCACAGAGGAAGGGAACTGCAACCGTCTCCGTCAACCAAATCCATCCCTGGCCGGTGACCTGTTTGCACCGCAGACCGCATCGCCCCGCTTCGCATCGCAACCCTGGTCTCACCGTGAGCGACGTCCGACGCCGCCAACATCGAGCCGCTGCTTGCACCGTGACCTGTGGGCACCGCAGTTCGCATCGCATCGCTTCACTGAACCAACCGGACCCGACCGACGCGGTCGCTGCAACTGGCTCAAGAGTCGTGACCGCACCACATTTGGGGCACCGCTCGCACGTCTGCGACGCACCGCTCCAACTCGCACCGCTGTCCGACGCCAGCTCCCGCACTCCGGCTAGGTCGCCTGCATCGCAACCTGTCAGCACCGCATCGAGCATCGTCTCACCCTGCATCGCACGCCTTGGACTCACCGACTCCGTCTGCACGACGCTCATCGAGCCGCTGCCTGCACCGCATCGAGGGACACCGCACCTTGCACCGCTCCGTCTTGCACCGCAACCGCGACGAACGCCGACCGGCTCGTACACTCCGTACCAGCCACAACGAGAAAGGTACTGTAACCGAGTCTGTTCATGACTCTGCTGGCCCGTATCGACGCGGTCGGCTGGAACTGTTAGACTCTGTGGTTTTCAGCATCACGGTAGGCTCGGACGGAGCTACCGACTCGTACGAACTTTGCTTTTGAACTATTCCTGCAAAGAAGAAGTTACCGTATCAAGCATTCATTTTTAAAGTACAGTATTGTGGATTTTTGTCGTAATTGGTCTTGTCTTGAGTATATAAAATATTGGTTATTTTCCTAAACTGGTGTGGTGTCCGTTTGTAGTGCTTACACTGTATTACTGTTGGTTATGTGCAAATGCTTTACACACTGCCTCTGAATTAAGCCTGACTGCTCGTGCTAAGCTACCACGAGGGTGAGCAGGGGTTACTTCACGAGTGTAACACCCTTACCCTGACTAGGAAGAAGGGTCCCTACTTGGACAAAGGTGCGAGCCCTTGCCAACTAGAGATCCCATTTCTAACATTGGTTGTCAGCGGTGAGGATAGGACTTGTGTTTGCACTTGACTTACAGTGATTGGTGTGCACTACTACCATATCGCAGACCATTACGTACTCACATACTGGTTCTTTTTCTCTTGGCCTATTTTTGATCTTGCCAGTTTTCAACTCACTACTTTTGTCATGCCTGAATCAATTGCATCATCCGTTGCATCTCTGGAAGTTATCTTTGAGGAGGATAGGTTGGAATCCTACGCCGTAAAGGAGCTACGAGCGATTTGTAAAAACCTGAAAGTCCAAATTAAAGGCCTCAAAAGGAAGGAGGAGCTACAGAAGGCGCTGAGGGCCTGGGTAGCAGCCAGACATGCCAATGGGCAGCCTGGTAATCTCAGTGAGGAGGTGGAGGAGCCTATTTCCAGGGTGGATGTGCTTTTGGGTAGGGGGAACCCGCCAGGTCAGGCAGCAGCAGTCTGTCCCCAGAGGAGCTGGAGGACAGGCGGGAGGCAAGGCAGTTTGAGCTGCAGAAGCTCAGGCTGGAGAGTGAGCGGGAGGAGAAGAGATTGACCATAGAGGAGAGGAAGATGCTCTTAGAGCATGAGAGAGAACTGAAGGAGCTAGAACTTAGGAGTAAGTCAGGCTCAGATGGTGGCAGCAATTCGTCCAGAAAGGCAGACAGGATTGTGCACATTCCCAAGAACGTAGGCAAGGAGTTCAAGAAGGGGATGACATACAAAGGTGGTTTCAGTGTTATGAGGCAGCCATACACATGAATGGGGTCCCTGAGGAGAATTGGGGAGCAGGATTGTGGCCACTTTTCCCTGAAGAAGCAAGGGATGCTCTGATAGCTTTGGGTAAGGGGTATCACCTCACCTATGCTGACATGAAGGATGCCCTTCTCACGAAGTATGGTCTTACTCCTGAAAAGTACAGGGATCAGTTCAGGTCCAGTAAGAAGTCTGATGCCAACACTTGGTTGGAATGTGTGGATGTGTTCTGCAGGTCGCTGGATGGTTGGGTAAAGGGCAGTAGTGTAACAGATTTCCAGGGGCTCTACAACTTGATTGCATAGGAGCACTTGTCTAGTCTATGTTTTGCAGATCTGCGCCAGCACCTAGTGGATAGTAAGCTAACTGACCCCAGGAAGCTTGCTATGGAAGCGGACCGCTGGGTGAGTACCAGGGTCCACAAGAAAGCGTTTGGGGGAGACTCAGCCAAAGGTGGGCAGGGTCCCCAGCAGAAAGGTGGGGGGACAAGGGTAAAGCACAGGAGTTCTCTAAAGGGCCCCAAACTAGTACCCAGGGTAAAGGTTCCCAGCCCCCCGGTGATAAGAAGAAAGGGGTCTCTACAGGGAAGCCTGTTGAGACCGGCCCCGCAAGTGTTATGCATGTGACCAGGTAGGTCACTTTAAGGGGGACCCCAAGTGCCCGAAGGGGACACAGCCACCCACCGGTGGACAGTCCAAAGTGTTGGCTAGTGTAGCGCTTGGGGAGGAGGGGTGCCCACAGGAGGGTGGGGATCCCGCAGAAATGACCCTTGTCTCACTCGGGGACAGTGAGATGGTCCCAGGAAACCAGGTGCCCCCTAACACAAAGAAATATAGCACCTGGGTGACCATTAATGGGAACAGGGTAGAGGCTCTCAGAGACACTGGAGCCAGTGTGACCTCAGTCCGGTGTCACCTGGTGTCTGAGAAGCAGGTAGTCCCAGGGGCATTCCACCAAGTAGTTGCTGTAGACAACTCAGAGCGCCAATGTATGGTGGCGCAGGTTCCCTTGAATGGGGGCGTCTCAGGTCCCTTGAGGGTGGTTGTGAGCCCTACCATGCCTGTAGATTGTCTGCTAGGAAACGACCTGGAGCAGTCCTCATGGAAGGAGGTTGAGCTCAGGTCTCACTTGGAGATGCTTGGGTTGCCAGAGTGGGCATGCGTGTCTACTCGGTCAATGGCAGCCAGAAAGGGTGATCAAGAGGACTTGGAGCCTGAAACAGTGGCCCAAGTCCCTGCCAAGAGAAAGGGCAGGGGCGCGGGAAACCAGCCTCCGAAGTTCCCACGGACCGGGAGGAGGCGGACCTCGAGGGGGACGCCCCGGTGCCTACAGGGGAGCAGGTAGCCGAACTGGGAGACATCTCTGAGCTGACCCATTGGCAGCAAGAAGGGGGTCCCACCAGGGAGGAGTTCTGCAGGGAGCAGAACGAGTGCCCTACTCTGGAGGGTCTGCGGCGGCAGGCTGCAGACCAGGCAGCTGGTAATCAGTCCGGGTCACATCTGATCTACTGGGAGAGTGGTCTCCTATACGTGAGCCTAAGGTTGCTGAGCCTGGGTCAGCCTCGGTGCTGGTGGTACCCCAGCGCTTCAGGACCTTCCTACTGGGTCTGGCTCATGACGTGCCTTTGGCAGGACATTTGGGGCAGGACAAGACCTTTGACAGGCTTGTCACCCACTTCTTCTGGCCCCAAATGCGAAGGCAGTCAGATGCACACTGTAGGTTTGCCAAACTTGCCAGGCAAGTGGTAAGAGTGGGAGGAAGGTCAAAGCTCCTCTCCAACCTTTTCCTGTTGTTGGAACACCCTTTGAAAGGGTAGGGATGGATATTGTGGGGCCACTGGATCCCAAGACAGCCATGGGCAACAGGTACATCCTGGTCTTGGTGGACCATGCCACCCGGTACCCGGAGGCAATCCCTCTCAGGACAACGACGGCGCCAGTGGTGGGCCGGGCGTTAATGGGGATCTTTTCCCGTGTGGGATTCCCCAGAGAGGTGGTTTCTGATAGGGGGACCAATTTCATATCGAAGTATATGACATCCCTGTGGAAGGAGTGTGGTGTGACCTACAAGTTCACCACTCCTTACCACCCACAAGGAAACGGTCTGGTGGAGAGATTCAACCAGACCTTGAAAGGCATGATCAAGGGTCTAACAGAACCCATGAGGCGTAAGTGGGACGTCCTCTTGCCATGCCTACTCTTTGCATACAGGGAGGTGCCTCAGAAGTCTCTTGGGTACAGCCCCTTTGAGCTCCTGTATGGCCACCCTGTCAGAGGACCTCTGAGTTTGGTAAAAGAAGGCTGGGAGGCGGCTCCCAGGAAAACTCCCCAGGATGTATTTAGCTACATGCTGGCCTTTAGAAACCAAACTGCCCGCTTCAGGAAACTCGCTCAGGCGAACCTAGAAGCAAGCCAGGAAGAAATGAAGAGATGGTATGACCAGAATGCCACTCTGGTCGAATTTCAACCTGGGCAAAAGTGTGGGTCATGGCCCCAGTGGCACCTTGTGCCTTGCAGGACAAGTGGACTGGGCCATATGAGGTAAAGGGGCGCAAAAGTGACGTCACCTACCTGGTGGATTTGCAGGCTCCAAGGAACCCTTTGAGGGTCCTTCACGTGAACCGCCTCAAGCCCCACTTCGAAAGGTCCGAAGTGAGTATGCTCTTGGCGACAGATGATGGGGTGGAAGAGGAGAGTGAGCCTCTCCCTGACCTCCTGTCTACCAAGGAGCATGATGGGTCAGTAGAGGGTGTGATCCTCTCCCTACTCTGACTCAGGAGCAGCAGGGGACTGTCGCCAGTTGTTGGGACAGTTCGCCCCACTGTTCTCTCTGACCCCGGTGTTACTCACTGGTGTACCCATGACGTGGACACCGGTGACAGCCCTCCTGTGAAGCACAAGATTTACAGGTTGACTGACCGGGTCAGAGCCAGCATCAAGGAGGAGGTCTCCAAGATGTCGGCGTTAGGGGTGATTGAGCCCTCCCACAGTCCTTGGGCCAGCCCAGTGGTCTTGGTCCCAAAGGCTGCGGCGCCCGGTGCCACTCCAGAACTCCGGTTTTGTGTGGACTACCGTGGGCTCAATGCCGTCACCAGGACTGACGCGCACCCCATCCCCAGAGCTGATGAGCTCATTGATCGGTTGGGAGCTGCCCGGTTCCTGAGCACGTTTGATTTGACGTCTGGGTACTGGCAGATTGCCTTAACCGATGGGGCCAAGGAGAGATCAGCATTTTCAACCCCAGAAGGTCATTACCAATTCCGGGTGATGCCCTTTGGGTTGAAGAATGCCCCGGCCACCTTTCAGAGGTTGGTCAATCAGGTGTTGGCTGGGCTGGAGGATTTCAGTGCCGCCTACCTGGATGACATTGCTGTGTTCAGTTCCAGCTGGGAAGAACATTTACAGCACCTTGAGAAAGTGTTGGGGGCTCAGCAAGGTGCAGGCCTCACGATCAAGGCCAGTAAGTGCCAGATCGGGCAGGGTTCTGTGGTGTACTTGGGACACCAGGTAGGAAGCGGCCAGGTGGCGTCCCTACAACCCAAGATTGACACTCATTCTGGCTTGGGAACCCCCAAGACCCAGACAGAGGTGAGAGCCTTCTTAGGTCTCACCGGCTATTATAGGAGATTTGTTAAGGGCTATGGCACCATCGTTGCCCCCTTAACAGAGCTGACCTCTAAGAGGCAGCCCAGGAAAGTGATCTGGACTGAGTCCTGCCAGAAAGCTTTTGATGCCCTGAAGGCAGCCATGTGCACGGCGCCCGTGCTCAAGGCACCTGACTTCTCCAAAGAATTTGTCGTGCAGACTGACGCTTCAGAGCATGGTGTGGAGCGGTGCTCTCACAACTGAACGAAGAGGGCCTGGATCAGCCTGTAGTCTTCCTTAGCAGGAGACTACTTCCCAGGGAACAGAGGTGGAGTGCCATAGAAAGGGAAGCTTTGCTGTGGTCTGGGCACTGAAGAAGTTGAGACCATACCTGTTTGGGACTCACTTCCGGGTTCAGACAGACCACAGGCCCCTCAGATGGTTGATGCAAATGAGGGGTGAGAATCCAAAACTGCTGAGGTGGTCCATCTCCCTACAGGGAATGGACTTTACGGTGGAACACCGTCCTGGTACAGAACACGCCAACGCAGATGGTCTGTCCAGGTTCTTCCGCCTTAGTGAAGAGAACTCCAATGGGGTTGGGTAGTTCTCCCTACTTTCAGCTGGAGGGGACATGTGTTAGACTTGGCATCTTTTGGCGTGTTTCCCTGACTTTTTGCTTTCTGACCTCCCGGTTTTGACTCTGTTTTTGCTGGCGTAATGATTCTTGCGCACTTTCCTCACTGCTGTCCAGTGGGAAAGTGCAAGTGCTCCTGTATAAAATGTGTTATGGATTGGTGTTTCCATGATTGGCCTATTTGGTTTATGTGTCAGTCCCTTGTAAAGTGCACTGCGAGTGCCAGGGCCTATAGACCAAATGCTGTTGGTGGGCTGCAGCACTGGATTGTGCCACCCACGCAAACAGCCCGTAAAGTGTAACTCGGGCATGCCCCCGCAGAGCCTGTGCGCAGCCTGGGGCTGCCATAGCCGACTTGGCAAGTGCACACACTTGCAAGTCCCTAAACCTTCCCTTTGCTACATGTTAGTCACCCCTAAGGTAGGCCCAAGGTACCCCTGTGGGCAGGGTGCGTTGTATGCGAAAGGTAGGACATGCCCGGGTGTGTGCGGCATGTCCTGATAGTGAATTACAGCCTAGTTCGTTTTTCACTATTGCAAGGCTACCTGTTCCCCTAGGCCAGAACGGGCAGTTTTTATTATTACAGCTTATAATCCTAACTGACCCCGGGAACATGGTAGAAATTCGAGTTTAGTATGCCTGGACTCAGAATGATAAAATGCATCTTTTAGTGAAGTTGGTTTTAACATTCTGTGTTTGAAAATACCACTTTTAGAAAGTGGGTATTTTCTTGTCTAACCATCCAAGCCTGCCTCTGCGAGGTTGTGTATTCCTTGTCTGGAGTATGAGTGACAGGGGCTGGGGGATGCCAGGAGACAGGGTGAGGCAGCACAGGGCTGAATAGCAAGATCTACATGTAGATGGGTGGGAGGGGTCGCACCTGGGCCCTGAATAGGACAGTGCCTTCCCTCCACAATGCTGGCTCCACCTCCTGTGGTGCGTCTGATGTCCCTGGCCTACTCACTGAAAGAAGGGACGGAGACTTGTCAACAAAGTGCTCCAGAACTGGTTTGGACTAGGCAAAGGCCTCTCTGCCTTCAGAGAACAAAGGAATTTGGGATATAAATATTGGGGCCCTGACCCCATGAATTTAGATCTCGCTGGAATCAAGGAACCTGCCAAGACGAAGAGCTGGAAGAGCTGCCAGGAGGAGTACTGCCCCTTTGCTGTGTTGTTGCTTTGTTGGGTTGGCCTGCAGTTGCTGCTTCTGTCTTGGGCAGTGAAAGGACTGGACTGAACTTTCTACAAACTTGTGCTGAGTATCTCCAAGGGCCTGGAACCGAGCTGGCCTCCTGTTAAGAAGTCTCAGGGACTACAAAGACTTCACAAGCCTCTGGGTACCGCTTCTGGAACGCTGTTTCAGTTGCCACAGAGGAAGGGAACTCCAACCGACTCCGTCAACCGAATCCATCCCTGGCCGGTGACCTGTTTGCACCGCAGACCGCATCGCCCCGCTTCGCATCGCAACCCTGGTCTCACCGTGGGCGACGTCCGACGCCGCCAACATCGAGCCGCTGCTTGCACCGTGACCTGTGGGCACCGCAGTTCGCATCGCATCGCTTCACTGAACCAACCGGACCCGACCGACGCGGTCGCTGCAACTGGCTCAAGAGTCGTGACCGCACCGCATTTGGGGCACCGCTCGCACGTCTGCGACGCACCGCTCCGACTCGCACCGCTGTCCGACGCCAGCTCCCGCACTCCGGCTAGGTCGCCTGCATCGCAACCTGTCAGCACCGCATCGAGCATCGTCTCACCCTGCATCGCACGCCTTGGACTCACCGACTCCGTCTGCACGACGCTCATCGAGCCGCTGCCTGCACCGCATCGAGGGACACCGCACCTTGCACCGCTCTGTCTTGCACCGCAACCGCGACGAACGCCGACCGGCTCGTACACTCCGTACCAGCCACAACGAGAAAGGTACTGTAACCGAGTCTGTTCATGACTCTGCTGGCCCGTATCGACGCGGTCGGCTGGAAATGTTAGACTCTGTGGTTTTCAGCATCACGGTAGGCTCGGACGGAGCTACCGACTCGTACGAACTTTGCTTTTGAACTATTCCTGCAAAGAAGAAGTTACCGTATCAAGCATTCATTTTTAAAGTACAGTATTGTGGATTTTTGTCGTAATTGGTCTTGTCTTGAGTATATAAAATATTGGTTATTTTCCTAAACTGGTGTGGTGTCCGTTTGTAGTGCTTACACTGTATTACTGTTGGTTATGTGCAAATGCTTTACACACTGCCTCTGAATTAAGCCTGACTGCTCGTGCCAAGCTACCAAGAGGGTGAGCAGGGGTTACTTCACGAGTGTAACACCCTTACCCAGACTAGGAAGAAGGGTCCCTACTTGGACAAAGGTGCGAGCCCTTGCCAACTAGAGATCCCATTTCTAACAGAAAGCTATCATGCCTCCTTCTGACTACACCAATCATATCTTGCACACTAAAGTATGTGTAATGATGATATCTGACAAAGTTATTAAGCATCACTTTCACTGGCTACATATGTGGTCTAATCCATCCCAAAGAATCCGCATTTTCTTTCAAAGGTACCATAAATGTGCTAAGTCACGAAAGCTCTAATTGATATTGGAATTGCTGCACTCTGGAATACATCAGTAGTGACTGGGACAACACCTGGTGGCCCTCCGCCCTCGGAAGCCCACCCACTCCGACAGACCACGCCGAAACCTCGGCATCATTCTAGACTCCTCCCTCACCATGACCCGCCAGATCAACGCTGTCACCTCCACCTGCTTCAACTTCCTCCGCATCCTCCGCAAGACCTTCAAGTGGATCCCCCCCAAATGCAGAAAGACCGTCACCCACGCACTCATAACCAGCAGACTGGACTATGGTAACGCCCTCTACGCCGGAGTCAACAAATCCCTGCTACACAAGCTTCAAACCATCCAGAACACCGCAGCCAGACTCGTCCTCGGAACCCCACGACATGAGCACATGACCCAGCACCTACGAGACCTCCACTGGATCCCCATCGAGAAGAGTGTAACCTTCAAGCTACTCACCCACACCTACAAATCCCTCCACAACATCGGACCCAAATATCTCAACGAAAGAGTCTCCTTCCACGTACCCAAAAGGAACCTCCACTCCGCCGACCTCGCCCTGGCAGAGACCCCGCGCATCCGCAGAACCAGAGCAGGTGGAAGAGCCTTCTCCTACGTCCCAGCAAAGGACTGGAACAAGCTCCCAGTCAACATCAAATGCTCCCCCACTCTGCACACCTTCAGGAGGAGCCTCAAGACCTGGCTCTTCGACTGATCCGGAGCTGCACCCCACAGGGCCTTGAGACCCTCACGGGTGAGTAGCGCACTTTAAAATCCCTGATCGATTGATTGATTAATAAGATACTCTTTAGTTAAATTGGAATCTGATAATTAACTTTTAGCCACAGCAAATAGATCTTAATGCTTTTACTTCATTTTCCAACAAAGTGATGGAAGACATGCTTGCATTAATCTCAGCCACTGGTGGTTGCCCTCAATACCACTCTAGACAGAGACCTGCTATATCCAAATCAGCCTTAGACTTGCACCAACATGAACAGTCTATCATAGTGGCACCCGTAATGTGCAGCAGAGGTGGGACTGGCACACACACTCTCTTTCACACACATACTCACACCCAGCACATACACAGGCACACACCCACTCAAAGAATGCACGCAGAAACACACAAACATTCATACATACACCCACGCACCCAACATTACAAAACCAAAATTTACTGGGATGCATCTTGGGTGGCAGGAGGGAAAACTTTTGTTTCCTGAAGGAAAGGACGGAAGAAAATCCCGCCGCCTATCATTGGCTGATCTTCTCAAAGGTCAGTCAATAAGAGGAGGACCTTCCTTACCCCGTCACAGAGTAGGATGGGGTCTGTGGGACTTGCTGATCCCACCCCACTCTGTCATGAGCATCACTTATGGACACTCGGGTCTGGGCACTTCAGCAAATTCGGCTCAGGAGGCCAGGTGCCCGGGTATTAGGCGCATGTAAATCAGTTGGATGCCTAATCCAAACAAAAATAGTATCTGTCAGCCTGACCTTTTCTCAACCTGATAGACACTCTTCATGCATCTGAAAAAGGTAGAGAGGTGTGGCTCCTCCACCCTTAGCGACAGCCCACTGCTGGTCTACCCCAAATGCCCAACTAAGTCCCCTCCAGATGGGAAAACTAGCAACCCCGGAGAAGGAGCAAAGCTGATTTCTCCAGCAAAGTTGATTGAAAGAAAAAGAAAAAAAGGTGTTATTGCCTATCAGATTTTTTACCAGATGCCAATGTTTTAGTATAATATTTTCTGATAATAAAATCTGATGGAGATTGAATACCCCTTTTTTTCAAAAGGGGCACCAACCTAAAAGACTCACTAGTAAGAGCTGCTCTACCTAGACAGAATGTACCCACTTTGCACTCACAATGGGGTCTCCTCCCCTTGTTTTGACATTATAGATGTGGTCATTGTTTGGCATGTACACACACGTTTGACACCAAAACATTTTCTCATTCAAATTTTAAAATGGACTTGAAACATTTTACGAACTGTAACTCGAAAGATGTAATTTATGTAATTTGGTGCACATGTAAAAAATGATATATTCGTCAAGGTCCCAAAAAATTAAGAGTAGGATTCTACAAAACAAAGGAAGCATCAAGTGCAGGTTGACTGGAGTCCTCTTGTGGAACATTATCAATCACATCAACACACGGCTCAGGATATTTTGTGTCAAGTAATTGAGCAGCTGCAACTAGATGCAAGAGGAGGTGATCCTACCAGTCTACTTTCCAGGAAAGAACTAAAATGGATAGACCAACTGGATACGATCAACAATGGACTGAATAATTTAGAAGACTGGAGACAAGCAGCATTTTTTTAAGATGCTCTAAGTCTGCTCTATAACATATCCTGTATGAGCTTTGCTTGCTTAATATACATGTTATGGAGCTGCAGTATCACCAGGTATGTAATTTCAAAGTGGCCTTGAGCAATTACAGTTCTATATTATTGCATCGTATTTATTCTAGTTTTAGTAGATGGGCAGGTCTTACATGTTCTAAAGTCAGTCTCCTTTTTCACTGTAAATAGCTGGGGATTTTTTCCATTTCTATTGTAGTTTTTGGGAGTGTATGTACTAACACTTTTTTGTCAGTGCTTTTAAAATCCTTTTTCCAATTTCCCTGAGCTCTACATGCCACAACTTTTATTTACCCACTTATTTTGATACAATTCCATAGTTTTCTAACATACTGCCAGCATGAACGTAACGCATATGGAGACAATTCTGCCAATATTTAGAAGGGTTGCGCACGCGAGGTCCCACACTAAGCAGACAGGACACCGCTGAAGCTGTCACAAGTAAGCCCTCTGTTTGCCCCTGGATGGCAATGCCTATTTTCGTTTTTCCTAAGTAGCTTTTTCTTTTTGTGACAGTGATCCAGCGCGATATTAGCAAACAGCATTCATACACCTGATACACACTTGGGCCCATACATTCATACTATGCTAATACTTACGCTGGGGTGTCAGTTATACTCTTTATCAAAAATCCCTGCTACCAATTACCTTCTGATTGAAGAGTAATGACTTACCAATGAATCCTTTGCTAATTGGGAAGTTTAAAATGAGTGACATTCATTATAATACATAAATCCTGAAATAATCACTGAGTCAGGAAGTTTTAAAATGTTTATCTAAAATTTAGCAGAGTAAATTACAGAAAACACATGGTACTTAATCGCAATACCCAAGATGAAGCATAGAATAATTATTGCTAATCAATGACGGTTCCTCAGGAAAGGATAGAGACAGCAGCACAACTAAAGGTTGCATTATATTTACCTAAGTGCGAGAACCAAACCCCTTAGCCAAGGAGTTGGAAAGAATAGGACCCAAGAAGGATGAAGAGCAAAGACTTCCTCCAGGATCAGGACAGGACCGGTGACCTCTCTACAACGACGCCTGCGTCGTTCCCCTCTCCGATACTCGGCTTCTCCTCGATTCTCCCGTGCCTTCCTTCTAATGGACTCCGCCGCCCCCTCCTCAGGACCTCTTCAGGATAGGGAATCAATCAGCAACCGATCAGCTTGGCAGTCTGGAGCTAGAAGCGCTCTGACAGCATGGACGCCTGTTCTCTACTAAGTCAAGCTAACTAAATAACTAATGCTATATTCTATTATACCCTTCTACACCCATGTACCTCCCTTAATGTTGCCAAAATATGGGACCACTACTTCTGATTGGACAGGGACAGGGGTGGATTCTCACACCATATTGATTTGCCTTGTATTTCTGAAGCCTATTGTTTTTAAACTACCGCCCCTTCAATTTAATACATTTGCTTTATTTCCCACCCGTCTCATGACAAAATTTACAATGTATTCATATAAAATGTTGTGTTTTGACGAGAACATCTTGGTATGTAGTGGTGTCGGCCAGCAGGTCATGGCCTTGGGTGATGTCCAAGTTGACTTCATCTTTTTCTATCTGGTCTGCCACTGCAGGGCGCATGTGCGGAATCTTTGTCACACGAGCTTTCAGTGAACCAAACCCAGGCCCAAGTTTACGAACTGATAAAAAGTCAAAGAGAAAATATTAAAATCACAAATAAAATGTTTCACTGTATGCCCACCTTTTCTACTCTATTCCCAATTAATTATAATACTGACCTGCATTAGTAGCGTTAAGAAAACGACAATTTAATAATGACATGAGAGCAAGCTGAAGCATGTGAAAACATCAAGCAGCCATTTTAATGCACACTGCGCAGAAGCAGAAGTTTCCCACCAAGCAAAGAGAGACGTCACAACACGTGATATGGTTGAGACATGCGCAGATAGTTTCCCACGCTTTAGCGGCCATTTTAGATTACGGACAAGCGTTATTCATTAGTAAAACACATAGGCAAGCATCCTTTCTATTCGTGTAGTGTATGCCATGATTAATAGGGACAATACAAGTTTAATAAATTAATACTATGAGGAGGATTGTACACAAGCAAGTTTCGTTTATGAAACCTTGCTCCATCAATCCCCTCTCTGATGGCGTTTCTGAGCCATCAAAATACTACCCACAATCAGATGCCAACTTCTAGCAAATTACTTCATTCTTATTCTTACACTTTCCATTTTTGCCATCCCCTTTCAATTTCTTGTATAATTCACTTCTCCACTCTTCAAGTTCTATTTCATCAATTTTTCGCTTCTTTCCTCTACCTGTCACTTTATATTTTCCACTCTTTCTACAACATTTGCACCATATTGTTATTGCCAATATTATTATTGCTATCCCTGCTAAGGGTACTAATATTTGACCTATAAGTCCTTTTCCTACATTAGCAAACCAGGTACCAATTGACGCAATACTACTTGTCAATCTTTCCCATACACTATCAACTTCCAGTGGTATTAGTTCCTTCTCAAGTTTAGTTATATTCTGTATATACGTTCCAATTTCTGCACTCTTATCAGGAATATAAGTGCAACAGTGTTTCGTCTTCAATAATTTACAGACTCCGCCCTCTTTTGCCAATATAATATCAAGAGCAAGTCGATTTTGCATCACCATAGATCTAATCACAACCATTTCCGCATTAATCATCAGAAAACCTCCAGCAGTATCCGTTGATAAACGATCAACCACTGTAGACAATTTACATATTTTCCTTGAGTTCAGAATTATTCCCACTGAAGGTATCAATGCACCAAATATATCACCTACAATTTCAGAAAAACTAGCTCTTTTACTACGTATTAATTCGCTATTGTTTTCATTGCTCCCAGTGTTTCTTTTTACGTGGTATATCTTTGGAAATACTATTCCAAAATAACAACTTCCATACCACCGTGCAGGAAGCCTAAAGTAAGCCTTATTCCCACACACATAATAAATTCCAGGAAAAACTGAATCTGTTCCTCCTTTGATTCCCCAACCTCCAAGAATTAAGAAATTGTGTTCACACTCACTGGTACCAATGAAAACATTGTTATAATCAGTCTTTAACCTATGGAGACAAATTTTCCCTGTCTTTACGAAATCCAGAGCCATAGCAGCCTGAGCCTTGCCAGGTGTGTAACTCCCTTCTTTCTCAGCCCAAGGTGGTAAATGAGCCTTATGCTCAGAAGCTTTCTTTTGGAAATCTTGTCTTCTATCTTCTACTAAATTCAAAAATATCTTTTCTTCTTCATGTAAAGAACATGTTAGAGTGTGTCTATGTGCATATGTTATGTCTATTGATTTCATTGTTAAGAAAAATTCTCCCATAAACTGTGCGTCTTGACTACTAAGCACTGGGTTCATACTCTTGCGAATCGGAACCTCAGAAAATATCACATCTAGGTTTGAATAATAATACTGAAGTCTCCCTGTTCTATAAAATAAACTAGACAAAACACTACATGATATGCCATATGTCAGTGGTAAGTGATGGTATGTTAATCCTTCTGCTACTGATTCAGGTAACTTCATACAGACATAACAATTACTAACTTCCATTGTGTCTACATATTGAAACAATAACTTTGTAAAAACGTTTAAACTAGTGTCGTTGTCAGCTATTTCATGATGAATTTCTGGTTCATTCTCTGCCATTAGTTCTACTCTATTGCCCTTCATGTTTGCTGTCCTCTCCTTAGTTTCATTATTAATCTTTTTATCCATTATCATAAGGTAAGGAACTGCTACAATCAGGACTAACCATACTATAAGCACCATTACTAGACTACATATGCATATTGCACAGCATCTTCTACAACATCTCTGTTTTGGTCTCCCAGCAACTCTATCGTCAGGCATTTTCAACAAGGAAGAGCGCTCTTCTTATCTATTTCCTTTTCTTTATATGACTCTTTTGCTTAGTGAAGGTGGTCTTGTTTCTTTTTCGTACGTCAGTTCTGCACTTGTTCCTTCGTCACCACTTTCACTTGACTCTGAGCTTTCGTAATCTTCAAGAATGATGTAAGTCCAATCAGAACCCTTGAATTTGTTATTCACAAGTTTCAGTCTTTTACTTCTTCTTTTCTCAGTTTTATTTTCTTGTTCAGTTTGACTTGTTACTTCATTCACTTGATCTGGATCTTCACTTCTGGTTGTTATGTGGTATTTTACTCTTTTAATGACACTCGGCCAATGATCTCCTTTTCTTGTTTTCTTTGTTTGCACTGTTTCTTTATCTTTGTCTTCAGAAATCTTTTTATTTTCACTGCTTAGTACTGTTTCGTGTTCTGCAATTACTGTGTTTCTTGTTTGATCTTTTTCGGGTCTGATTGGTTTCTCTGCAACAGCTCCACTGTGAGTTTCCAATAAGGGATCTTGGGGCATATTAGCAAGACCCACGTTAAAATTATCGCCGTTTTAGCGGCAGGAAACTGCCGCTAAAACGGCGATAATGGGCTTGCTAATATGCGTTATAGAATTCCAATGGAAGCCCAGGTTAGATGTCCTGCACATCTAACCTGGGCTTCTATTGGAATTCTATAACGCATATTAGCAAGCTCATTATCGCCGCTTTAGCGGCAGTTTCCTGCTGCTAAAACGTCGATAATTTTAACGTGGGTCTTGCTAATATGCCCCCTTGTTCTTGATTTATTTCTTCATGTTCTTGATTTTCATGATCTTTTTCTTCTGTGCTCTTTTCTTGACCTAACTTATTCTGATCAGGGCTTATTGCACTTTGTACTTCTGCAGCCTGACCGGATTCTTCTAAACCTGTCTGTCCCTGCTCAAAGTTTATCAGATCTTCGTTGCTTTGAGCCCAGTTTCCTTTTCCTATCTGATCTTGCTCAGGTTCTCTTATTGTCTCTTCTTCTTCTTGTGCCTGAGCTGCTTCTTCTTCACCTATCTGATCTTCTTCAATTTCTTCCAATTTTGTTTGACTTCTTGTTTTGTGGTAAACTTCAGAAACTTCTACCACTGGTATCCAGTCCTGACTTGTGCTCGGTTGTTCTTCTTCAGCTTCTCTTGAATCTCGAGCCTGAGATTCCTCGGCTGGGCAACCTTCAGCTTCCTCAGTGATTGATGCTGTCTGAGGATTTTCTTCTTCAGGATCTTGTACTCTTTTGGTGTGGCTTACGTGAATCCAATTAGGAAATCTTGCACACTTCACTGCTGTGTTTGTGGTTAGTATGACTTGACAAGGACTGCTCCATCTGGGTGATAGACACATTTCTCTGGTGTGATTCTTCACCACCACCCAGTCACCAGGATTCAGATCATGTTCCTGTTCAGGCTGCCTGGAAACTGCGTCTTCTCCAACCTGGTGAGAGACAGAACGCACTAAGTCAACCAGTCCTTTACAATAGTCCAGTACCATATCATCAGATATATTCAGTAGTTTGTTTGTGGGAACATGTGTTTGTCTCATTACTCTTCCCATCATTATTTCGTGTGGGCTCAATCCTGTGTTTCTGTCAGGTATGCTTCTGAGTCCCATTAAAACAAGTGGCAATGCATCTGGCCATTCTAATGATGTTGATGTACACATTTTTCCCAATCTTGACTTTATAGTGCCATTCAATTGTTCAACCACTCCAGAAGCTTCTGGACGATATGCACAGTGCAGTTTCTGTTGGATTTGGAATGCTTCACAGATTAGTTTGATCAATTCACTGTTAAAATGTTTTCCTCTATCTGATTCCAAAGTTACTGGGAAACCAAACCTAGGAATGAGCTCTCGTAGCAACAGTTTTGCGACTGTAATGCTATCATTTCACCTGGTAGGGAAAGCCTCCACCCACTTTGAAAACAGACATACTATGACCAGTACATATTTCAGCCCTCTGCATGGTGCTAACTGTATAAAGTCAAATTGAAGTCTTATAAATGGTCCTTCTGCTCTTCCAATCTTTCCAAACCCAATTATTGTCTTCCTTCCTGGATTGTGCATCTGGCAAGTTAAACACCTTTGGCAAAGACTCTCTGCAACAGCCCTGAACTTAGGATTATACCAGTTTTGTCTGAAGAGCCTAATCATTGCATCTCTCCCTATGTGTGTGTGTCCATGATACATTCTGGCCATTTGTGAGAGTAGACAATCTGGCATGACTGGTCTGCCATCAGCACTGATCCATACTTCATCATCTCGTCTCTGGGAACAACCTACTTTGATCCACAAATTCTTTTCACTTTCATCCACTTCATCTTGCAGTCTTTTAACATCATTCCATGTTTCAGGCGGCACATACAGCATAAGTTGGCAGCTGATTCCCATTCTTTCCACCCTCTTATTGACTGACAATCTATTTTTGGCACAATGTTGAGCCACCAGATCTGCGTATCTGTTGCCGACTACCACCCAGTCATCTCCTGACTGATGTGCGGCACATTTCACCACAGCCAATTCTTTTGGTGATTGTATTGCTTCCAGCAATTCCTTTACAAACTGTCCATTTTTAATGGGGGATCCTGAAGAAGTCATGAAATCCCTCTGCATCCATAATTGGCCAAAATCATGCACAACCCCGTAACCATATTGGCTATCTGTAAATATAGTTACTTTTTGATTCCTCCCAATTTTGCAGGCTTTTATCAATGCAATCAATTCAGCTACTTGTGCAGATTTCACTCCTGGTAAATAGGACGCTTCAACTATTCCAGTTAATTCACATACCGCATAGGCAGCAGTTAGTTTCCCGTCTTCATTTCTTTGACATGAACCATCAACAAATAGCTCCCTGTCTGGCTTTTTAAGAGGCTGTTCCTCAATATCTGGGTGTGGTTTTGTGCATAATTCTGTAATCTGTAAACAATCATGTTCATCTTCTTCGTCATCTTTAATTTTCTC
Organism: Calotriton arnoldi; assembly: GCA_963921515.1. Classification (NCBI taxonomy): domain Eukaryota; kingdom Metazoa; phylum Chordata; class Amphibia; order Caudata; family Salamandridae; genus Calotriton; species Calotriton arnoldi. Next base: position 818,390 of record CAWUFW010006480.1, read on the forward strand.
ATGATATGGGTCTGGTAGTAAGGTTGCTGGATTTATTATAGTACACCTTACCATGGTCACATTTTCAGCACCCATTATTATTCTTTCGTATTTAGTCAGCCGACTAGGAGTAAGATGCTGAGTTCGTGTTCTTGTCAACAGAATCACAACCGCATGTGGAACATACACCTTTACAGGATGTCCCAACACAATTGACTCACTTTGTTCAATGCTCAAACAAGTAGCCGCCACTGCTTTTAAGCATCCTGGCAACGCGGCTGCTACTGGGTCCAATGTAGCAGAAAAATATGCTATAGGACGTCTGTCTAATCCGTGTCTTTGAGTTAGAACAGAAAGTGCACAATTTTCTCTTTCATGACAGAACAATGCAAATTCTCTTTTATAATCAGGCATGCCTAAGGCAGGTGCTGAACATAGGGCATTTCTCAATTTTACAAAAGCTCCTACACTTTCATCATCCCACTCAACAGGATCCTTTGCTTTCTTTTTCGTCATGTTAATTAAAGATTTAGCTAGTAGGGAAAATTCTGGTACCCATTGCCGACAGTAACCTACTATTCCTAGGAACATTCTTACTTGTCTTTGGGTTACAGGCATTTGCATTTTCTTTATTAATTTTACTCTTTCAGAGGTTACTCTTCTTTTTCCCCTCTCAATTTGGTGTCCCAGATACTTAACAGCTGTTGTACAAAACTGCAATTTTTCAGGTGAGACTTTATGCCCTTCTTCGGCCAAAAGATTTAATAGTGCTATGGAATCAACAACACAATCCTCTCTGGTGTTTGATGCCACTAATAAGTCGTCGATATATTGCACTAGGACTGAGCTTCCTGGCATCACTAGTTTCTCAAGGCACTTTTTCAATATTTGATTGAAAATGGAAGGATTTTCCGTGTACCCCTGAGGGACACGTTTCCATACATAGACCTTGTTCTCAAATTTAAATGAGAAAAGATACTGGCTATCTGGATGCAATGGTATTGAAAAGAACACTTGACACAAATCGATTACTGTGAACCATCCTGCACTCCACGGAATCTGGTATAGGATTACTGCAGGATTTGGCACTATAGGACAACATGGTTCTACAATCTTATTTATTTTCCTCAGGTCCTGAACAATCCTATATTTTCCACTAGGTTTCTTCAATCCCATTATTGGTGAATTACATGGGCTACTCATTACTTCTTTTAGTTTGTTTTGTTCAACCATTCGATCGATTTCTTCAATGACTCCTGCTTTTACTTCTGCACTCATTCTGTACTGTCTGATATTTGGGAAAATTGCACCTTCCTTTACAGTAATTTTAACTGGGTCTATTTTAGCCATAAGTCCTACTTCTTTTCCTGTGAAATCCCAAACTATGGGGTTTACTGTACCTTTTAATTCTTCCGGCAACTCGTCTTTTGTTATTAATGAAAATATTTCATCTACTTCTGTACCCTGTTTTGCAATCATAATTTTATATACATGGTCTTCATCTGGTGTCTGAACTGCCACACCATCCGGTGTGCAGAAAATTGTACAATTCATCTTGCACAACAAATCCCTACCTAATAAGTTTACTGGACTAGAATCACACACTACAAATTGATGCATTTCTCTGAAATTTCTGATTTTAACTTCCATTGGTTCGGTAAGAGGTGTTCTAATCCTTTGATTAGCTACCCCCACTACTTGGATATTTTCACCAGAGAGAGGAAGGTCTGGAATGTCTGCTGTTCTTACAGTAGACCGGGTAGCACCAGTGTCCAAAAGAAAAGTAATATCATTACCTTTCACATTTCCTTCAACATATGGACCTGACTGGTCTACCGGTAGGGATGCGCCAAGTACGCACTCCTTCTCCCCCTCTCCTAGGCACCGTCATGAACTGTATTGACAGAAATCGTCCTGCAAAAGAAACTGTGATGTTATATAATCATTCTTACCACTTCCTCCTTGATATCCGATGTCTGTACCGTGCTTTGCTCTGCTTACATTACCCTGAATAGGTTCAGGTGGCAACTGACTCTGAGGGTTTACACCCTGCTGTGAGTCATTCTGCGTCTGTGGATTTAAATTTTGATTTGGGCCATTATTATTCCGGATATTTTTACATTCATCCTTCCAATGCCCCAATTTTCCGCATCCATGACAAGGAAATTTCTTTTTAGCTTCTTCTCTACTCATTCGTCCTCTAAAGTTTCCACCATTCCCAGTATCACCACTCGTTCCAGAATCTTTTCCCTGAATTTCACTCGGATTTTCCAAATTAATTCCCTGTTTCTCAGCCATTTTCACCTGTGCCTACATTACCTTCTCCTGTAATTTCTTATGCCTATCCTCAATATCATCTCCACAATATTTTGCATATTTCAAAATTTCATCAATGGGCTTCCCCTGCCAACACAGCATGTGTTGTTTAATCATCTGACAAATCTCTGGCTTCAAACCGTAAACAAATCGATACACAAACTGACTCATGTTCTTGTCTCCAATGTCCTCAAATCCACTATACTGTTTAAATACCTGCAATAGACGCTCATAGTATGAATGTACCGATTCATTAGCTTCTTGGGTAGTTCGATCTATTTTCACCCAATCTGTTTCTTTCGGTGGTGATACTTTTTCATCACATCATTTGACGGGGCACCTGTTTTCGGATCTCTAGGATACTCGTCACTTGCCCAATCCACTGTGATTTTGCAATCTGTCCATAAATCGGCAGGTACCACTATGTCAAACAAACCATCCAAATCCTTCAACAATACCTTCGACACCTTCACAAACCTGTCAACCTGCTTGTACCTGCTTGTACCAGATGGTTTTTCTCCCAACTTTGGAAAATCATTCGTAAATGACAAAATATCCTGTCTGCTCCATGGGACATGTACATATCCTCCTCCCGCAACCTCTCGCATTGGATACATTTGGTCTGCTTTCCCTGTCTCCTTCATCATATATTCAGATGCTGTTCTACTTGTTCGTGCTTCTTCCTTTTTCTTGGCCCACCTAGTTCTCCATTTATCTAGGTCTCCCCATTTTTGCAAAACTATCATTAATTCTCTTATTTGTAATTTTCTTCCAGAGGCATTCATATTTTCTAAATCTTTGTCTGAAAATTCTGCTCTATAGGGTTTCTGTAGTACTTTTGATCTCCCTATTTCTATTCCCATCTGTAGTGCTAAATTGGATAATTTTTCATGGAATAAACTTACATTTCTTGTGATACTTCTGCACATGAACAATAATTCTTCATCATCATAGGTATTTAAGTGATCTAGTCCTACATTTCCTGCTATTATTTCTTCTAATTCGACTTTCAATTTATGAATGTCCATTATTTTCGGAGGTGTGCACTGTTTAACTGATTCTTGTGCCCATCTTTCTAAATCTTCAGGGGTGACTATTGTGGCACTTTTCGCTCCTGATGAAGTTACTAGACTTATATCTTTTGAACACCCAGGTGTAGTCCTCTTGGGAGTAATATTGACAGAATCTCGAATGGGTAAATCCATCAATGATATTGTGGATTCGCTGTCACTAAAGCGATCTTCAACCATTACTACTGCTTCAGGGTTTGTAGCGTTTACAGGAGTAGGTGCAAGTATCGGTGGAGGACAGTTTCCCTGAGTACCATATAATGGAACTACTGGACCAATTGTTACAGGTATGGTCAATGAATCAGGATGTACTTTTATCTGTTATTTTCTGTATTAATTCTGCTCTGGTTTTCTCTAGGGCTTCTCTCTCTTTGTCGTGAAGTATTCTACTAGGGGTGAATTCATGTATTACCTGTGGCACTAATGGAGTTTTTATCGGTGGTGCACTTGGGGTGCATCCACTTGTCCCTTCCTGATATGGTGGGGGGTTTCTTAACATTTCCTCTATAAACTCGTCTTCAGAGTCGTCACTTCTCATTAAATGTTTTGTCTTTTCTGTGCATTTACTTCCTAATTTCTCCTCTGCTATTAACAATGGATATAATCCTTCTGTAATCATTGCCCTTCTCCATTGTTTCATCTGACCGTCCCTATACTCATGTAGGTATCTGGGGAAAAATCCTCGATAACCCCTATTACTCCTAGATCGGTCACGCTCAAATCCCTCGGTTTCCCATTCCTCTAAGGCTTCGTATTGAGTTAATCTAGGTCTGGGTTCTAAGTCATTCATCCTCAATCTCAAATTTTGCAGAATTCGCCCATTGAATGTGCCATTCTCGGGAAATGCTAGTATTCCATCATTTTTGGTATATTCTATCCAATTCTCCATCCATACACAAGTATGATAACCTCTCTCCATCATCATGAATGAAGCGGGTGTTTTAGCTGGTGGAATAATAATTCCTTCTCTAGTTTTGATTGGTTTTTCCTTTTTAAAATAATTCTTAATCTTTTGTAAAAATGACATTTTTCTCTTTTCTCCGTACATCTTGGGTAAGTACCGATGTATAAAATTATATTCTGCAAAGCCTAAATATCTCCTATCCGGACGAGTTCCTGTTAAAGTCGGATCGCGTTTTAACATGCAATCCTTATCCACTAAGAATTTTGCTTCTATATTTTCGTCCAATCAAATGTCTGCTACCTTTTATTCCCGAGCCAATCCTTGCGCGGCCTTTTGGTGACGTTTGTCTGTCAACCCCTCCTTTACAATCTGCGCTTTTCTGTCCCTCGCTGATTTAACCAATCCCAGCGCGGCACCTGTGACGTCAGTACTGCTCCTAACTACTGACCCCTCCTTTACAAGAGTCTCTCCACACCCGCTGATTCAACCAATCCCAGCGCGGCGTTTTGTGACGTCAGCTCCCTCTCCGGCAGCTGACCCTCCCTTTACAAAAATGTACGCAAACTTATTTTTTCTTTAATTCTTAATTTCAGTAACAACATAAAACATTCGCTATCGTGCCAGTTTCTTCTAAATTCGAAAAAGATCATTTCTTTCACACTTAGTAAAACCTTTCCGTTTACTAAACATACACTACGAGTAAAAACCCTTCCGTTTACTCTTCACACAAGCTCCAGAAATACCTGTTACTTCTTCGATGTTACCCTTTCTAGGTGATATAACATCAGATTTTCACCAGCGTATTCTTTTGCTATTACTCATACGCATAGAGTCCCTAACGAGTACTGATAGTCCTGCTTAACTTTTCAGTACTATTTCTGCCTGGCAGATAACCTCACTGCAGTATGGCTTCCACTTACCATCCGCTATTCTTTTTACCCCGGGGAATTCTAGACAACATAAAACAAACTTCGAATATACGGATGTTAGTTCATAAAAATAAAATTCTCATTACCCAATTAACAAAGAGTAACCATCCTCTGATTACCAGAAAACTGATCCAGCGCGATATTAGCAAACAGCATTCATACACCTAATACACACTTGGGCCCATACATTCATACTACGCTAATACTTACGCTGGGGTGTCAGTTATACTCTTTATCAAAAATCCCTGCTACCAATTACCTTCTGATTGAAGAGTAATGACTTACCAATGAATCCTTTGCTAATTGGGAAGTTTAAAATGAGTGACATTCATTATAATGCATAAATCCTGAAAAAATCACTGAGTCAGGAAGTTTTAAAATGTTTATCTAAAATTTAGCAGAGTAAATTACAGAAAACACATGGTACTTAATCGCAATACCCAAGATGAAGCATAGAATAATTATTGCTAATCAATGACGGTTCCTCAGGAAAGGAGAGGATAGAGACAGCAGCGCAACTAAAGGTTGCATTATATTTACCTAAGTGCGAGAACCAAACCCCTTAGCCAAGGAGTTGGAAAGAATAGGACCCAAGAAGGATGAAGAGCAAAGACTTCCTCCAGGATCAGGACAGGACCGGTGACCTCTCTACAACGACGCCTGCGTCGTTCCCCTCTCTGATACTCGGCTTCTCCTCGATTCTCCCGTGCCTTCCTTCTAATGGACTCCGCCGCCCCCTCCTCAGGACCTCTTCAGGATAGGGAATCAGTCAGCAACCGATCAGCTTGGCAGTCTGGAGCTAGAAGCGCTCTGACAGCATGGACGCCTGTTCTCTGCTAAGTCAAGCTAACTAAATAACTAATGCTATATTCTATTATACCCTTCTACACCCATGTACCTCCCCTTAATGTTGCCAAAATATGGGACCACTACTTCTGATTGGACAGGGACAGGGGGTGGATTCTCACACCATATTGATTTGCCTTGTATTTCTGAAGCCTATTGTTTTTAAACTACCGCCCCTTCAATTTAATACATTTGCTTTATTTCCCACCCGTCTCATGACAAAATTTACAATTTATTCATATAAAATGTTGCGTTTTGACGAGAACATCTTGGTATGTAGTGGTGTCGGCCAGCAGGTCATGGCCTTGGGTGATGTCCAAGTTGACTTCATCTTTTTCTATCTGGTCTGCCACTGCAGGGTGCATGTGCGGAATCTTTGTCACACGAGCTTTCAGTGCACCAAACCCAGGCCCAAGTTTCCGAACTGATAAAAAGTCAAAGAGAAAATATTAAAATCACAAATAAAATGTTTCACTGTATGCCCACCTTTTCTACTCTATTCCCAATTAATTATAATACTGACCCGCATTAGTAGCATTAAGAAAACGACAATTTAATAATGACATGAGAGCAAGCTGAAGCATGTGAAAACATCAAGCAGCCATTTTAATGCACACTGCGCAGAAGCAGAAGTTTCCCACCAAGCAAAGAGAGACGTCACAACACGTGATATGGTTGAGACATGCGCAGATATTTTCCCACGCTTTAGCGGCCATTTTAGATTACGGACAAGCGTTATTCATTAGTAAAACACATAGGCAAGCATCCTTTCTATTCGTGTAGTGTATGCAATGATTAATAGGGACAATACAAGTTTAATAAATTAATACTATGAGGAGGATTGTATACAAGCAAGTTTCGTTTTAGAAACCTTGCTCCATCAACAGTATGTGTAATGAGCGCTGATCTTCTGGACAGCGTCTTTGGTTTTTGGGAGGAACATTGTTTCCCAAATGGGTAAATGCTTTTGCAGATGTTAAAAACACTTGCTTTTTTGTTTAGTGCAAGAAGTCACTGGTGATCTCTGCATTTTCTTTTGGGTTACATGTTTACCCCATCTTTCAAATATTTACGTACCATGCATGGTGGCATAATACGGTGATTATGTCAATTCAGTATCATTATTTTATATTTTTATTTCTTTTTGCCACTACACACAACACTCGGACAATTCGTACTTTACACCATGGCTAATTGATACTCACAAATTGTTATGATAGTTATTTCCACCTCCTCCAAACGAGCATTGTACAGATTTTTCTAAAAACATTTTTAGTGTTAAAGTGTCAGATACACTCTTTTTGTGGAATTCTATTTTCAGAAAGGAAGTGCTAAGTGGTGAAATTAAGCTACTCAATATCTCCTTCAATTAATTGGTGATCAAAAAGTATTGGGACCCCACTTTTTGGTGATCCATTACATTGAGTAATCTTTTTTGTATACCACAACAATGGTTATCGATGTAAAAAAAAAATTGCAAAATTAGTAAGAGGTTCTCTATGTTTGTTACGTTTGGATAGATTTTGGTGGGTGAACCATTGATTTAATTTGTTTTAGGTTTCTAACAATCACTAGTCCTGATGAATTCCCTGTTGCGGTTATCTTAGGGGGTTGAAACATCGCTTATCTATCCCGTTGACTGGAATTAATATGGAATGAACAAACAGAACTTTCATTAATGGTGTTTTGTTGTAAATGGCTTCGCCAAACAGTCAACAGCGTTTTATATATTCTTTGTTGGCTTTATATCACTAGTGCCCCTATTATCACCTTTTGTCACTATTCATGTGCACTGCCCCATATTTTGGAGCACCTACCTTTCTTATTATTATTATTATCTTACCACTGTGATTTCAAAACCGTAGGAATACACTTGTATGAATATAACTAAATGTCTGTTTTTTCTTTGGTATTATGTATTGCCTAGAGAGCCTAGGCTAATAGCTCTCTCCAAGGAAATCATTATTTTTTTAGGTTTAGATTACATACCCAGATTCCCAGGAATCCAAGGTTGCCCCTTAGGTATTTCAGACAGAAACCAAGCTAGGCTGAAAACAGTCTGGCGTTGCTTGTGTTCCTGTTCAAAGAGAACCAGGTCTGGAAGTTTGGGCTGGAATGCTCAAGTTAGAACTTAATTTACATATGGCTGGATACAGTCTCAGGTGGTGTAGTGGACAAAACAAATAAGTCCTGGAACATGTCCCAGAGGATGTACTAAAGGCTGAAATTAATTCAAGAATTCTGCCCGCCATTATTTTTATTTTCCTTTTTTTTGTATTTTGATCACAAAATTAATTTATTTTATGGAGCTTTTTTTAGATACGGCATACCCTGTAAACATCAAACCCTATACACTCATTTCCAATTACTGTACTTCCGGTGTCTGATTGCAATTCTAAATTTGTTTTTTTGGTATTTGTGGCGACAGAAATGAAACAAAAGTACATTTCTTTACAGTAGGTCTAATGTATTTGGCGCTAAGGAAGAAACAGCTTCTTCCTATATTACGACATTGTTATTTTAGGACAGTGGCTGAAGCTATGTGGCCAGCCACATTCCTACAAAAAAATGTACATGCTAATGAGTAGCTAAATAGTTTTCTTTGCATAACCCCTTTGGGTATGTATGGGAAACAGCCTTTACACCGTGGCTCGAACCACGCTGTGCCTTAACAGCGTGGTCCGAACCAAGAATGCGTCCTTACAACACATTCCTTTACCACGCAAGTCGTTACAACAACTTGTCTTAAGAAAATAGTTGTTGGATTGACGTTGGACTTTAAGTCCAGCACTTTTCCTACTGTTGCACAGACTGGAGTGGGAATAGAAAATTATACTATTCCAACTCCAGCGCTTTCCCTAAGGCATGTCATTGTAATGACTTGCGTGGTAACGGAATGAAAGACGCATTCATTCTTTGGACAGAGTTATTAAGGCAGGCATGATTAACGCCTGCGAGGTTCTGACATACAACCAGTTCATATACTTATTAAAGAGATTTTAGTGCTTCGTAACTTCATGGTGTAGGTATACAACCTGCCCACTCGCCCTACTACGGGCCCGATTACGATGCGGTTAGGAAAGCATTCCCACCTAGGGCCCGATTACGATGCGGTTAGGAAGGCTTCCTAACAGCATTTGCTCCTTCTGAATCGGATCGGGAACATGTCTTCCCGACCGAGGGCCAGACTACGATGCGGTTAGGAACATAGGCTCCCATAGAAGTCAATGGGAGTCCAAGCAAAGCGTATCTGGAAGCATCCGTATGCATCATACTTTGTCGGTCGGACTCTCCCAATCCGAGTCGGTCGGAAGCCATTTCCAAACCGATTCGATCCTGAAGATTTCCTAACCGCATCGTAATCGGGCCCTTCATGTTTTAATTTTTAGTGAACCCTTTAATATATTGGATTCACCTACCATATAGTATGGTGGCGAATCATGATAATTCACAAGTAATTAATTTAGGCTGCAACCATAAGTACCAACTGTGCTAAATTTAGCCTACATGGTAGCAAACCTCTTTTCTACTGTCGTTCAACTGTACAACTACACTTTGTATTCAGTTAACTTAGACCATTTTGGTTGCAAAACTGTAAGAAGTTCCTCTCGCAATATCAAGTCCTTAAATATTTGAATATGTGTGATCTTTTAGTCCTGTTTTACAGTTGATTACCATTCTATGAGAATACTTTCAACATTCAATATGTAGTTTGTAGCAGTTTTGTATGCCATGTGTGAAAACAAGCAGCAAAAATATGAGAAATAAGGCAAGAAGAATGCATTCCCATAAATACCTAAACTGTTTGTAACATGTAGCCTTTTTTGCCACAAAAGTGTTAACCTATCTGCTTGGGCTTACTTCCACCTTTCTCTCTCATGAGGAGCCTTCCATTACTCTTGGGTTGGATTAGACAACATGTTAGCTTGACTTCTGGACCCTTACAAATTAATAGGTCATTTTATGATTGTTTTATTTTCACTACCTCACTGACCCCCTACATTCATTGGTCTATTAATACACTCACCCTTAGCCTCACAAGGCATACTGTTCTGCATTTGGATGAGGGGCTCCATTATGTAAACTAGTCAAGGGCAGTGTATCTTCAAGGTCTATTGACCCGGAAACTTACACCAGCAGATGGTCAAATTCCTGTCCACCTGGAAGGACTAAACATGTACCTCGGCCCACCATAAAATGGTTTTGAAGGAGTATCTTCTTCCCTTGTCCTAATGAAGACACAACTTCAAATCATACATATACAGGTCAAAATATCGCCACTGAAATAAATTAAGAGCTTGATGAGTGCTGATTGTTAAGGGGCAGAATAAGGAGTTGACATATTGCCATATTGGTTATGTACAAATTATTTACAAGCTCTTATCTATGTATTAAATATTGTCTATTTGTTTTGATATGACTTAACCATCACGAGCACTGGGCCGCTTTTCACCTTGTGTAACAATCTTACGTGATGCATCTTTTTCTCTGCATATTTAAATATAATTTAGTTTAACTAACTGGGGATGTATTACGGAAGTGCCCTGGGGGCGCACTGGGTTTTAGAGCCCACTTTGCGTGCCCCTGGGGCACTTTGGTATTATAGAAGAGGTCACAGATGCTTGTGCATCCCCTTCTGTAATACTGAAATCGCTATCGCACGTACAGCGCCAGTGCTTTCTCAAAAGGGTGTTCCCTCATTTGCATGGGGGCGTGGCCCCATGCAAATGAGGGAATCCCTTTGCCTCTGTGCCTGCGCCATATTATAGATACATGCGCAAAGGCAAACAAGCTGTCAGGAGGTACACTGACAGTGCACCACTTAACCGCTTAACCGCGGCGCGAATTCCGCCGCGGTGCGGTGGTTTAAACGAGTGGGCGGGGCCGCGTCGGCCAACGGACGTGCGCAGCACTACCGAGGTAGTGCTCGCGACGGCCGTTGGCCGACGCACGCACGGAAGGGGTTAAAAGGTGGTGCACTGTCAGTGCGCCCCCTGAGAGCGGCCCTCTGGAGGGGGAAAGGATGTCCTATGGACCCATCAGGCACCCCCTTGCAGGTGGGTGCAGTCACTCACTGCACCCGTCTGCAAGGGGATCTCTAATCCCCCGCAAAAGTGCAGGCGGGATGCCGCCTGCACAGTGAAACACAGAGCGGCTGCTTCAGAGCCGCTTCGTTTTTCGCAAGTTCGCGGCTGCCCTGGGGGCAGTGCATTCAATGTGATAGGGCGCACTCTCACTGTTTGCGCACGGCGCACCTGCTTGAAGGTGCGCCATGGCACAAACAGGGAAAGTGGGCCCTATCCATGATACGGCCCCTGGTGTGTTTCTTGGAAGTCAATACATTGTGTCAAAGGAACACTTGACCAAAAAGTGAAACTTTGTTGTGAAAACACATCCCTGACAGAATCATTTTGCAATTATATATACATTTTGATAAAGGCATTCAGTGAGTGTGCTTCTCCAAAGGAGCTTGTTGCCATCTGTATAGCATTTGTAGTGCTCACTACCTCATTCCATTGGTCCACGGTGCACAGACTTGAACTGGCAACAATGAGCATTCTTTTAAAAAAAAAATATTTTATTGAGAAAAAGAAAAAAGGGCATGTTACATAGTCACAGCAGTAGTAGTCAATTAGTCATACACGATATACACTGAAAACCTCCTCTCGGTATACACACTACAATTCCTGGAAGGCAGTGTTCATTACGTGACATCAAGGCCCCCCACAATATCTTCTCGAGCTCTTGGCGGCTCACAGATCTCGCCCCTGTAAGTGTTCCAATGTCCCCAGACTTGCGTCCATTTCTTCGAGCACCCCTTAGCTTCATAGATGGATCTTTGTCACCATGCACCAATCCATATCGTTGGACCAGTCCGCAATTCTCGCCGGGTGAGAAGTCCTCCAAAGCCGCGCGATGTTTCGTTTGGCAATCATGAGCCCAAGCGTGACCCACAGTCGTTCCCTGGAGTTTAGATCTGTAGGATCCCAAATATTCAACAGTGCTAACTTTATATTGCAGTGGATCTGTTGCACTAGTGCATCCTCCATTCGGCCCGCCACCCGTTCCCAGTACCCCTGGATAACAACACATTCCCAGAGAGTGTGAATAAACGTGCCCTCCTGCCCGCATCGTCGTACACAGACTCCCTCCGGGACATAACCCATACGAACCAGTAAAGGCCCTGACACATAGGATCTGTGAAGTAACTTTAATTGGACCAGCCGGAGCCAGGAGGAAATGGCCACCTCCCGAGGAGAGGCCACCGCTGCCCTCCACTCTTCGTCCTCTAGACCATCGACGTTGTGATCCCATCGGGCACGCAGACGGGTCAGAGGATCCGCCATATTGTTGATGAGCTTCTTGTATATGAGGGATATGGCTTTTTCCGGCAGGTCTCCGTCGAGAACCCTATCTTCAAGTGGAGAGGAAACAGGGATATCGCTACCTCTCGGAATAACTGCGAGCAGGGCGTGCCTGATTTGAAGATATCTAAAGGATTCAGACTGGGCGAGGTCGTACTCCTGCTGCAGTCGGGAAAAGGGCACTACATCCCCCGATTTCCATAAGTCACCAACTCTAGAGATACCTATGAGGTCCCATTTGTCGAAACCCTTCGAACGAATCAGCCTACCCAGTTGTTCACAATACCAGAGGGGCGTGGCCTGAGTGATCCTACCCTCCCAGCCCAGACTCCTATTGGCCGCCTTCCATATGGTAACTGCATGCCCATTCGGGCCAGACAGGGCAGGCCGCAAAGGCCGCGCGTACAACGCACCGCCAAAGCAACCCCCCCGGGAGGAGCCATCTATCGATTTGAAAGGCCGGATCATCATGGGATCTGTAGGTGCAGTGGTTAATGGCTGCGAGCTGCGAAGCCCAGTAATACTTCCTAATATCTGGGAGCCCTATACCCCCGTCGAACCAACCCAGTGTGAGTTTATTTGTGGCGATACATGGTGGCCTGCCCTCCCACAGGAGATCCCGAACAACGCCGTTGAGATCCCTAAAATATGCGGCGGAAACAGGAAGTGGAGTGTTCTGTAACGCGTATAACAGTCTGGGAAGTGACATCATCTTGAACAGGGCTGCGCGCCCCAAGAGAGTCAACGGGAACGATTTCCAGTGTTGGACATCGGATTTAAGATGCACCAAAGGTGGCAGGAGATTAGTTTAATAGAATCTGGAAAGATCTTTAGAGATCCAAATACCCAAGTATTTGAAGCCGTCAGTCGCTTCCGCTAGCCGACAGCTCCGGGGAAGTGAGGGCCGGTTGCCACAAAGGATATAGAATACTGACTTAGACCAGTTGATCGTGTAGCCCGCAAACCTGCCAAACACACAAAATATGTCCATGACTACAATAAGGGATGCCGCCGGGGAGGCCAAATAAAGCAGGATGTCATCTGCGTACAATGAAATGCGGTCTTCCCAACTGTGCGTCCATCGAAGGCCCGATAGCGGGGCTCTGACGGATCCACGCCGCCAAGGGCTCCAGGGCCAGAGCAAAAAGGAGCGGTGACAGAGGACAGCCTTGTCGGGTGCCTCTTCCGAGAGTAAACACGGGGGATTTCCTGTTGTTAACAACCACCTGCGTGAGCGGTTGGCAGTATAGAAGCCGCACCCAGTCAATAAATACAGGTCCGAACCCCTGATCGCATCCACACGGCCCAGAACTCCATGAAGCCATCGCAGGTTGAGAGAGGTGTTTCTCGCAGGCATAAATCCCGATTGATCCGGGTGGACCAGGCGGGTAAGGACCCCGAGCAACCGAGAGGCGAGAACCTTCGTCAAGATTTTCACTTCACAGTTGAGCAGTGAAATGGGCCTATATGAAGAACATTTGTCGGCAGGGTTACCCGCTTTAGGAATGACGGCGATGTTTGCCAGTCTCTGATCCTCAGGTAAGATACCCCTTTCCTTACATTCACGGTACATGGCGGCAAGAAAGGGCGCGCTCCTGCTCGCCGTGATTTTAAACAACTCTATGGGGATACCATTAGGGCCTGATGCTTTCCCTCCCCGCAGGTCATGGATGGCCTTTTCGACCTCTGCCACCGTAATCTCAAGTTTCAAGATCGGAGCGTTCCTCCTCGGTAAGGAGCGGCAACGAGATGTCGCGGAGGAGAGAGGCGGAATCCTCCTCAGTATGCGTTGTACGGGACGTGTAGAGCGAGCGGTAATAGTGGCCAAACGCGTCTGCTATGTCCTGTGGCGCAGTAAGAGGAGGAGGTGAATCAGTCACAAGCTCTACCACCAAGCGCTGGGCCCTGTCCCTCCGATCTAGCCAGGCCCGCCTTGTCTCCCAAGTCATAAATTTTATTAAGTGTCGCCCGGTGGTGTGTCTTAGCAGCGTCCGTAGCTAAGTCGGAGAATTCCTTAACCTTAATACGGAGTGTCTGGCGCGTTGCCGCCGAGTCTTGGGTGCGAACTGCGTTCTCCAAGTCAAGGATCTCCGCTTCTAGTCGCGCCATAGCAGCCCCCCTTTCCTTACGCTGTCCAGCTATCTGTGCCAAGACCACCCCCCCGTATGACCACTTTGTAGGCCTCCCAGAGTATTACCGACGAGTCAACTGAACCCACATTTTCTTGAAAATAGAGATCCGTCTCGCTCAGGACCCTACCCCTGACGGAGGGATCCGTGAAATACCAGGAGTTGATCGGGGCCACTCGGCCAACCGTGGGCTCCCCCACCTCCACATGACAAAGAATAGGCGAGTGGTCAGAGATCCCCCTAGCCAGATGCTGTATGTCCTTAACGATGTGGAAATGATGAGCCAACGTCAGCACATGGTCAATCCGGGACACACTACGATGAGGCCCAGAGAAATAAGTGTATTGGAGATCAGTCGGGTGCAGGCCCCCCCAGATATCGACAAGGCCCATGGCGCCAAGAAAGCTATGGATCCGCTTGTGGGAGGACGGCAACGTCTTCTGGGGCCAGCGATCAAGTGAATCAGAGACAATGGAATTAAAGTCGCCCCCAATCAGCAATCTGCCATCCGGCAAGCTGAGGAGGAGGTCCCAGAGATCAACAAAAGCTTGGGTATGCAAGCCCGGAGGTATATAAACCGAGATAAGATTAAGTGTACTTCCCTCCCATGTCCCAGTGACGGCTACAAATCTGCCCAAAGCGTCCGTGCGAACCGAGGCAACGGTCAGGGGGAACGATCTACGGACCAGGACGCCCACCCCCCAGGAGCCAGAAGCGAAAGCCAAGTGGGCCGCCAAGTGGAACCCCCAGCGGGACAGGGCCTTGCATGCATTACCTAACAGGTGAGTTTCTTGCAGTAACACAACGTCAGGAGAATGGCGCTTTAAAAATTGGAGGACCACACCCCTCTTGATTTTATCGCCCAGCCCGTTGACATTCCATGACAGTAACTTAAGCCTCTGAATAGTCGCCATGGCCATTACACTAACTTAGAGGAACAAATTTTCCCGGAGGAAACTACCCAGAACGGATCCCGGAGGGAGCCCATCCCGAACACCATGAACCAATCACCAAAGGGTACCACAAAGAAGAGGAACCTGCACCTGCATTCACGTGTGACTCGTCAAATATGTCATGCCCGTACAACAAAAACAATACAATACACACAAAAACATTCCCCCCCCACCCAACCCTCAAATCCCCCCTCTCTGCCTCCCTGCTTGGCGGCGTCAAAACCCCCCGCCCACCCAAACTAGCAGAGTGCCTATCGCCCACCCCTACCAAACTTGTGGGTGCGTGTGACCAGCCGGGCAACCGTCATTAATATTAGCAGTTGGTGACCACAGTTGACAAACCACATTATCCAGAAGCAGCTATGAATCCCCCCAAAACCCGTTGAGGGACTAATACAAAAAGGCCCAGGGCCCCCGAAAAGTCACTTAAAGTCCATTGTGAAAAAGAGCAGCTGGGGACCACGTTCAACAAGCTTAGATGATCCAGAAGCATCTATAAATCCCCCCAAAGCCATTAAGGGACCAATACAAAGGGGCCGGAAACCCATGTAATGTCACTGTAAGTCTGTTGTGAAAAAGTCCCCAATAAAACCTCATCACAATTCGATTACAAGGACCGCAACACCGGGGGGGGGGGCCCAAGGCCTCGTCCCATCCCCCACGTAGAGAAGAAGCCCACCACACTCAAGAAGTTAAGCATACAGACCAATCAGTCCGATCCGCCGGTCGTTGCCTCCTGCTCCTCGGGAGGGGTATTCCTGCCGGATGCGCCAGCGTCTTCCTCCATTCTCACTCTCCGGACACGGCCGTTTCACGGGCCAGCCGAATGCCATCCATCTAGCCATTCCCAGGCCTCCTCAGGGGTAGTAAAAAACCAGGCTTTCCCCTCCGACTCCACCCTCAGCTTGGCGGGGAAGAGCATGGCATATTTCAAATCTTGCTGACGCAACGCCTTCTTCACATCCAGGAAGCTGCGTCTTTGACGTTGCACCTTGAGGGTGAAATCCGGGAAGAAGGTGATTCGACTGTTCTGATACTCCATTGGTGCCGCTGACCAGGCACACTGCAGGCTGACGTCTCTATCCCGGAAGTTGAAGATCTTGAAGATCCTAGCCAGCAAGGGCCGCGGGGGGTCCCCCGGGTCTTGGTCGGCCGCCCGGCACTCGATGCACCCTTTCAACAGAAAAGAAGTTGGAGAGACCCGTCAGCTTCAGATAGGTGGTGATCAAGTCTTCCACAAAGAGGTCCGCCAATGGCCCCTCCGCCCACTCCGGCACCCCCAAAATGCGGACGTTATTGCGCCGGGAGCGCCCCTCATAATCGTCCAGCTGTGCCTCAAGTTTCGCAGTATGGGTCTGCATGGCCTCCATCTTGCGCTGCAGGTCGGAAGCGTCCTCAACCAGGGAGCTCGTTTTGACCTCGACATCCTTCAGCTGTGAGTTCATCGAGCGCATGTCTGCCCGGATAAGGGACACCTCCGAGGACACAGCGTCTATGCGAGACTCCAGCGACGTGCGTACGGTCGTGATAGCTTCCATGATATCCTTTAACGTCGGTTCTTTCTTCTTCCTGCCCGGATGCGGATTCTCTTGCACGGCGGGACCCTCCTTCGGACTTGCGCCCGGGCCTCCATCCCACGCATATTTAGTCAGATTAGCCTGCACTGCTGCCTTGGAGTTGCGACCCCCAGCCATGGCGCAACAGGCTGCGCCGGCGTAGACCCAAAATAAGGAACAACAAGGCTGTCCCGTGCAGTTGGGGGGTCGCCGGAGTCGTCACACGCACCACCCCAAACAGGGCCAGACGTAAGAGAGCGAGTGAAAGGGCACAGATATCCAGGCACAAACCGCAGAACAGGCTGCTCTCAACAGGATGTCAGGATCAATGCCCCCTGCAAGGCCATGCGACCATCTCGGCCCACCACCAACTAGGCCAGGCAGTCACAGGAGCCCCCGATGACAATGGGGCCCAGCACCCCTCCCGCAGCGTCCACAAGCAGACCACACCGGGCCCAAGATGACTGCTGTGCGATATGTGTCACGCACCTGCCCCACAGGGATGGCTATATCAGGTCCAGCTCTTCACACATGCCTATGGGCCATCCAACGCAGGAGCGTGTGCATTAGGTATGCCAGGAGTCAGCCAGAGGAAGCCTCGTGGAGCGCAAGGGACAAGGGGCCCAGAGGGGGGACCCGTGCACACCGGCCGGCCCCCGCGCCGTCGGGGAATCACACCCGGTCCTGGCCAGCTCCGCACCACCTCCGGAGACAGCGGGCGGCGCACAGACACTACTCCCCGCAGATCGGGGCACGCAACAGCCCCCACTCACTGACAGCAACGGGTGGGGCAATCAAGTCTCCAGCCGGCCGGCAGGAGCGCCGCGGTCCTCAAAGTCAGCTTCAGCCCTCTGCAGCGCCGCAGAAGGTATTTGGGCGACGTATGTCAGTCAGAGCAGGGGCCGCGGCACAGCGAAGTCCGTGCTGTGAGAAAGGCGGCCCCTCCCCACACCAAGCACGTCAGCCGCTCGATCTCGGGAAGCGCCGAGCGGAACTCAACGGGGATGGGCTCTTTCAATCCCCAGTGTTTACGGCTGCTTTCCGGTGACAAGGTACACCGACTGCCGGATCATTAGAAGACGGATAGTGACAAAAACGGGCGCGCTCGGACGGAGCCGCTTCAAGAAGCGGCCATCTTCCCTGACGGTTGGCCACGCCCCCCCAACAATGAGCATTCTTGATGCTTTGATATCAATGGTGATAAACATATTTTCATATTTTTTTCCTATTGGTATTTTTGTTGCATCACATGATGTTATTATTTTGACGAACAATTGAGACTGACCAAAACTTTACCTTGCTTAAATTAATATAGAATGCTTTTGAAATACCTGAGTGCCTTGTAGGGTGTCCAGCTGGATTAAAACTATATAGTGGTTTATGATTAAGCTTAAGGTATGTTGATTGCGAAACAACTCATCTTTCTATTTATAATTCCGGTTCATAATGCCCACTAGCCTCCTCACTACTCCTTTTCCACTCCTTTCATCTCCTACTCCTAGATAGACCCATCTCCTTTTAGGTCTCAGGTTTACATTCTAGTGGTGGAGCAAAATAAGATGATGTCTCAATTAAGGTAAATATTTTTCTTCTATTTGCACCAATGTATATATCAGCTTAGATTTCGACTGGCTATCTGGATACTTGCCTTGTGTTCATTGTAACTCTGAAAATTATAATAAAAAAAGAATGAAACAAAACAGGACAACTTAAGTGCTACAGCACTTCAACTTTCCTTCCATATTACGAAAAATTCTGATAAAAAGACAGAATTTACACGAAGAACAAGAAGTGCCATATTCAAGGTAGAGAACTTTATTGAGATAAATTGAAACAACAGTTCCTGCAAAACAGTACCAAATTACAGGATTCTTGGATTTTGTAACAAAACTTTGACACCCTGATCCTTTAAGGAGAGGAATATCTTCCAAAGAAAAGGATGTTTTTTGATGGGTTATGCCGGATGAAAAACAAGAAGGGGTGGTCAGCCTTGAATTCCTCTTCCCGGAACATGCAAAACATTGCAATGCCTGCCGTTGCAGAAGCTGCTTCAGTGCCTTCTTCATTTACCTCCACAAAGGATTTGTGCACAACTTTAGATAGAAAAAGGTCACGTGTTCCTGACATTCCTGACAAGTCGGCCACACCATTCTGAAATAAGTCTACAAGACCCAGACCGGCCAAAGCTGATTTCAGCTCATAGGAATCTTCTAGCTTGAATTTGGGCAGATGGACGTGAACATCAATAGCATCCATATTTTCAGGTAGAGTCCATTCCTGGATTGTTTTTAAGGTAAGTTGACTTTCCAACTGTAGTTCAAAATAGAAAAAGAGACATAATATAACTAAAAACGATTCTACCATTAAAGGGCAAAGTGACATTCAAAATGTACAACGCCTAAATATAAGAATTTAGTAATACATTTCATCACAATTCGTGAGGAGCTACTTAGACAGGAAGTAATAATGATGATAAAAGACAAAGACTCTACAGCCTCACACCACAAACAAGGAATGTCTCTTATGAAACCCCTTAGTGTTGTATGAGAGTATGCTTGAAAACTCAAAACCTGATAGATCAAATTTACTCCAATAGAGATTAGGGTAATAATTCTCAAGAAGCAGAGCCATTCATACTCATGGGACTTTTAAGCATCACACGTCATTACTCACATGTAACATCCATCTCCTGGTTGTTGCACTTTGATGAAATGTCACAAAGGATCTAGTAAGGTTTCCTTAATCTATTATAATACATAGGAGGCAGAAATCCCTGTATAAAAAATGGTCTCTAGTTTTCTTATTACAATCTAGTTGGGACACCAGTAGTCACCTGTAATAAGAAAATATCATAGCTGCTCAATTGTAGTAAGGTATTACAGTTGAGTTGGGATGTCATAGGCAGTGTGAAAGGCAGGTCAAGGAGAAGAATTACAGCATACATATAAACAGTGAAAACGTGATCCACCCTTTCAGCCATTCTGAAATGGTTTCCTGAAATGAACACTCATTAGCAGAAAGGAGCAATTGAGGAGCAACATGTTTATTTTTTGCACAGCTATATTTCGCTAAACCAAAGAAGGAATTCCTCTCCGTTACCTCACATTATAAACTAAAGCAGTTTTTTGACAGTGACTAACAAATTAAATTGCATCCTATATGTTTTTGCAACAAATTACTGGTTGCATATTGGTGCAATGTAATATATTTTGCATATTTGCAATCGCACAAGTTCATATGAAGGAGCAAGAGGCCAGGGATTTTGGATTTGAAGGGTAATGTTCCTTTCCTGTAATTGGAAGAAACCTTCTTTAAGATCATCCCGAAAGATTGGTTGTATGACGTTTTTACGCATGCATTTACAACGCATGCCTTTACAATGCGGTCAGTACAACGACCGCGTTGTTACCACGCGTTCCATTACAACGACTTGCTTTAGGGAAGCGCTGGGTTTAGTATAGTATATTTTACTATTCCAACTCCAGTCTGCGCAACAGTAGGGAAAGTTCCCCAAAGCAAGTCTTTGTAATGACTTGCGTTGTAATGGAACGCGTGGTAACAACGCGGTCGTTGTACTGACCACGTTGTAAAGGCACCGCGTTGTTCTGACAGCGTTGTAAACGCTGTTTCCCGTTCAAAAATGATCCATGGGAGGTTGTTCAAGAAAGACTCAAGTAAACCTGTTATATAGTGAACTGGGTGCAAGTGAAGCTTCTAGCTACCTCTGAAGCTGCTGCAAGAGGATGCTATATGCATACATTGTTCATCCAGTGTTTTCCATTATTCTAGCAAAAGGGACAGATATTACAGCTGGTGCACCAGGTCACTACTGTAGAGACAGTCACAAGATAAAAGGTATGCAAGATGGATGCTCACATACAAAATCATCACAATTAACCAAATTCTCATGGTGAGAGAAATGGATGCAGCACATATTCGGTTTTACGATTCTTGTGAGACATTTCTGCTACAAAACCAATATCACAAGATAAAATTAAACAATCTAAAAGTAATGTCGGTAGCCAAGTAATTAGGATGTATCTGAAACCACGCTAGAGTAATAAACAAATAAAGCACAGCTGTGCTAGAGGGGCGTGCTGTGTATGTTTGTTTATCAACCTGTAACCACAATAAACATGCTTTGTCCAACTGTCTCAAATGTCACTTTTAAGCAATGCAGACCTAGAGATACAGATATTGATAAGTATGCTGTTTGCAGGCACTTGGATTATGGATGTCATATGGGACTTGTGGTGTTGAGGGACGTTGAGACGCATATTGTTAGCCCATTGCTGCCAAGACGTGTGCTATGACAACAGCGAGGTCACAATGGGTTAAAGTTGCTACCCCTGGCTTGGTTTGCCCATTGGTACCACTGGCACTGCTTTCGTGGTCACTGCCCATATTTAGTTTCTGAAGTTTTCAAACA
The DNA here is from genome assembly GCA_963921515.1 of Calotriton arnoldi. Classification (NCBI taxonomy): domain Eukaryota; kingdom Metazoa; phylum Chordata; class Amphibia; order Caudata; family Salamandridae; genus Calotriton; species Calotriton arnoldi. Next base: position 839,866 of record CAWUFW010006480.1, read on the forward strand.
CACACACATTCTCTTCTGAGCTGCTGCTTCTAAATTAAGGGTTTTTGAAAGAATATATATATATATATATATATATCACATATTCCGCGTTGTTTACCGGAATTCCTCCTCCAACACGGACACGGACCATCAGATTAGTGCTTGTTTAGTATTTTATTCTTGCAATGTCGCCATAACGTTTCGGCTCGTCCGAGCCTTGATCACATGACATTGTACTGGCATTTTGCTTCCAAATTTAAAGTGACAAGTGCTTAATCATTGGAATCACGTGAATAGTGCAACAGTAGACATAAAAAAGTTTGTCAATGGTTATCTTAGCAATGGTTGCAGATTTTTCTAAAAACAATGCTAGTTTAAATACAGATTTAAATAAGATAAAATACAGGTAAAATACAGGAAGAATAAATTAATGGCGTAATACTCAGTAAAACACTTAATTATTCACATACATATATAGTTCCTGTACATACTATTGAATCCGGTATTTACATGTCAGCCAAATTAATTTGCCCTGGACAATTCCGGATACTACAACAAGTTTCACGCACTTGAAATTGATTTGGTTCCCTGTGTTAATATTGTATATAATGAACCATTGTAGCTGTATGACTTATAATAATGTGGTTAAATCCACCTAGTCTCAGCAGTATATGTGTTGTTTCCATATTTAATGTCTACTGTAATTTTGTGTGTGGATATGTGAAAATTGTGTATGATGAACTTAACCTTATGTGTGAATCTGTTAAAACCATTGTGTTTACATACCGATAGTGCAAATTTAACCTTGAATTGTTTGAGCGCCTGCGAGTCATCGTGGGTCAGTCTTTGTAGCTACTACCAGAGAGTATCATACTTGTATGCTTAATGCTTTTCAGATTTTGCACAGAGCTTAATGCCCTTACATATCCCTTTCAGTATATCATCCAGTTGTACCCCAATTTTTCCATCCGTGCCCAACACTTTCCTATTGCAACTCTACTTTATAATCTGTATGTCAGGGACTTTTTTCTCATATAAATATATAAATATACATACAAAATTATCAAAACATTAAAATACATTTTCCATAAAATTGTATAAAAAATATATTTCATGGTCCACCTTATAATGTATGTTGCTAAAAATAGAGAATAATAGTGTTTAATAAGTTGTTATATAGATGCTACAGTACTAAGTTTTTAAAAAAAGGCTCCTTGTGCAATATGTGATCAACGATGGTATAGTCACTCATCCTAAGCAAGTATGCAAATCCTCCGTGGCATTTAATCCACCCAGGGTCTTGGAATCAAACTGTAAAATATATCTTGTTTCTAATTTTCGCAGTTTGGATTCTCTATCACCCCCCCCCCCCTCCTGCTGGGTGGAATTGCATCTACGACAAAATATTTCAATCCTTCATTGTTACTGTTGTGTAGATCCCTAAAATGCCGAGCTACCGGATATGTGTTATCCTGATTGGAGATAGCACGGAGATGTTGTAATATGCGTTTGTGCACTGCTAACTTAGTACTCCCCACGTATTGAAGGCCACATGGGCACATCAGTACGTATATCGCATATTCCGTCTTACACAAAAGGAGTTTCTGGATCTTATATTCTTTGTCGCTGAAGGGGGTTCTGTACGTTTTAGTATTTACTCCATGTTGGCAGGCTTTACAAGTCTTGCATCTAAAAAAACCCTTATTAGTCTGCAACCAACTCGTATTTTCTATTGTATCAGGGCTAGTGTTCACAAGTGAATCTCTCATTGATGGTGCTCTACTGTGTGTGATGGACACCCTACGTGGTAACGTGGGTCCTATCACCGGGTCGTTTAAGTCTAAAGGCCAATTCTTATTAATGATTTTGTGGAGACTGTTGTGTTGTCGACTGTATCTCATTATGACTCTGAACTGATTGGTATCTCCTACCCCATCTTTCCTCACCTTATCCTGTGGTGCTAGTTGTTTATCTTTGATAAGTTCCTCTCTGCAGTGCACCATCGATTTAGAAATAGCTTTAGTGATAATGTTATCAGAGTATCCCCTCTCACGGAATCTCTGTCTGCTACTTTCCTGTGCCTCCCTCAGATCTTGCCCCTTACTGCAAATACGTCTGAGGCGCAACATCTCACCATATGGAATACTATTTATGAGATGTATTGGGTGTGCACTGCTTGCATGTAGGGTGGAGTTGCCCGAGGCTTCCTTTCTATAGAGTCTAGTTTCTATTGCACTGTTTTGTATATAGACCTAAGTATCTAAAAAATTAAGAGATGTTTTACTCATTGTGACAGTAAAGTGTAAATTAATATCATTCTTATTGATTTCATTTACAAAAATCCTCAGCAAGCTCTTTAGTTCCATATATATATATATATATATGGGTGAGCGAATCCGGCCGAAATTATTTTTAAAAAAACGAAGCGGGGGCTCCTGCGCTTCGTTGTACTTAAGCCCCCGGGCGGGCCAGGTCCCGGGGACATGCCAAATTATATCGCTGGGGCCCCCGCAGCCCCGGGGACCGCCGTCTCCCTGGGGCTTTATTGAAATTAGGGTGGGGGACCTTGCGGGCCCCCCCGAGCCCCGGGGACCGCCACCTCCCCGGGGCATTGAATATTTAAATACGGGGGTCCGTTGCGGACCCCCGGGGACCGCCACCTCCCTGGGCTTTATTGAAATTAGGGTGGGGGGGCCTCGCGGGCCCCCGAGCCCCGGGGACCGCCTACTCCCCGGGGCTGAGATAAATAATTAGTGTGGGGGGCTCGAGCCCCCCACACTGCCCCGAGGACCACCACCTCCCCAGGGCATTGAATATTTAAATACGGGGGTCCGTTGCGTGGCCCCCCTCGTGGAGCCCTTTATGGTCCTGGGGACCGCCACCCCCCTGGGCCGGCTCCTGCAATGTCCCGGGGTGCCAACCCCGGGACACTGCTGTTTGCTATGGCAGGGCGGGAGCACGGCTCCCGCCCTGTCATAGCAAACTCTGCTTTGGTTTTTGGACGCGAGAGTAGGAAACCAAAGCAGATTGCTTTGGTATCAAAGGTTATATTAGGGTGTGAGGAGGTGCATCAGATTATCACGTGGATGATGTCATCAGAGATGTCACTGGCCATGTCATGAATGATGTAATATGTGACGTCATCAGCAGTGCATTGCGGGGGCGCGAGTTATAGTTAGCTGAACTAACTATAACGGCCGAATTTCTCTGGTTTTGTACGAGTGAAATGTCCAACTAACTATAACGTCCCTGAAACCTGTGGTTTTTCAGTGAATATATATATATATATATTCAAAAACAATGCCCCTGCATTAAAAGACGCACTCCTCCAGCCAACATTTCCACCAAGGAACTTTATTATATCAAGAGCAGGCATTGCCGGTTTGACAGTTTCTATCCTTCTGCCTGATGCGTTTCAGTGCTGCAAGCACTTTCCTCAGAGGCAATTTCAAAGCGTGCAGTTTCTTCTCACCACAGTCCCCTGCGTTGTTTAAATGGCTTCCGGTGTGCCTTTTCACCCTTCAGATACAATCCGATGCACGCTGGGACTCGTAGTGCTTTATGAAAATGTATTACCTTCCAGTAGGTTTGTACGCTTTAAAACATTGTAAGGACCAATGTTAGCCCTCCAGTGGGCTTCAAATCGGTAAGTCCTGCTCCAAATTTAGATTTCTGGCTGCGCCGTCTTTAATCTCCGAAAGGTTCGGGAAACGATCCCTGTTGCTTGTTATTTGGCGGAATCCACTGGAGGATTTAAATTTGGTTGTGGTAAAACTACGAGTCCCAAAATGCTATAAAGCCCACCAGGGGGCGTAATCTACTAAAGGAGGAAAAAGCACTCGTTTTTCCATGCTTATCTGCCATTTTACACTGCTAGAGCCCGTGAGCAAGGAGCAGGAGCTCCGAAACGCGTAGGGCTAATGATTTTAACGAGTGCAGAGATGTCCGGTTCCAATATTAAATGAACACTGCTTCAAGGTGTAGTGCTCGTCTGTTCTTTCAAGTTCGTCCTCGCTGGTGGGAACCTCTGTTGTTTATAATTATCCGGCCTGTCCCGGTCGGGAGGACTGAACTACCACGGAATGTGTGGGCTGCTGCGCACGGACTGTCCGTGTTTGCGCTTGCAGGTCAGAACAGTTTGAAGTGAAGTTAACCCGGAGTCGAGTACTTGTAGTTCACTGGAGAACTTAATTGGGATATTCAGTGTTAAAATTTGGCGGAATCCACTGGAGGATTTAATTTGGTTGTGGTAAAACTACGAGTCCCAAAATGCTATAAAGCCCACCAAGGGGCGTAACCTACTAAAGGAGGAAAAAGCACTCGTTATTCCACGCTTATCTGCCATTTTACACTGCCAGAGCCCGTGAGCATGGAGCAGGAGCTCCGAAACGCGTAGGGCTAATGATTTTAACGAGTGCAGAGATGTCCGGTTCCAATATTAAATGAACACTGCTTCAAGGTGTAGTGCTCGTCTGTTCTTTCAAGTTCGTCCTCGCTGGTGGGAACCTCTGTTGTTTATAATTATCCGGCCTGTCCCGGTCGGGAGGACTGAACTACCACGGAATGTGTGGGCTGCTGCGCACGGACTGTCCGTGTTTGCGCTTGCAGGTCAGAACAGTTTGAAGTGAAGTTAACCCGGAGTCGAGTACTTGTAGTTCACTGGAGAACTTAATTGGGATATTCGGTGTTAAAATTTGGCGGAATCCACTGGAGGATTTAAATTTGGTTGTGGTAAAACTACGAGTCCCAAAATGCTATAAAGCCCACCAAGGGGCGTAACCTACTAAAGGAGGAAAAAGCACTCGTTATTCCACGCTTATCTGCCATTTTACACTGCCAGAGCCCGTGAGCATGGAGCAGGAGCTCCGAAACGCGTAGGGCTAATGATTTTAACGAGTGCAGAGATGTCCGGTTCCAATATTAAATGAACACTGCTTCAAGGTGTAGTGCTCGTCTGTTCTTTCAAGTTCGTCCTCGCTGGTGGGAACCTCTGTTGTTTATAATTATCCGGCCTGTCCCGGTCGGGAGGACTGAACTACCACGGAATGTGTGGGCTGCTGCGCATGGACTGTCCGTGTTTGCGCTTGCAGGTCAGAACAGTTTGAAGTGAAGTTAACCCGGAGTCGAGTACTTGTAGTTCACTGGAGAACTTAATTGGGATATTCGGTGTTAAAATTTGGCGGAATCCACTGGAGGATTTAAATTTGGTTGTGGTAAAACTACGAGTCCCAAAATGCTATAAAGCCCACCAGGGGGCGTAACCTACTAAAGGAGGAAAAAGCACTCGTTTTTTCACGCTTATCTGCCATTTTACACTGCCAGAGCCCGTGAGCAAGGAGCAGGAGCTCCGAAACGCGTAGGGCTAATGATTTTAATGAGTGCAGAGATGTCCGGTTCCAATATTAAATGAACACTGCTTCAAGGTGTAGTGCTCGTCTGTTCTTTCAAGTTCGTCCTCGCTGGTGGGAACCTCTGTTGTTTATAATTATCCGGCCTGTCCCGGTCGGGAGGACTGAACTACCACGGAATGTGTGGGCTGCTGCGCACGGACTGTCCGTGTTTGCGCTTGCAGGTCAGAACAGTTTGAAGTGAAGTTAACCCGGAGTCGAGTACTTGTAGTTCACTGGAGAACTTAATTGGGATATTCGGTGTTAAAATTTGGCGGAATCCACTGGAGGATTTAAATTTGGTTGTGGTAAAACTACGAGTCCCAAAATGCTATAAAGCCCACCAGGGGGCGTAACCTACTAAAGGAGGAAAAAGCACTCGTTTTTCCACGCTTATCTGCCATTTTACACTGCCAGAGCCCGTGAGCAAGGAGCAGGAGCTCCGAAACGCGTAGGGCTAATGATTTTAACGAGTGCAGAGATGTCCGGTTCCAATATTAAATGAACACTGCTTCAAGGTGTAGTGCTCGTCTGTTCTTTCAAGTTCGTCCTCGCTGGTGGGAACCTCTGTTGTTTATAATTATCCGGCCTGTCCCGGTCGGGAGGACTGAACTACCACGGAATGTGTGGGCTGCTGCGGACGGACTGTCCGTGTTTGCGCTTGCAGGTCAGAACAGTTTGAAGTGAAGTTAACCCGGAGTCGAGGACTTGTAGTTCACTGGAGAACTTAATTGGGATATTCGGTGTTAAAATTTGGCGGAATCCACTGGAGGATTTAAATTTGGTTGTGGTAAAACTACGAGTCCCAAAATGCTATAAAGCCCACCAGGGGCGTAACCTACTAAAGGAGGAAAAAGCACTCGTTTTTCCACGCTTATCTGCCATTTTACACTGCCAGAGCCCGTGAGCAAGGAGCAGGAGCTCCGAAACGCGTAGGGCTAATGATTTTAACGAGTGCAGAGATGTCCGGTTCCAATATTAAATGAACACTGCTTCAAGGTGTAGTGCTCGTCTGTTCTTTCAAGTTCGTCCTCGCTGGTGGGAACCTCTGTTGTTTATATATATATATATATATATATATATATATATATATATATATATATATATATATATATAAAAAAAAACCTCTGAAAAGAATTACTTGGGCTCTAAACTAAAGTCCCTTCTCCAGTTAATGCGTTGCTGTCCTCTTTCGAAGTCACTGGCTTTCAAATGCTATTGCTGTTTATGCACACTGCAAAATCGGAGCTCAAGCCCAGGGCAGGTAAATGTAACTGTGATCAGCAAATACCACGAAAATGGAGAAAGTCTAAACACAGAGAAATGATGCAGGACTACTGCCTCCTTCACTTATTAAAAGAGCAAAGGTCTTAACCTGTCACAGTTGCACTGAAATGATGCTCCACCTTTATCCGCCCATTGACGTTCACTGACTGGGTCATGCTTTGAAGGGTTATATTATGAAAATGGAAATTACTGATGAAATTGAGGCCTGCCACCTTCCAAATGAGGAATGCAAAAACAACAGTTGATGGACAGAATGCAGAACAATTTCATACATTCACCCCAGTACAGAGATCTGGGCCTAAATCCATCGTTTTTTTGCTCACCATGCCATTCCAGTTTGAACGCAGCCATATGCAAATCAGTCTTGACCCTGTGCCTCATGGGAACAGTCCAGCCCGAACTGCCAAGCCAGGTCCTCCCTGGACTGGAAACAAGCATCCTAGGACCGGTTTCGGGGTTTCACCCCTCTTCAGCAAGGATAGCTTGATTCCAGTGGCATGAAGAGCACGGGACCCACGTCTGGGCATACCCGTCCCACTCGGGGTGACAAATGCAAAAACAACAGTTGATGGACAGAATGCAGAACAATGTCATACATTCACCCCAGTACAGAGATCTGGGCCTAAATCCATCGTTTTTTTGCTCACCATGCCATTCCAGTTTGAACGCAGCCATATGCAAATCAGTCTTGACCCTGTGCCTCATGGGAACAGTCCAGCCCGAACTGCCAAGCCAGGTCCTCCCTGGACTGGAAACAAGCATCCTAGGACCGGTTTCGGGGTTTCACCCCTCTTCAGCCAGGATAGCTTGATATCAGTGGCATGAAGAGCACGGGACCCACGTCTGGGCATACCCGTCCCACTCGGGGTGACAAATGCAAAAACAACAGTTGATGGACAGAATGCATGCATGTTCCCATGAGGCACAGGGTCAAGACTGATTTGCATATGGCTATGTCTGAACTGGGGTGGCGTGGTGAAGCAAAATAACGATGGATTAAACCCAGATCTGTGACTGGGGGTGAATGTTTGCCAATGTGCATCATTCAATCCATCATCTTGTGTGTTTTGCATTTCGCCCTAAGTGGGAAGGATATGCCCAGACGTGGGTCCCGTGCTCACTACGCCACTGGAGTCAAGCTATCCTGGCTGATGAAGGCTGATAGCCTGAAACCGGTCCTAGGATGCTTGATTCCGGTCCAGGGAAGACATGGCTTGGCAGTTCGGTCTGGACTGTTCCCATGAGGCACAGGGTCAAGACTGATTTGCATATGGCTATGTCTGAACTGGGGTGGCGTGGTGAAGCAAAATAACGATGGATTAAACCCAGATCTGTGACTGGGGGTGAATGTTTGCCAATGTGCAGCATTCCGTCCATCATCTTGTGTGTTTTACCTTCCAAATGAGGGTCACAAGGAGAAAGGAAAGGGACGTATTCAGTGAATAAAACTGTATGTAGATGACTCAGTATCAGCAGCACTGGGAGGCAGTAGATTGAAGCACACAGCACTAGAGGGTAATAATCATAAGGCCCAGTACTGAAATGTTATTATTATTATTAAAGGGATCAGCACTTTTGGACAATAATTCTGAGAAAGTTCAGTGAGTTAAAAATTCATGGGCAACATCGTGTGATGGAAATAATTAATGGGGAGGGAAGCCAAGGATGGTTATAATTAAGGGGAGGTAATGCTGAATGGTAACGATCCATAAAACCTCAAAATGTTAGGGCAAGGGCTATTAATAATTGGGTGCAGCATAACTGGCTGATTATTAATTAGGAGTGGCAATGCGATGGTAATTGTTCACCTGTTTGAAGCTGTATCAGTACATATAAATAGTTCTGCTTGGGAATTTTAGGCAAATTACTCAATCAAATTTCACTATACTAATCCTTTTTGGGCTTCGGAGTAGCGTGCTACTTGCCGAAAAGCTCTTCGACGCCTAGTCAGGGGTAGTAAGCGCTAAACAAATACAATTACAATAGTATTTGTGTGCCGGGGCACAATGTGGATGAGTCTGGGCCTGTGATGCTTATGCCTTAGCATTAGAGACTGCACCCAAGCACTTGAAGCTTTGCCGTCATATGTGAGGCTTTGTGTCTATCTGAGGTTTGGTTTTTCATTTGACTTTGTTCCTGACCATTTTAGATAATTCCCGCCACATGAAGGTTGTGCCTAGGCATTCAAGGCTGGTATTGGGTACATGAAGTTTAAATGGGCACATGACGGCTGCATTTAGGCATAAGATGGTTGCACCTTGGTGTGGCAAGGCAAGACAAACAATGGCTGTGCCTGGGCATTTGGGTCTATGCTAAGACATTTATTGACTGTCAAAGCTTTCATTTGGCATTTAAATCAGTAATAGTCATATAGGGTTGTATCCGGACATCTGAGGTGGTGCCTGGGCTTTTGGATAGTGGCTGGTCATTTGATGATCGGGCCTGAATTTAAGGGGGCATATGACGACTAGCATTTGAGGCTTACTTTTGGCATTCACAGCTGTGATTTGTCAGAAAGGTTTACACACAGGCATATGACCCCTGTGGCCTGGGCATAAGCTGGCCTATCCTTGGTTTATCATGACAACACCCCACCTGATATATCTGCTAACTGAACTATATTTTCTGCTTTAGTAACATTTTTATTTTAATAATCCTACTAGTATTGCAGTTTTGAAGTTCTGTGATATCACTTGTGGTGATGCAATCAGGATAGAAGTCAGGTGAATTCAATTTTTTGGAATGCCATTATGAGTCAAAGTGTATGTGATGTCATGCCCACCATTTTTGGTACTTTGGTGAAATGGCTCCAATGAGCAGCAATCTGGAATGTTGTAGGACTCTCACTTTACAGATATGTAAATATAACCGTGAGAACTGTCTGAGGCTAGTGTGCTGGGAATTTAATACTGACACAATTACTGTTTATGAAGACATAGAGCAACTGAAAGTAGACAGCTTGTTAGCACACGTGGCTTTACCTGTTTAAGGCCAGTTGCATCATCAGTGATGTCATCAGGTAACAAGAGGATCATGCTGAGTTCACCACCAACATAGGGAAGCTCCAGAGCACGGCAGTTGGCCTCCATAATGTAGCGGAAAGGAAACTTCTTCTTTTGATACATCATCTTCACTGTCTTTTGTTCATTCTGATAGAAATTACAGATAATAATTGCAACTTTCTTTATTGAGAAAACATGAATCCAAATGCAACACAAGGATAAAACATACAAAATGGGGAAAAATAATTTATGATTCTTGGGTAAGCTTTTAGGTACCCAAACTCAAATAAAGCATTCTTAAAATTGCCAAGAGGGGTGGACTGGTCAGGCAGCAATCTCATTGGACATGGGGATCCATCCAATACAAACAGTATTGGATAATTCTCCCATCCTTCCTGGATATTCACGATCAGAATCATCAGTATTAGGAACAGAATAAGTTGTGGGGTTAATTTGGTGATTTTCCCCTGGGAAAAATATCTTTTGAGACTGATGAAGCACTCCTGAAAGGTTGGCGTCAAGCCATAGGCCTATTTGATGTTCACGCACCTGAGGGAGGACCGGGTCAATCCTGCAGAAGCCATAGAGTTAAACGGTAAACCCCCTGTGTTTGAGAGCTCTTGGAGGTGGAGGAGGCTCTTGGTTATGTTATGTTATGTTATGTTAATTGGATTTGTAGAGCGCAACGGTTACCCTGAGGTGTCCTGGCGCTATGTACTGCCTGAGAGATAGCGGAAATGGCGGTCATTGAGTAAACAACCAGGTCTTCAGCCCCCTTCTAAAGGAAAGGAGGTCTGCGGAGTTCCTCAGGTAGAACGGCAGGTCGTTCCAGGCCTTGGAAGTGCAGGTAATAAAACTCCTGCCTCCCCAGCTCGCTTTTTTAAAGGAAGGAACTTGAACATTTTTTCCTCCTGTGGACCGAAGAGTCCTGCCAGGAACATACCATTTAAGCCTTTGTTTCAAATGGTCTGGGCCTGTTCCGTTAAGGGCCTTATAGGCTGTACAGAGGGCCTTAAAACGAACCCTCTGTTTCACTGGGAGCCAATGTAGCTGAATTAATTCTTTTTTCACCGAGACAAATTTGGGGGTCCCCGACAACAGCCTTGCAGCAGCGTTCTGGGCAATCTGAAGTCTATTGATATGCTGATTTTGGGCATTCAAATAAAGACCATTACAGTAATCCAGACGTGCCATAACAAGCATCGTCACCACAGTCCTGAGGTCTCCTTCCGATAAATAGGGCTTTATTTTCCTTAAAATTCTTAGTATCAGAAAGTATGCCGACACCACTGAGCTTATATGATCACTGAACGTCATTCTGTTGTCTACTAATACCCCCAGGTTTTTTGCTTTCAAGGTAGGGGTAGGGCAAGTACCCAGGTCGGCTGGCCACCAATCCGGTGTCCAGAGGTGTGGGTTATTTCCAAATACGATAACCTCTGTTTTGCTTGAATTTAGTTTTAAGCAGTTATTCGACATCCATCCTGCTATAGCCTTCATACAGACACGGAAACGCACTCCTGTTTCTTTTTCCTCCCCATCTTTAAATGATAACACTATTTGAGTGTCGTCGGCATAGGAGGTGAGATGGAAACCAAATGAATTTATAAGGCCTGTCAGCGATCTCACATAAATATTAAAAAGTGTTGGACTCAGAGAAGATCCCTGGGGAACCCCACAGGGAAGGCAGAACGGCTTGGATTTGTTATTATCTAGGTCCACTGTTTGTGTTCTTTCGGATAAAAAGGATTGCAGGAGGCGCCAGGCTGTACCTTGTACTCCTACTTCCGACAAACGGTCCATCAAAACCTCGTGATGGACCGTGTCGAAGGCTGCTGACAGATCTAACATGACCAGCATAGCCTTACCTCCACAGTCCAATGCCTCCCTTACCTCCTCTATAGATTTGATCAAGGCCAACTCCGAGCTATGTCCCGCTCTAAACCCGTATTGAGATGGATGAAGAGTATTGTAAGTTTGAAGAAATGTACTAAGCTGAAGATTCATAGCTTTTTCTGTAATTTTTGCAGGGAGTGGGAGCCGCGAAATTGGCCGATAGCTGCTAGGGTCTGTAGGATCCAAGGTGGGTTTTTTTTAATAAGGGAAGGATAGAGGCCTTCTTCCAATCCTTGGGAAATATCCCAGTGGTGAGTACGTTATTGATCAGTGGATTTAAGACTGATCCTATGATTTCCGAAGAAGCTTTCAAAACTGAGACAGGGCATGGATCCCTGGGGGATCCTGAGCGCATAGAGTTCAAAAGTTTAATCGTTTCTGTTGTTTCTAGCAGTGTAAATTTGTCTAGGACAGGTGGGGGGTTGGATCCAAATGGGACTTTATCCAATAGCTGTGACCCAGCACTATTCTGGGCTGAGGTAAATGTAGAGAATATACTTTCTACTTTTTGTTGGAAAAAAACAGCCAGATTTTCACACAGTTCTGGGCTACTCCCGCATTTGGGAGCTATAGGAGAGGCAAGTTTTTTGACAGTTTTAAAAAGTTCTTTAGCATTGGACTTGGCCTGGAGGATTTGGTTTGAGAAAAAGTTCTTTTTTGTTTCCAACAGTGCTTAGTTATCTGTCTCCTGAAGCCAGCGGCAGTGCACACATATGGAGAGTGCCTTGCTAAAGGTACACAGCAGATGGAGAAGTGTTATGGCTCCCACAAAGGACCCAAGCTGTTGTGTGAGGTGGCAGCTGCGTACGACAGGCCTGCTAAATATGATGTTGTCACAGTGACCATCATTATGTTAGCAGGGCAGTCTGGCGATGTGGAATACCCCCGGGGCAGGTCATGAGGACACCATAAAACAAGCATTGGCAAATGCAATAGTTCTCGCCGATGCAAGAGCTATTGCCTTTGCCAACGGGTTTTAGCCATGTTGTATACTAGCATGGCTGCAAGTTAGTGACATAGAGGAGAGTGGTGGGGCGTGTTATAGAGTGGAATAGCGAGGAGTCGAGTAGAGTGTTGTAGAGTGGAGTGGCATAGAGTGTTGTGTATTGGAGTAGCAAGGAGCAAGGAGTGGAGTTGCGTACAATGGCGTACACTGGAGTGGCATAGGGTAGAGTGGACTGGTGTAGTGTGCATTGGTGTAGAGTGTTGCAAAGTATAGTGGTGTAGAGTGCAGCAGCATAAAATCCAGGGGCGTACAATGCAACAGCGTACAATGCAGTTGTGCAGAGTGTTGCATAGTAGAGTTCAGTGGCATAGAGTGTAGTGCTGCAGAGTGGTGTGGAATAGAGTAGAGTGGCTTAGAGTTCAGTGATGCAGAGTAGAGTAGAGTGCCGTAGAGAGCAGTGGCGTAAAGTGGTGAAGAGTTGAGTGCTGTAGAGTGCAGTGGCGTAGAGTGGAATGATGCAGAGTAGAGTGGCGTAGAGTGCACTGGCATAGAATGCAGTAGTGCAGTGTAGAGTGGGGTAGAGTTCAGTAGCGTAGAGTGCAGTGGCATACAGAGTGCAGTGGCATAGAGTGCAGTAGCGTAGAAGGCACTGGCGTTGAGTACAGTGGTGCAGAGTAGAGTGCAGTGGAATAAACATCTGTTATTCAGCACCAAGATGCCCCGTTGCTGGGGTGAACGTGCGCTTTACAAATACACATGTTATGTTATACAGTGCAGTGGTGTAGAGTACAGTGCAGTGGCATTGAGTGCAGTGGCGTAGAGTGGTGCAGAGTAGAATGCAGTGGCGTACAGTGGAGTGGAGAGGAGTAGAGTGGACTGGTGTAGAGTGCATTGGCGTAGAGAGTTGCAGAGTATAGTGGTGTACAGTGGAGTGATGTAGAGTACAGCTGCATAGAATTCAGTGGCATACAATGCAATGCTGTAGAATGCAGTGGCGCAGATTAGAATGGTGCATAGTAGAGTGCAGTGGTGCAGAGTGCAGTGGTGCAGAGTAAAGTAGAGTGGCGTAGAATGCTATGGCATAGAGTGGTGCAGAGGAGAGTAGTGTAGAGTGCAGTGGTGAAGAGTGTTACAGAGTAGAGTATAGTGGCATCGAGTGCAGTGCTGCAGAGTTCAGTGGCATAGAGTGCAGTAGCATGGAGTGCAGTAGTGCAGAATAGAGTGGTGTTGAGTGCAGAGGTGTAGAGTGACGTAGAGATTAGTGGCATAGACTACAGTGATGCAGAGTAGAGTGCATTGGCGTAGAGTGCAATGGTTTAGTGTATAGTGTTGTAGAGTACAGTGGCATAGAGTGCAGTGGCGTGGAGTGGTGTAGAGTGCAATGGTGTAGGGTGCAGTGGGGTAGAGTAGATTGTTCCAGAGTAGAGTGAAGTGGTGTAGAGTGGAGTGTTGCAGGGTAGAGTGAAGTGGTGTAGAGTGGAGTAGTGCAGGATAGAGTGCAGTAGCGTAGAGTGGCATAGAGTAATGACGTAAAGTGGTGTAGAGTGCAGTGGCATAAAGTGTAGTAGTGCAGAGTAGATTAGAGTGGCGTACAGTGGATTGGCATAAAGTGCAGGGGCGAAGAGTGGAATGTTACAGAGTGGCATAGAGTGAGGCGTACAGTGGAGTTGTGCAGGGTAGAGTGGAGTGGCCTAGACTTGAGTGGCGTAGAGTGCATTGGCATACAGTAGATTGGTGCAAAGTAGAGAGGTGTAGAGTGCAGTGGCGTAAGTGGCGTGGAGTGGTACAGAGTGGATTAGAGTGCAGTGGCGCAGAGTGCAGTGGCATGGTGTAAAGTGGAGTGGTGCAGAGTAGAGTGTAGTTGCATGAAGTGGTACAGAGCAGATTGGAGTGGTGTAGAGTGGAGTATGCATGGTGTGGTAGCACATTGCCATTACAGACAACATATTTTCAATTGAAATGAAGATTACATATGCACAGACATACAGTTTTACTAATAAAACTATACAGTGCAAAAACGATAATGTGTGGAAATGGCGTAACCCAGTGTATTGTTTTGTTTTCATCATATTAAACTGTTTGCTTCCAACTCACTTCAGAATTAACAAAAATGTGCTTCATTTGTTCTTTGCTAATACTGATACATTCTGAAATACTTGCAGAGTCTACATTTTGTTGTTGTGCTAGAAAAAACCCTTTCCTCTACCCCCAGTATCCAACAAGATTGTCACATAAATCCTCTCACTGAAGTGAAAGGAAATGTAAACACAAAGCTCCCTAGAGGGCAGAGCTTGACATTTGACCGCTGTCTTTGAATGCACTGCAAATGTGACAAGATACAAACAAGATTTACAGGCCTGTTTCCAGAAAGGAGCACTAGTGGAAGGATGTGAAAAGGCTTTGCCCCTTGGGAAGGACAAATTGAACCTGAACAGCCTAAAACAAATAAAGCCAGCAAATAGAAAGCCAGTAAATCTGAGTTACAAACCACAAAGCCAATGGTATGCAACGAGCGGAATGCATTCCCAGGGAAGCTTTCTTAATGTCCCCAAGATGTCTTTAGCAAACCAGTAAGCTTTGACCTAAAAATGATACTGGAAGGGTAAGCAAAATGAATGGCAGCAGTAATTCCCCAAATGCTAAAGCACAGATTAGAGACCAATACAATGCAAACATTTCCCCCTTACCTAAACCAGTTACGTTTTTATTCTGTGTTTATTAAATAATCAATACCTTAATTAATCTTTCATTATGTAAGATTTCAAATTGATTGTAGTTCTCCGTTTAGGAACAAGAATTACCTTATTCAGCCTGAATGGCATGTCCACGGTGCCCTCTGCATTAAATTTCTCTGCCCAGTTTCCCTTGAAATATATGGCATTCACCAGCACCAGGATTGTGGAACTATCAATGGAATCTTCAGGCAGCAGATCCAGAATTTTACCTAAAGCCAGGAGTTGAAATTAAAAGGAAATATCAGTGTGTATGTCAGATTTAACATACTTATAGGCAAGTCAAAAAAATGGGTTAGCGCAGCAAGGAAGCCAACCCTTTCAAGATGGGTTTGGAAAAGTGGAAGGGGAATGAGGGGGATAATGCAACTTAGAGTATTTTTTTTTTGGACCATTAGTTGTTACTACGCACATTTTCACAAGTCCACACCCAGGTCATCAATTCACTGCTCCAACTTCTTCACAAAAACATCATATTTTGTAGTGACTTGCAGGGACTCAATATGGTGAAGGACCCATTTGGGACTATTCCAATGTTCTCGACCCATTGGTCTCTCACTTGGTCCCCCAAAGGCCAGGCAGCAGATCTTCGGTTACTGCAACACACAGCACACCCTGAATATTCAAATGTTAACTGATGGGGATCTATGTATCACTCAAAGAACTATTAGGTTCCCAGATTGCATTCATGATATGATGATGCCGTGGATCTGCTGCATATCGCCCAAAGGAGGCAATATACCCTTGTAGAACTTCACCTCTAGCCAATGCCTAACACTCCCCCATGTCACAGTAAATCACACACATTCTGGCATGCACTGAAATCACTGACACATTATGTCTTATTCATTGCACATGTATGATGAAGGAGATGGCATCCCTCAAGGTCACTGAAACAACACATTGTTACTAAGAGACACACTTAAACTGGATTCTTTCTACATGTACTCCTGAGCAAAATTTGGCAGCAAAGCAGCAACAATACACATGGTCGCACAATAATTCACAGCCCACTACTTCTTGTTTTAGCATAAAAGGCCACTTTATTAAGACAGGTGTATTTCTTAAACTTTATGTAAACAGCATTGAGAACAACTCAAAAATCACTAATACATTAAAATAACTCAATCCCCAAATTAGCTCAACATAGCTTCAAGAACAAACCCCACGGTCAGCGAGCATCCTAAATCTAACTGCACTCATGTTGTTGAAAGCCCCAGCATTTCTCTTCCCCACCCCTGTGTCCTGTCCTCCAACGCCCCCCCCCCGAGGGATGGAAAAGCCCGCTCCAGACTGTCCAACCCCAAAAACCGCCTAAATATATAAATGAAAAAACCTATACCAGTCTTATAGTGGCGGAATGCTAAATGCATCCCATGAACTCCTGAAGGCTTGCTATATGTAAAGATTTTTGCAAAAAATCCCAAACCCAAAAAAGGGGGTGGGTGGGTCAGCTAAAATTCACCAACAGCCCTAGGCACAGCCACCGCGAGTGCCTTCCCGCCCAAAAAGCCTCTATATAAAACCTTCCCATAAGAACCGCCCCCACAACTACCAGCACCTATCCAGATATGTGGCCTGCTACATTGCGCGAAAACCCCCAGGGGGAGTCCGGCTCGCGCCAAGCTCCCCCTGGGTCCCCCATTGTGCAAGCAATGAAACAAGGTTAGGACAGAAACACTTTGCAAGCATTTCTATCAATGTTAATTCCTGTGTATGAACCATATGAAAGCTGCATGCAGTCACTTCAGAGCATATCACTGAAAAAGATATGGATGTCTGACTTTGAAAACACTACTTTCATCACCAGATTTCAGCTCCACAGTTACTGTGAGTGCATACTATGAGAATAGTGAGTTTTAAATATTGTGTTAATAAAATATCGTAGCCAGAATATCGACTACCAAAATATATGAAGGAAAGTATATACAGGTAAGTAACGATTTACTACATTTATCGCCACATGTATGTACCTTGATAATAAATATATATTCAAGGTACGTAGATATTAAGTTAAGAACAATAAATAGTAAACTTGCCTATATATATTGACATTCATTATAATTTGGGATTCAGTTTTCCAGCTACAATATTTTGGTAAATAAATGTTTTTGGGCTCCATATTCTGACGGACAGCCGTTTGAGAGTGGATGTTTAATGGCAACCAAGGTTACACATAAACACAAACTATTTCCATGTTAGAGAATGTCTGTCTTTCACAACTCCCTGCTCTCTGAAGAAGAGTCAGGATGTCTGCCACCTTACTTTTTTATCCCTCTGAGAGGACATGCCAATGATAAGATGCACAGATAAAAGGTGGTACATTTCTGGACCCACAATAAAACAGAACAGGCTTAAAAGCAGGTCCTGCTCCTGCTGTTTACACCGGACAGAATATAATGATGTGTCATAAAATACGCGCCACATTTTTGTCAAATGTTCCATACTATAGCACTGGGAACCTATGTAAAATGTGAAGAAAGATATTCAACCACCCAGAGAGAACAAAAAGAAGCCCATGGATGATGCACCACACCAAGAAGATGTAGATGACACTAACATCAGAGGTGATCTGATCAGATGTTTTCCTAATGATACGTGCATCTCAAAAAAGATTTTTGATCTATTAAAACACAAAAATAAAACATTTTTCTAAAAGTAAGCTTAATTTTGCTGATCACTAATCTTACCCTATTCCTAAGATCTTCACAACCCTAACCCCTGTGTTAAGCCAACAGAGCTAGAAATGTACCTTCACATTCCTACCCCTTCTTTAGTCCACCACCCAGCATCTTCACTTCATAACCTTTAAGCTTCTTATCTCAACAACTGTCTAACATCTCTATACTATCCTATCCAACCAATCAAAATCAGGGGTGGTCTTTTCTGAGTTAGCTTAACGGTTTGCAGGTGCCTGCGTCACTCCTTATGCACCAGTCTGTCATCTGAGATTTCACAGGTCAGGGTCTGTGTGGGTTTGAGTGGCTCTGTACACTGTCCTGCAGAGTTAACTGTATCCTCCGGTACTGTTCTCAGACCCGATTCACAGAGACTGAGGCACACCTATGAACAAGGTAGCTTCCTCACCAGGCTAGGAGATCACTTGATACACAGGCTTTATAGAGGACTCAAGGGCAGCTAGGCCTCACTCGAGACTCAACATAGTAATAGACACCAACTGGAACTGAATTGTGGTCCGCTGTTCTCTCAAATGTATTTTTGAAAGCAGGATCACCAGACTCTGCAATCAAGTGGGCTGTTAAACTCGAAAAATATCTCCTAGAAAGCTATTGGGAAGGTAAATCACTATACCCTTCCCGACCCACCACATATTAGGGAAGAGGACAGGTGTGGTATTCAAACCCTCATGTGGCTCCAAAGTCCTCCTTTCACTGGGACTGACTGCTCAATCTTACATTCATCCTTGAGAGAGGAAGGCACAAGAATGCCATTTAGCCAATGTCTCTCTATCGCTTTGCTGCAGGTGAAACGCAGAGGAACTGGTGTTGTATTGGCAGGATGTGGCTAAGCCCCACAACTGCAGCACTGTAGTTGAACAGAACCTTTTGGCAGAGGGAACTTGTGGAGTCAGGTACCCCTGACTCCACACTGACACAAACCCGAAGTATTCAAGATTGTAAACCATCTGGTGCACCTTTGCATGCCAAGCATCTTGTCTGTGATCAACAGCACCTCGCTACTGCAAAAATCCAAGACTGCTCTTTCCTTTTTATCACAAGGGGGGCTCAGATGGGAAGCCTCAAGCTTATCTCTATCCTGTGAGGACTGGCTACTTGCCAGACTGAGTGCCCTACACAAAGCTGTTCCCTGTATTTCCCACAGGTACCTGAACATTTACACATCTAGAACAGTTTTTAGGAACATCTCACCTTCCGCTCAGTGTTGAATTTGCCTGAATTCAGAGCCATGCTGGAGGATCCCTGTGTGAGAACCATCCTCCACATTGAAATCGCTCACCTGACATCTCCGCCCCTCAGTCTTACACTACCCTTCACTCTGCCTCAGCGATGTATCATTTCTCTTGTGGATTTTCCTTGAACTTTATTTTCATTAACCGGATTCCCAATTGCACAATCAATGCAACAATCAATGGTTCCAATGCACAGCTCAGAGACACTCCAATAAGGGCCTCAACCTACATTACCACCAATGTCCTGAGACATTGGGGAAGGGAGTGCACTCATAGGTAGGGAACTGAGAACTCAGGTTATCATGTGGTTGACCACATAAATATTTGCTATTGTCTCTCTCCATGATTCAGGAAGCCTCTCTCTCTTTGAGTCAGCATTTACCCAGGAAGATGGTGTGGTGGGCGATTCGTTTTGTCCCCAGAAAGTGGTCACTAATTACAATTCCTTTCTTTGCCATATATCTATCTCCAAATAACGGATATTACAAGGTATTGAGCCTGGATTAGGAAATAACATACTGACCCTGTATTACCAGGTCAATTTTCGTATGTCAGACCAGATTCCAGGTCCTTTTCCAATTCTATTTACCAAGCAAGTGGTAAATGGTATTGGGATATTGCTGTGGATTGGGGAGATGGGAGGGTTGTGGTGGGGATAGATAGATGTCAGGGGACGGGAGGGCATATGTGATGCCATAGTGCTGGCAAGGGTGGGTGGGGCTGTGGGAACAGCCCTTGCCACTCTCTAGTTGTGGATCCACACCTGGTAAAGTAGGGTTTGGTGTTTCCGGATCATTTTAGGTTCAGAAACACTGCACCGCTACTAGTTTGGCAGACAGATATTCCTCAGGTGTATCACTCCACTTGCCCCTTAATGATACCTCTAGAGAGGTCACAGGCCCTGCCACTCAGCCATTGTGCCTCATTCCTGCAGACTGAATTTGTTGCGATAAATCCTAAATGTGTATAGCACTGAGGACACAATACAATGCATTCACAAACGTGTCATCTCTGACCTCAGTAGGAGGTTGATGAGGGTGTTAAATGACTTACTGATACTTTCAGAGATGTCATTTGTTTTGCTACGGATTGACAGTTTTGAGGCTGTAAGGCCATTCATGGTCCTGCATACTGCCTATTTCTGTCTCCTGATTTCCAGTTAGTCTTACTAAAACTTTGCTACCACCTTCAGAATACAATGCTCGACCCATCAACTGGATATCTTAAAACCTCTCCCCCACAGAAAATAGGAATGACTAATAATGTGATGATAGACATGCTGTGAGTATTGGCTTTCAATGGCTTGTATAAGGTGCCAAAGAGTAAGTGATGCAGGCAAAGGATTTTGAGGAGCTATGGTTCATGTGTCATCATGTGAGTTGAAATCACTGTCAAGGACTTGCTTGACTGGAAGTGCAAACCCTTTCTCTTCTAATTCACTTGGATATTCCTCAGCTACCACCCATTGGCCACCAAGCTGCAATTAACCCGGCACCAGATAATCACAAGAGAGGTTTCCAATGTAAGCCATATACAAACATGTACTTATCTCACGAGAACCAGGAGGCAATGCACAGCAACTTGAATGTCTGTACCAATTATGAATGTGTATGCCCAGTTTCACACTTACCAGAGCCTCCACAGTAAAAGACACACAAACATTGTATTGGCACAAAGCAATCTGGACACAATCACAGCTCTAACCAGTGGTCTTGTCTCAGATGTTTCAGGAAAATGCAGTACATTCATTATATGCAGTATGTATTAACTAATTCAAGTTGGAAATTACATCATCTTTGATGACCTCTGTGATCTTGTTTTCCACAGCGTGCCAGGTCACTCCAGCTTTACCCATCATCTCAGGTCATGCGAAGGGTTCTGGGCAGTGAACAGCTAAGTATAAATCAATCGAAAGAGGGGGGACTAGGACCTATTGTGGTCCAGTACCCGTGCTCCTTGTCTGACAAAGGGGGAGCCACGGTATTCCAAGATACCAGCGACTACGAGCAGGAGTGTACACGACAACTCAGCAACACCAAATACTAAAGGAAGCTGGATACTGACCCAACGGAACGTCTGCTCAACCATATCAGGATTCTAGTGAATGAAGCAGCCAACGAGGGCTGGATCTCCCCCCAGGAAGCATTGTTTTTGGTAAATACCGACTCCAGGATACCATACTTTTATCTCCTCCCGAAGATGCACAAAGGCATTGTCCCACCTCCTGGTTGCCCTATAGTCTCAGGCATTGGATCGCTCCTGGAACCCTTGAGCCAGTTCAGCGACTACTTCCTACGTCCCCTCGTCCAAGGGACACCTGCCTACCTACAGGACACAAGAGACGTACTGAACTTGATCCAAGAGATCAACGAGAATAACATCGAGGAGATTAACCTCCTACTTACGCTTGACGTGGAGGCACTGTACACGAATATCCCCCAAGACGCTACCATTGAGGTCGTTGAGTCCTTTCTACGCGATGCAGACATCCCTACCAACACACCTGTAGACTTCATCGTGGACTGCATCACCATCGCCCTGAAAAACAACTACTTTTTGTACAGGACCACTACTTACCATCAAGTACAGGGTACGTCTATGGGTAGTACATTTGCGCCTAGTCTGGCGGGGCTGTACATGGCACACTTTGAGTCATCCTTCATCTTCAAGGACACCAACCCGTTCCAGGAGAACATCTTGACATGGAAGAGGTATATAGATGATATTTTCATCCTGTGGAAAGCGACAGAGGAGGAGATTTGTCTCGCCTTTCATGACTGGATCAATGGTTTGAACCCCTACTTACGGTTCACCAGAACCCTATCCAACAAGGAGATCCCTTTCCTTGATCTGCTGATAACCCTGGATGGTGGACATCTGCACACGAAGACCTACAAGAAGGAAACCGACCTCAACAGCCTACTCTCATTCGAGAGTCACCACCCAAAGGCCCTGAGAGAGAACCTCCCCTACGGGCAGTTCTTGAGGATTCGGCGTAACTGCAGCTCCACCACTGAGTTCGACCGACAAGCCACCACTCTTGCCTGCAACCTGAAGGAGAGACACTACCCTACAGACATCATCCAAAAAGCTAGAAAAAGGACGAGAAACAATAACCGCCAGAGCCTACTGGAAACCAGGGTACGTCAACCTGACGACGTCATGACCTGTGTCAACACCTTCACCCCTTTGTCCAACCAAGTCAAAAACATTATCAAACATAACTGGAGAATCCTGAACTCGGGTTCACTCAATCTAGAACAGCCAAGGTTCGCCTTCAAAAGGACCACCAACCTGAGGGACCACCTAGTCCGTACACGACCACGCCCCAGCAAAAAACCTCCAGATAACACACTCTGGAATCTACCCTCTGTGACAGGGCACTATCCCTGTGGCCAGTGTAATGCATGTGCCCTGACAAAACATACCAAGAAAATACAACTAGGGGACTTCACCTGGGAGCAACGTTGCCACACAAATTGCAACACTAAAAAATGCATATATCTAATCACATGCCCCTGTGATCTCATCTACATAGGGATGACCACCAGACCCATTAAGATCAGGATCAGCGAGCACAAGAGCACCATTCGTTGTGGCCGCACTGCCACCAAGATGTGCAATCACTTTATTGACAAAGGGCACCCATGTGATGTTATTCAGTGGACCATTCTTGAAACCAATCCAACATGGAACAACGCCTCGCTGCTGCAACGCGAACAACGCTGGGTCCACCGCCTCCAAACTAACATACGAGGCCTTAACGATGAAATACCATGGACAGAATTATAACCCCACTACTGCCATGCCCGACATTGATCTTATTGATTATCCTGATTTTACAATGCACACTCTCGCACCTCTACGATAATGACTATCACATTATCTCTGTAACTTAGCAGAATTCTTCCTTGTCTCTCCTCTACCCTTGCACTACAGAGTAAGCATCCTTCAGCACTTCCTGCAATTAGGATAACCTATGCAGACCCTTAAGGTCACATTTTTGTAGACCCCGGCACACCCCTGCCTATTGGTCACCTCTCCTGACCTGCCCAGCGGTCACCTTCATTTCCACTGACTCGCCAGGTTAGACACTTTGCTTTTACCCTTACCCACTGGACCTATTTAGGCCTTCAGATGCACCATGGTCTACGCTCCAAGATGGCGCTGGATGGACCATCATTTTAATCTTAGTGTTAGAGGCCCCTGGGAGCTGGCCTCCACGTATGGGCAACATTCTTGTACCATGTTATAACGCCCCGCTCTAACAGTGTCCGATTAGCCACTACAATATGGCCGCCACGCATGGGCAGCATTTGTACTCACGTACGAGCCCTACGTGACTCAAGACGCCACAACTACACACACCTGATAGGCACTAGCTCCGCCCACCAGCAACCCGTAAGCCAGATTCTCCCCGCTCGAGTGTCCGATACTATTTAGAGTGCATTCATGAAGTGGGACACCAATATGCAGGCAGACGTGCCGGTGGGTAGGTTGCACGACATTGCTCTCCTGATAACTGTGAGTATATGCCAATTGGGACCCCACGGCCCCCCACACTAACTATGCTCAAAGATTAGTAAATTTGTGTAAATACGCTTTTGATCTTTGTGCTCTGTTTATCTCCCTCTGCACTCTACCACAGCCCGCATCAGAGCGGGTGCCCGCACGCTCTAGCCTATGGAGTATCTTCTTACCTTTGATTAGGTAAGCACCCGTTTTCCGCTGCGCTGTTTTGGAGTCACCAATTTACATAGTGCATAAATGTTATGTTTTAGCCTGGCTCTTGAATCACTTTCTTCTATGTACCTACCAGCTTATGACCACTATGAGCAGTGTCTTTTTCCCTACCTCTGCAACGGTGGTGCTCCGCTGTTGGGCTTGGAGAGTACCGCATACATCCCTGCCACCCCTATGGCATGACGTATAGCCGGCGCCCCATGCCCGTGTCGTCACCTACCAACACGAGGCGAGTACCCTCACATCTCATGACAATTACGTTTTACGTCAGCCTCCTTGCCAAAGCGTTAGCCACATTCGTGGCTTTTTACTACAATTGCTTACATGTTCGTCGCATATATGTTATTTGTGGAGGTTTACATTGATTCCTCCGATGTCTCTCTCTCTCTCTCTCCCTCTCTTGATTCCTAGGTTACGAAAGGAGCGACTAAACTATTCAGTTTGAGCCACACCGTGGTTAGACACAGGTGTTGCCCGCCCTGTTCGATTAGGGTTCTTGACCCCACATAAATCACGTTTTTATTTCACTACACCCGGTCCTGATGAAGCGCCATGGATCTTGCTGACCGAGCAGGCGCGAAACATGTTGACCTATGACCTATAGTTACTAGGGCACCTTACGCCATCTCTAGTAACCCACGACCTTCGGGGTCTTTTATTCTGGCGAGGGAACCTTTACATTAAACTTTACTGACATTTGGAATCCCTCAGTCAGTTTTACCCTTCACGCACTCACCTACTACTCACATAGGACCCTCGCTATCACACACCTGCACTCATCATACGGCAGTCTTTACAAAAGATCTCTGCCAAAGTGACCCTCCGGGGGACCCATAGGGCATTGCAGCGCCAGCCCGACGAGGAGCAAACGCCTGATGATGAAGCATGACATCCTTCGGGGTGTGTGAGGGCATCATGAGACAAGACTAGTGCTTGCCTCTAGACAGTAGTTTCACACCTAGGCCCCCCTTCCCTCTTTTATTTTACTAGCTCTACCTGCAGGTGACTTTCCTACACCTTGCTTTGGAACAGTTAACCCCCCTTTTTTGATCAGTGAACAGCTAACCCAAACTAGTAACACCTCTGAACTATTCTTGTCTAAATTGCTTTCCTTTATTCAATGAAATAAGGTCCACAAACTGTTTTGCTCACACTGTGGGCCATAACCAGTGCTTACATTGAGCTGATGGTTGCTGGTGGGGCCCACAGAACTTATTTTTGGGGACCATCACGTATTTTTTCCGCATCAGACAGTGACCAAGAGCAAGGGAGAGAAAAACACATACAGAGGAAAAAAGCAGGAAGAGAAAGACAGGAAACTGTAGGAACATGCATGAGTGAGATACAGGGCAAGGAGTTTCTAGAGAGTGGATCGAAGAAGTGTGAGGTCAATGCAAGACTAGGCAGCCCTAGTATTTGGTGTGCCAACATTTAAAAGCACCATGACCTCTCTTCTGCAGCTGCAAAGCCAATTAAGCATCATCACCAGGTAAAATACTATCCAACATATATGCTATGACCACCTTAGCAAATTGCAGCATTTAGATATTGAAGAGAGGTGGTAACACGACTGTGAGATACCACTGCTCAAAAAATAAAGGCTTGGAGAAAAAATGCCTGAGTTTTATCTGACGGACAAGGCTTTCCAAGAATGATGCGAGCCAATACTTGATTACGCCTCTCAATCCCTATTTTCTATTCTGTCAAAAGGTATTTGTGGCCCATCGAGTCAGAGACATCAGACAGGTTCCTATGTCCTTGATCACTGGCCTACAAGAACTTGTCCTGGATTTGAACTAGGACCGCAGTCATCCAGAACTCTACCTTGGTTTGGTCCAGCAGTGCCTCCTCCAATTCCAAAAAGCTTTTTGCAATTAACCCATTGTATGACTTTTGCTATGGTCAGCAAGTTCAAAATATGCCTCAGTTATGCTCAGTCTCTAAGTGCCAAGGTAGGCTTTTTTAAGAGATGCCTCACAACAGCATTTGTAGACATTAGTGCTTCCTTTTCTTCCTGGAGGCCCTGATTCACAATATTGTAAATCACAGTTCTAACTGCAAGAGAGTTCTTTTTAAAATAGAGGTGAGGCATGGATATAATGGAAATCCTGAGCACCCCTAAGTTGCCCTCTACTCTGCAATTTAGGCATCTGTGATTTGCTGAAATTCTTTGTACTTCATAAAACTATATTACTAGAGTTTTGCGTTGTGACAAATAATTATCAGGATTTGGATATTGAATTGTTTGGTGGGCAGGAGGTTCAAGCAGCTGCTGCAGTGTACACATCTTTAGCTGAGATTTGAATCATTTCAGCAGGAGCACTGTATTTACTAACAGCCACAATTAAATGTATTGCACTATCAGGAAAATGAAAAGGTCATATATTTAGACTGGATTCTGGCAACAGTAAATCAAAAATCATGGACGCCCCTCCACTGAAAGACATGAAAACACACAACACTTTGCTATCAATTTTTGTTTTAGGTGAAATTGATGTTGTTGGAGAACGAGGCAGTATCTGTGAGGCCTGCACAAATAACATGACTACATTTGTCCTTCACTGGGAACCAAACACCCAATTGTAGCGCCTCACTCTCAGAGGGTAGCGTTGTAGAGCAGTCTGAGGCTTTACTCAAGGGAGGTGGTGTGGGCTAGTAATCGCCATTTGCAGGTGCGCAGAAATAACACTCAATAATTGATTGTCCAGTCTGTACTTTGCTTTATAAAAGTATGAGTACATTTATTAAACACACACACTACTCAATACTATGCACCAATTTACAAATATACATAAGCTGTTGGAATTACTTTGTGACATTGCGTAACATCTCCACCCCTCCCAAAAGGGGGTGGGGTCTAGTACCACCACTCCCATGTATGCACATCATCTTGCCCCCTAATGCAGTGTGTTGAGCCTAACCTGGAGCGAGGGCCCTGCGCACTGGCACCATCCCAGTGGCGACCCACCCCATTACCTCTACGCGCATTAAAAATGGGTACACCTGCCTTGGTGACACATAACCCTGACTGAGCATTTCCTACTGACCATAAAGTATGCACCTCTATATCTTAAGGGCTAGCAGTCTGGGTCTTCACCTAAGTGCAGCAGCAAGAATACATGTTTACGCACACCTTAGAATGACAGTACTCATCACCTTTGTTGGACATTAGAATGCATTGCAATTACAGCCCCTAAGGGCATCAGAGATGAAATCACAGGATTACGCCTATACAGCCAGACACCCTAGCAGGAATGTCTGGCAACATAACCCACTTTGCTTATGACATCACCTTACACAGGTACCTCACATTACATATGTGACCTCCAGTCCCTCTAAAAGGAATAACCGTTAGTAAATGCAGTTCTGGTGCAATTACACCTCTTCACCTCCAGGGGATGTCCTTCTCGAGCCATCCCCAACTCAGCCTTTCACTCCATTAAGCCCGTCGCAATACACCCTCAGCTGTAGAACAAAAGTTCCAGCCTAGAAGGTGTATAAATGCTGGTTGAGCCCTTGAGGGGTTATCCATTCCAAATCCCTAGGAAACTTAGGGTGGGACTTCACTTCGTGCTGGGGAGACTGCGCTTCTCCAGCAGCTCCCCCAGCACCCTTTTTCACTCTTGAGGGTGACCCCCTCCTCTGGGGGCCACCTCGCACCAAAAACGATGATTTCCCCATGCCTGGCAAGGCATTACGGGGCGCTTTGTGCTCCTTTTAGTGAATATTTCATGAGCGGCTCTCCCGCTGCGCCGGGGAGAGCCGCGATCCAGCTGGCGCTTCGCGCCTCCTTCCACGCTTGGTGGGGGCCCGGTCCCACCCAGACCCCCAGGTGAGAGTAACGGCTCGGGGAGCCCACCCCCGGCCGCTCCTTCTATTTTTCGGGGCCCGGTCCCAGCCGGGCCCCTCGCACCGCTTGTGGTCTTCCTTCGGGGGGGGCTCCGGTCCCACCCGGGACCCCCGCATGTCCATTTGTAGGAGGGCAGCCCGGGGAGCCCACCCCCGGCTGCCCCCGCCGGCTCCCCGCCCGGCCAGCACCCACGCGTGCTGCCGCGGGAGCCGGCAACCCAGTTCTGGTCTCTTCGCTCCGGCGGGCAGACGGCCAGTCTTCGCCGGCTTCGCCGGGCTTCGGGGGAGTGCAACGGCACTCCCCCACCACACGCCAGCCATCACCGCGGGGCCCGGAGATGGGGTCCCGGGCCCCGGAGTCTTCTTCCTGGGGGGGCGCGACGGCGCTCCCCACTGCCTCTTCGCCGCACGGGGCCCGGAGATGGGCTCCCGGGCCCCTCCCCTGCTTCGCGCGTCGGCGGGGGCCAGGGTGGGCTCCTGGCGCCCCGCTGGGGAACATTTTCACGGGGAGCGCGACGGCGCTCCCCGACTTTGCTTCGGGGCCCGGGGATGGGGTCCCGGGCCCCCTGGGGCTCATTTTCGCGGGGGGGGCGCGACGGCGCTCCTCCTCCTTCCTCATTACCGGGGGCCAGGGTGGGCTCCTGGCACCCTGGAGGGCACAATCTTCACGGGGAGCGCGACGGCGCTCCCCGGCTTTGCTTCGGGGCCCGGGGATGGGCTCCCGGGCCCCCGACCTCCTCTTCGTGGGGGTCAAAGGTCGCTCACCTTCTGGGGGCCATATCTCAGCCCCTGGGGGTCCGATCTGCCCCATTTTCGCGTCCTCTTGCTCCTTGCGGTGGCCCCCAGCCACTGTTAGCACTCTCCTTCGCCCTCCGGGTCTCCAAGAGGGGGCATTCTGCAGGGAGCGGTCTTCACTGGCTCCCTGCGTCAGACTTTCGCCTGGCTCTCCTCCTGGGCCTCTCTTCTTCCTGCACAGAGGCCCCTGCGTCTGCGCACTGGTCCTGGTCTCTTCTTCTGGTGCTGTTAGGGGCCTGGGGGGCAGTCAGGGGGTACCTCCTTCCAACTGCCCATTGCCAGGCTCCAGCACCTTCCGCCTCCGCAGACCACACCCCAGAGAGAGCTTCTCTTCCTGTGCAAGCACTTTTTAAAAGTTGAGTAGGGGGCTGGCAGGAAGTCTCTGTTGGTCCTATCCAACAGCGCCACATCACTTCCCTGCCCCTGCTCCCTCCTTCTTGTCCAGCCTCTGGGCTGGTTCAAAATGGCGTCGACCAGGGTCTCTGGCCACATGGTCTCTGAAACCAGAGCCCTTCCCTCCTAGGTGCAGCCTGGTGCCTGGCACCCAGTGATAGCTGCTGATGGATGAGCCTGTAGCTCCGCCTATCTTCCCTTCGTGGAAAGGAGGTCTTCGCTCTGGGAGGGAAAGGTCATCAATCCAGCCTGCTGAGGTCAACCCCCAGCCAGGCCCTGGTTATGATCTGACTCAGAGAGATGTAACATTTCTGGATGACCCAAAAGCAGTACAAATATGACTCTGGACTCTGCAGAATACTTCTTTTCACATCCGCTACAGTGGACTTTAGTGCGTGTCTGGAATCTGTAGGCCTTATGGAAGTTAATCTAGCACATGGGCTCCACATCCCCATAGGGGAATAATGAAGTGAAAAACACAGTAAAGCACACTGACTTTCCCTGGCATGTTCCTTCCTAGTGTATAAGGCCTATTCCGTGTCACCACCCAATTCTGCATAAATCCTGCCACACCATTCACTTTGTAGCTGCTCCTGGACTGCGCACGCCAAGAATCTCCCCTGCGCAGCCCCTACACGTGTGCACACGCATGTACACAGGTGTCTGCATGTAACCAGCCCGGTGCCCCTTACTCCAGCTGCTGCGCAGCGGCCTAGTCAAGCTAGGGGGACACCAGTAAAATCCACATGCAGTCTCTTTCATCATGAGTTCACTGTGGATGAGTCCCAATTTATGAGGCTCTCCCACAGTAAAACCTCAACACCTAGGTGCTCAAAAAGCGAAAAATCCGGGCGGCCCATAGTGTCAGAACTACCTTCTAACAGATGTTCACAGAGTTGAAGACTGACTTTGGTAATATAAGAACCAAGTTTGAAATATGTTCCTAAACGGTTGGCCATATACATGCTCGGCTGCACAGATATGGCAACAGACTCGCTGAGATCGAACAAAGAATATCGAAACCTATAGATTGTTCTAAGCTAATAACACCTGAGGTATAGAGATCAGAAAACATGCTGAGGAAGTCCCTCCCAAAATAGGCGAATAAGGGCCACCGATGTTAGAACAGTGGGTGCATAAGGCGAATTTCTGAATCTGCTGTGACCTGTAAAATAAAGTAATTTGTGAAATAGCTAATGTCTGGCTTATTACACAGGACACGCCTTTCTACGCAATGGAGTGTGGTCTTTGATCCTTTGTTTCTAGAAGTGTTCTTGGTCAGTATCCCCTTCCCAGTGAGATTGCTCTATTATAAAGTCCGGGACATGATTCTTAGGCTAGCCATGGAGATTGACCTACTGCCACTTTGAAGAGCATGGACTCTGACACTCTACAACTATGGCACTGTCTGCACACACATTATCCTTCAAAGTGAAAAGATTTTTGCTTGAGCACAAGTGGAGTACACAATTTGATGAAAAGTTGCATTTGCTCAAATCCTTAACTGCTACAAGAAAATACATAGTCAAAAATGTGTTAAGCACAAAATGTGTGTAACACTTGCTTCCTGTTATAGACCCACCGCCTTTGAGAAGTATCATGGCAGCAGGTTTTAGCTCAGTATCTTTCTTGTCTTCCACCAAATGTGTATCCCGCAATTTTGTATTTGTGGCCAATTACAATTGTTAAGGGACTCATGTGCTACTAGTAATTTCAGTAAGTCAGTGTTGTTAGGGAGTTTGTTTTTATGGTGGTCATTGTGTTGTGTTTCCTCTGACAAATGCAGTTTGATTGGTGCATGAAACGCACCTCTTGGATAAATATAGTTGAAGTAAGGTAAATGGTTTGAATTTCCAGCAGATTTTGGCATGTATGGGTGTAAGTTCCTTTAAAATTAGCACTGAGCTGCCCTAATCTTGATTTCATCATCTCACCTAGTCAGTATGTTTTCTGCACAGGATCCTTAGGTCCGGAGATCTTTGGCAGTCTGTATGGTATTGTAAGCGAGGTGTTCACCAACATATTACTTGAGATGAGGCTCATTGAAAAAGTTACACCTGTTAATGTGAGCACCATCCCCATGTCTGGGCCATGAGCTGACTAACGTTTTGTGACACTTGATTATTGAGGGCCTCATTCTGAGTGCCCAGGTAACTCTGCCCTGCAGGAGTAATCGATACAATGGGCACTTGTAAAGAGTCACTGCAGATTACATGTGGGACTCGGAGTGTCCCCATGGAAATTAGGAATTAATGGAGGAATCAATAACTCCAGGTCCTATTTCCACTGTAATTCCTCATTACCCCTGGAGTTTCACCTGGAGATCTGGGCCGCTGAAAATTCCGGGTGAAACAAAATGGATCTGTGGTGTTTCTGAAGA
Organism: Calotriton arnoldi; assembly: GCA_963921515.1. NCBI lineage: Eukaryota > Metazoa > Chordata > Amphibia > Caudata > Salamandridae > Calotriton > Calotriton arnoldi. The sequence continues at coordinate 871,186 of CAWUFW010006480.1, forward strand.
TCTCACCATTCTGATAGGGCTAGTACCTGCTTTTTTGTCTCCCTTTCGGAATTATGAGAGAAATCATAAATGAGGCCTTCCAAATGTGGAACAGGCCTCTTACATGTTGGTAAATACGTTGCAGTGCAAAACAACGAATAGGTTCACATTGTGAAGCTGTGCAAAAACATTGATTGCCTTGTTATCCGATTCTTAGTACACCTGACTCTTAATTGCTTGTATCTGGAACCCCACAGACAGGATTTCTTGCAGTGTACTTTGTATAGGGGCCTGAAATTGATGTATTTAGGGATGTCATAGCCTTCTGCAGATGACTTAGTAAATCATCACCACAATGCACAAATTAATGACGAGCATACAATAAAGATTCTCCAACATGAATCTTCATGAAAAGTTAAGCCATGATGCATTCCTTTTATATTCTAAAGCATAAATGCTAGATTAAAACAAGAGAAATGTAAGACGAAGTCATGTATTCTACTTTTCCTGGACTTCACTTACCTTTCTCCCCAGACTACCTTACTACACTTTTTCACCTTTGTAGTTCCTGTTTTGTTTCCGCAGAGTTATTTAATATCGGTCTGGTTGAAAATCTACACAATAAGTGTTACTTTGTACAGGAGATAAAGGCAGCCTTTCCCTTCATCTCTATGGTACATTACCATTAGTCTGCTCCTCCACCCATTTGTTAATGCCCTGGCGTTCTACATCGGCGGCACCAATAAAGTCAGCAGTCGTTAACTCCGCGCCATATAATTTCAGAGAGGAAGCCAAATATTCCTGTAGAAAGACAACAGAAACATTAGTTATTCCAATCCACAGGAAGCACACAGAAGAACAGTGCACAGTCAGTGGGTGTGTCAGAAATAGAGTACTCAGGAACAAAATGTATCAAGCCATAGCTTTTTCTAATCTTATTCTTTTTATTAGGCTACATACAGCTCCAAATTCTGGAACTAATTGTTAGTCACTTTTACACTCCTGGTAAAGCGTGCGATGACCAAAAGACATAAATTCTATATTTTCCTTTCATAAAGGCTTGGTTTACCAACAAAATCCCAAATTGTTTGCAGATGTAGGATGCTTTTGGGGAACAGACATCCTTGGGGAAACGGGACTATACGTGTATGTGTTCCTAAGTAGTGAACATCTTGTTTATGCTTGATTAGGACTTTGAATACTGTTGCACTTGATAAAATTCCCCTCTTTCAGATGTAGCTCGGTTTTGATACACTGGAGACAAGAGACCTTATTTAGAGTTTGGCGATAGGGTACTTTGTCAAACCCATCACCTCATTTTGACGTTCCACCAAGCTCTCCATATGACCCTAGTTCTATATTCTCAAGGAGAAATGACTGGCAATATAATGATGAGAACATGGGGCATGCAAGAGGACATTCTATTCTTACGTCTTACCTTACTCTAAGATCCACCAGTGACAAACTATGCTTCTGACGATCCCTCAAGGTTTGACTGAGGTTTAGGAAATTCATAGTCCAACACGGCAAAGGATTAACTGTCCTGCGGCATGAGGACCCATAGCAAATGGGAAAGCTTCAAGACTAATGAGATTATTAAGGGCTTTAGTAAACAAAGAGTACCACAACACCTTGTCTGTCGCCTCTTCATTGTGCGCTCACCAGTCTCAGTGTTTCACTTTGTAGGAGTTCCCACGCTGCAAGTAAAGTGTTTCAAGTCTTAAAATGACTTGTTCCCTGGCATTAGCGAACCAGTAGCTTAAATGTCATAGATTGCCCCAGACTGCTGCAAATTTCCCTGTTCCGGCACCTCTTGCCTACCACCAGCATCTATACCTGAGGCCGGGTCTTCCATTCCCACAACACTATTATCAAGATTTCCAATGTGCTGCAACCTGCCAGGTAGGAAGAAAGAATGGATCTGCTATCCCCTTTCTTTTCATCTGTGAAAAACTAAAAATGTCAGAAACGTCTGGCACATCCAGATTCACAGCAGTAACTGAACCAGACGCCTTCATGATTTACCATACTTGGTGCCGTTCAGATGCCCCAATTCTCAATTTTCTTTTTTGCAAAATCCCCAACATTTCAGAAATAGGCATAGCCCTGAGTAACAAAATTCACGAAGAATTGCCCTGATGCTAATGAGGGGATGCTTTGCTATATCATTGTTACACCAGACATCTTCTGTAGTAGTCCCCATCAAGTGCACTGGAGCAAGAATCAAATGCCTGCAGCATTCAAGAGATGGCAATGAGCAAAGATAATTCGTTTAGCTTTGCCCAGTGGCACCTGAGAAAAGCTATCAGCCCCACAAAGATGTTCTAGGCATTTTAGGATTGGCTTCTTTTCGGCCATAAACCTTTGACAATGCCTGAAAAATAGCAGTTCTGAAAACAGAAGTGGGATTCAAGCTCAGCATTAGTACTTTGATTGAAAATCAGCAGGAATATTCTTGAACCTGGCTTTGGTCCCCAGAATATTCCATGCCCGGTCGGGCGGCATCTCTTTCAGGTTCCTAGGGGCACAGGCCTGGAATGTGCTCCCTGTGTCACTGAGATCGGTGACAGACTTAGCCATATTTAGGAAACTCCTTAAAACCTGGCTATTCAGTCAATGAACAATCACCCCTTTGCACCATCATCTTGTCGTGTTAGCATCGGGGGATGTCAGTGAGGTTGCAGAGAAGGCCTTCTGAAGCGCCGGGACACTTTTGTTGAGTAGCTGTGAGCTATATAAATGCCTTCATTCATCCATTCATTCATATTGGCATAAACTGTTGCCTTATTTTTAATTGAAAATATTTTCTCAGTTTTACTAAATAAAATAGTTACAGAGGGCATATATCCCGAATGCTTGCGCTGGAGAATTATTTCCACAGACATAATTCTGCAAAATTAAGTGACCAATCTGGATTTAGTTATGGTTCTCGAATACGTGATTTACTTCAAGGTTGGTCAAACTAGAGAAAAAATATTCAAAGAGAACGGTTCACGCCTTAAATTACAGTGCATTGTAATTCGGAAGCTGGCCTCCCACAACACCTAAGACCCGACAAGAACTGATTTTTGTGCAAGACATAAACTCAGTTGTCATGTGAACTTACTGGAAGGAAGGTGTAGGTCTTTTCTCCAAAGAGGCGATTGGCCAGATTCAAATGGTAGGAGGCTCCCGCCTTGTTAATATCTGTTGATAGAGACTGAAAGCCTGGATGAAGATCTTCAACGCCATCAAAGTGAAGAGTCTGAATCAAAAATAGATATAGGATTATAGAGCGTCATTTGCTTTTTGAGGCACATTTCACAGTATACTACTACTGTACAAACAGACATGAAAGCCGCAGACACATCTCTCATTAGGAGGGGCCCGGTGTGGTATCCCGTGGGTTAGGATGGGGGAGCACTGTGGGACATTCTTACTCGTCCAGTGTTCCCTTGCCCAGGATTACCGGGTCCGAAAATACTGGATCCAGTAATCCCAGGCCTGCAATCATTGGACACAGACCTGTGTGCGGTGCTGTGGGGGCTGCATCAGGCTGCTGCAACCCACCCACTCAGCTGCTGCATAACGAGGGAAGATGCAAATGCTCCTTCCAAGCTCTACACTCATCTGCTCCACCCTCCACCCACCTCTCATAATATGGGCCAAAACACACACTCGGTATCTATTTACCACCTGCTCCAAGCAAGTGGTAAATGGATGAGGATTTGGGCCTATTATTTTCTGAAGAATGGAGAAAAACACATAAAATTTGACTCTGAGTATTTGCGGATCAGTGTGTTACTCCCCATTACGGGGAAAATAACTCTTAATTCCCATATTTTGGCGAAGGATACTGTCAGGAATTGGTGATTTCGGCCCATGGTATCCTCACACCAATTACTGAGGACCAATGGAATGAATAACACTCAGCGTAGAATAAACAGTTCAACATTTGCAGCATGAAACATTATTGCAATTACAATACGAGAAATCACAATCTTGACACAAATACCAAATCCGGGACTTTCAAATAACAAGGAGATACTTTAAGAGTTTGGTTGGGTCCTGTCTGCAATTTTAATGAATATCAATAGAGGATCTTTACTTCTGCAGAATATCTAGCGTTTATTCTTCAATACATTTCAACAGAATATTCTGTTGTGTCTGAATAGTAAATGTTCATTTTAAGAGAACTCCTATAGAGTTCTGTGTAAGTGGTTTCAGTACAAAGTTCAGTGTAATGTATATTCTTCAGGTTTCTCTAATGGGGCTCCACAGAACAGTTCCTCCTATGTCAAGGCAAAAGCTATAAATCAAGTGATAATTCGGATTACAATGATAAGGATACACTGTGTATCTTAGCAACGCTAAATTTAACAGCAGGGAGAAGCAAATCCTTGTCTCAAGGTCTGAGTACAAATCAGCTTCAGTGGTTAAACTTTACCTAACTGCAAAGCAGGTAAAGTTAGAATAGTTCCTAGCTAGAAATGCAATGCAGGACATGCATTTATTTTACCTTTAAATTCATGAGATCTTCAAGAAACAAGTATTTAGTGATTGGAATTTGTACATGGAAATGATGGGATTGTGTGTCTGTTTGACAAAACTAGAATCATTAGACTTGCAAGGCTCAGGCACTTATTTATTTATTTTTATTCTCCAGAGTTCTAAATAGCGCGAACTGGATCCAAAGGTATTGGGTATCAGAGCGCTTTACATGAGCACCAGTTGCTTACAGAGAGACACATCCATTTTTGTTAGGCACGGAGAGATTAAGTGATTTGCCCAGAATCACAGGATGTTGAGCGTCATTGCTGAGACTTGAACCCGGTTCCCCAGATTTGAGATCGACCATCCTAGCCGTTAGGCTACATCCTCTCTATGTTAGATATTTGTAAATCGCACATTGTAGACTAAATCACATGTTTGGAATCCTTGCCCCAGCATGGAGCAGGACCACGAGTTAGTTTAAGAGAATCTGTAGTGTTTGTGGGCTTTCCTGCCTAGAACTGATGTTGGCAGGAATCTTTAAACACATACCATTTTGACCCATCATACATTGAGAAAAATCTGGTTAGGGGAGAATTGTTTCCAGGAGGATGTGGGCATACGCTGGTATGTTATGCAGGAATCTGTGGCTGTAGTATGTCTTTTTCTGAAATTCAAGGAGGAAGCAATCTGTGTCACATTATACTTTTTGAAAGTAGTTCATGGGTACACATGCATATACTACACACTTTGAGCCTTAGTTGATGTTGATTATGTTGTGGAGATGAGGGGCAACTTACAGTAGCCCTGGGCAGAATCACCAGAGTGGGGAATATTATAATATTTGTGGCAGCCCTGATTTGGGTGCTCATACTGCAGAGGTTGACTTCTTTTTCAGCCCTTGGTCAACCAGGAAACTGAAGAACATTTGGAAATAGGAAAAAATCCTGAATCTAGATATTAATTTATAAATATATCTGAAGAATTTCAACATTCCCAGAGTTGCTCATGGTTGTAAGGCAGCCAGACCTGGCCACAAGACGATGGGTCACATAAAGCGTCAAAGGGAAATGCTTGCAGTTACAGAGAAGCGTTAGGATGACAGAATTGTCAGTTTCCTCCAGGCAATAGCGGGGAAAGGTGGGAGATTAGTTATGGTTGTGTTATGAGGATCTTTACCATGCAGTAGTAATTATCCAATGAACATGGAGCAAAAACATTCTGTCTTGAATTCAACATGCATGTACACGCATTAGCTTACACCTAAACTAAAGGCAACCAAAAATAATAAGCTGACACAAACATAAACCAATCTGATTTTTTTTATGATGGTGCTTGATGTTCCTGGAGTATTTGTGATATTTTGTAGCAAGGTTTTGTGTTCCCCCAACCATACCAAAGGCTGGCGACATGTTGAGAAAAATAATTATTGATAAGCTACATTCATCAAATGTGGACATGATATTACCCAACCGAAGGACACATTTCCTTTTATTGCCGGTGATAGAAACATAACTGTTATGTTTTCAGAAATGTGGAATCTTTGAATAAGGAGTGGTGCTAGTGGCACACAAGCTTTTATTACATATGAAAAAGCGAAGTAATTGAGGAAGTTCTCTGGATCCAGTGAAGGATGCTGTGCTAGCAAATAAGTGTGCATTCATTGAACATCCTGGGTTTGAGACAGCCACAATGGCTTGAGTTGATGATACTGACTTGTGGCGGTGGGGAAGTTGATGTATTTTTTTGACATAATGGTGGAGACATGCGACTCAGGGCTTGTGAACATTTCTTTCCCTTGGCAAGTTGTCAGGCATCGTTCGTACAAATAGAGAAACCCCAACTAACAAGATACAACTTTGTGATTACCTCAAATATGAAAACTCTAGATTTCAAAAATTAAAAAAATCTTTTCCAGACAGTCCAATCCCAGGTTTTACACTAATTAATGACCATTAAAATCTCATTTACAACCTTAAAACCAAAAACCTAGTTATCTGCAAAGTTCTAAACAAAGTGAACTTTGGAAGAAATAATCGCCGCACAAACACTACATAAAAACCTCAGACACAATGTCATCCTTGTCATATCAATGATGCAGTCAACGACCCAAGTGTCACTATCTACAAATTGTTCTCCATAATGGTCCCGTCATACACAATCCACCAAAGACATTAAACAAATTTAATTTCAACCTCATATTATATACTTTTCAAGTCAACTATCCAAACCTTTAAACCTTTAAAAAATAGCTAATTGTTCTTATAAAGGGTTTGTTTCTGCCTTGAACAAAATCCGAGTCACAGCAAGCTGTTCTTTCCATTACTTCTTTAAACTTTTGCAGGACCTTTTTCATTTAAAAAAGCCAAACAAGATCGCAAAAGAAATAAAATGTAGAGCACCAAATAATTCTTAACAAACTCTTGATGAGCTAGTGAATGTATATGCACATCCCAAACATCAACAAGTAGAACCAGGGCTGTAACAACCTTTGCAAACATTCAAATCTGCAATCAGATACTCCTGCAGCACTGAGACAACTACCATCGGAATCATTCCTCAATGAACTCCATAAAAAGGGTGATAGATGAGATCATTATTTAAGCTTTCTAAGGCACCAGAGTCATCTTTAACAATATCGCCCACTTCAAGCCCCTGCAGATTGAGGCTGTGACGAAGAGCCCGCTGATTTATTGACTAAATTCATTTGTGAGGGATCGATCACAGTGTGCACACTCCACAAGCATCTTTTATGCACTTCTGTAAACCAACTTCAATTTGCTATGGGTCCTCGAAGGGCTCATATTACCCTTCTTACTGTTTACTACTTTTAACATGAAATTAGCAGTTGCTCTGCTAACTAAATATGCTGTAATAAACACCGATACGCATCGTTGAATAACATTATCCATCTGTCTTATGGAGAGGTGTGGTGCAGCGGCCAGGGCAGCTGACTTCGGAGCACAGGGCTCCCGGTTCGATCCCCGGCTCCGGCGGCAGCTCAGCACCATGTGACTCTGGGCAATAGCTCACTTAATTTCCACGACGGCCTCCTGTGCCTTGAGACCCGTAAGGGTGAGTAGTTCGCGCTTTACAAATACGGCTTTAGATTTTTTTCTTTTTCTTATAAGAACAAGACCCTCAGGGATATTAGGAGTAAGATTGATGAGTTTCAGGAGGCAGCCATAAGGGAGAGACACTATCTTGGGAGGGAGGCGCGTGCCAGAAGGTATGGAGACGGGGACCGAGCAGGCAAGACACTAGCAGGTCTACTTAAAAAACCATCGGATAATGAGATGGCGATTGGCCAGACAGCTGTCCAGGCAGAAATGATGTCCTTCTACTCCTCATTTTATGGGGCGAGGCAAACTGCCACCCACCCGGACCTAGTCACTTTCTTTGACTCTATTCAGCTCCTATAGCTTGAGGGTGGCCACCGCAGTTATTTGGATGAGCCATTTTCGGAGGAAGAGGTGATCAGGGTGATCCGAGCCTTGCCTGGGGTTAAGGCCCCAGGACTAGACGGACTGACGGCCACCTTCTACAAAGAATTTGCACCGCTGCTGGCCCCATATCTCATAAACATTCATGAGGTATCGCTGGAGCGGGGGGGAACTCCCCCCCTCGCTCGGGAAAGCGCTTATTATCACGATTTTAAAACCAGATAAAGATTCGCTGTTATGCGACTCTTATAGGCCATTATCAATGATCAACCATGACAATACAATTCTCGCAACTCATTGCAGTGAGACAACTACTGTTGTTGCCTCTTGTGCTGCACCCTGACCAGTGCAGCTTTGTCCCCGGCAGAGCCACATCTCACAACCTACGCACCTTTTTTGCGACTATGCAAGAAACAGACCGCTCACTTCACTCGGTTGCGATATTTTTGGATGCCACTAAGGCATTTGATTCCTTGGAATGGCCATACTTGTTTGCACAAATGCAAAAATAACAATTGATGGACAGAATGCAGAACAATGTCATACATTCACCCCAGTACAAAGATCTAGGCCTAAATCCATCGTTTTTTTGCTCACCATGCCATTCCAGTTTGGACCCAGCCATATGCAAATCAGTCTTGACCCTGCGCCCAATGGGAGCAGTCCAGCCCGAACTGCCAGGCCAGGTCCTCCCTGGACTGGAAACAAGCATCCTAGGACCGGTTTCAGGGTATGTCACCCTTCTTCAACCAGGCAAGCTTGAATCCAGTGGCACAGTGAGCAAGGGACCCACGTCTGGGCATACCCATCCCACTTAGGGCGAAAAGTGTTACAGCAAACAAATGATGGACGGAATGCTGACAATGCAAATCAATAAAAAGGAAAATATATATATTCTTTTTAAAACATTATCCACCTGTCTTTACTTCCTGATTTAAACCCTTTGCACTATTTATTAAGCACAATTGTAAACTGAAATGTGCGGTTATGTTTTCATTCACCATGTGTACAGTGCTCTGAAACAGACATTGGGTAAATCCACACTGCATAGAACTAGGATAAATAAATAAACAGATAAATAAATAAAATGTCTCAAACAATAAACCAGAAGGCTGTATTTCCTACACCTTTCATGAGACTTACCAAGAAAAATACAGAATCACTATTTCTAACTAATTACAATGTCACTTTTAAGGATTCTGAATTCTTCCATCAGGGAAAAATGTCCACCTTCACGTGAGAAGCCAGATCAATCTGGCTCCTTCCTATCCAAGAAAAATCCCAAACTGGATTTAATTAAAATCGCAAATCCAAACTCCATTAATCAGACTTCAGACTGGCTACACACCTGGTGCAGGTATGGCCACTGTCTAATGATACGCCTGCCAGATTTCTTTAACTCCCTTGCAAGTCGGGGAGAAGAGCAATGCATGCTACAAGTCATCCATAATTCCTTATCTGTACTTCTGTTGAAATAGCTCTGTAAATAGGCATGAAACTATTATAGGTATAAACGCATACTGTAGAAAACCCATATGTAAAATGTAAATTGTAGGAAATCACCCCCTTTTCTGTATAGCCACATTGGACATTTCACCTTTTGCTGGACCCTATATTTTTGCAAGCTCAAGACCTCTGTGCACTTTAGTACTGCTAACCAGGAGTGCCTGTGCTCCCTCTTCAACAGTGGTTAAATTAGCTTATTCCTGATTGGCACTTTTCACTTACTTGCACGTCCCTAGGATATGGTGTAAAAAGTGCACCCAGGGCCTGGAAGTTAAATGTCAGTTGTGGACTTCAGCACCTGTTGTACCGTCCAACATAGTGTCATTGTCAACGTGGTTACAGGCCTACCTTCTGTAGCCTGACTGTTGCAGTGTAAAACCTGCAGTGCAAACTGTAATAATAACCCTTTTTGACAAGTAAAAATCTCCCTTTTAAAGATTAGTAAGTCATCCCTATATAAACCTTATAGCCCTTAAGTTAGGGTGCATGGCATCTAAAAGTGGGACATGTAGAAAATTAATGTTACCATGTCCCTACCCTGACAAGGCCCAAAAAACTATTTTCACTTTGGCAGGCCTAGCTGTCAATCAATCAGTCAATCAGGGTTTAGTAGAGTGCACTACTCACCCGTGAGGGTCTCAAGGCGCTAAAGGAGGGGGGTGTGAGCAGCTCCGTTGGGGTCATTCGAACAGCCAGGTCTTGAGGTCCTTTCTGCGAAGGGCTTCTTTAGGAGGGGGTTGACTTCGGCGTCTTTCCAGTTGTCGGCGAATGTGGCGGTCTCGAGGGAGCAGTTGATAGTTTGGCGTAGCTCGGGTGCAATGGCAGTGGCGGCCCTGTGGAAGATGTGCGGCGGGCAGGGGTAAGTAGGTGCTCCGGAGTGAATGTTCTTCATTGTCTTTAAGGTGTCTTCTAAGGTGAGAGGGCTCCAGGTGAGAAGGGTCTGTTGGATGGTGCCATTGGGGGTGGGGGTTGAGGCGGTGGCATGGTCTTGGTCATCGAAGCTGCGTCTTGATCTTGAGGTGAAAGAAGGAGCTGAGTTTGTTGCAGATGTCTTGGGAGGGAGGTACGTCGATTGTTTCGCTGTTGGGTTTTGCGAACTCCTGTATGATGGCGAAGTGTTTCTTGGAATTGTGGGCATTGGAGAGGATTCTGTCTTGGATGAAGTTTTTCTTTGCTGATTTGATGAGTTGGTGGTGTGCTGTGATGGCTGCTTTGTAGGCCGAGTGTGCTTCCGGGGTTTTGCTGTTTCTCCACTTCTGCTCCAGTCGTTGGCATGCGCGCTTAGATTCACGGAGATCTGTGGTGAGCCAGTTGGCTTTGTTGTTGTGTCATCTCGTGGTGTTCTGGAGGGGGGGCGAGGGTGATGGCGCAGTTGGCGATCCTTTGGTGGAGGTTGCTTGCAGCTGTGTCGGCGTCCGTCGTAGTAGGGGGAGGAGTGCAGGTGAGGGCAGAGGGTAAGTGTTCTTCAGAGACTTTGTTCCAGCTTCTGTGTGGGGGGCGAAGCGTGTGCTTGTGTGCGTTGGGTTTCGTGAAGTAGAAATGGATGCAGTGGTGGTCTGTCCAGAGCAGTTCCGTGGTGTGGCTGAAGCGAATGTTGTTTCCTCCGGCGAAGATGGGGTCGAGTGTGTGTCCTGCTGTGTGAGTGAGGGTGGAGACAAGTTGCTTCAGTTGGTGAGGTACTCCAGGAGGTCGGTGGTGTTGGGATCGCTGTGATTGTCCAGGTGGAAGTTCAGGTCTCCGAGAAGTATGAAGTCCGTAGAGGCGAGGGCGTGAGGTGCGATGAGGTCTGCTATGACGTTGGTAAAGAGGGTGCGGGGTCCGGAAGGTTTGTAGGTGAGTGTTCCGCAGCGCGTCGTTCTGGGGTTGGGCTGGATCTGGAAGTGGATGTGTTCCATGGGGGGTGAGGCGTCCTCCGAGTTGGTGGTACTGAGTCGGAGGGAGCTCTTGTGGACGATGGCGAGGCCTCCTCCTGGGTGGTTGGGGCGGTCTTTCCTCAGGATCTTGTATCCGTCAGGGATGGCGGTTGCGAGGTCGGGTGCGGAGCTGGGGTTGGTCCAGGTCTCTCTGAGGAAGGCGACGTCGGGCGAGTGAGTGTTGAGGAGGTCCCAGATTTCTACGGAGTGTCTGTGCTGGGAGCGTACGTTGAGGAGGATGCAGCTCAGTGGCTTGTGTGCGGTGGCGTCGGGCGTGTTGGGGGAGCTGCATCGGTCCGGAGGCGGGTGAAGGTGCGGCGGCAGTGTCGGCAGGAGATTGGGGCTTGGGTGTTGCTCGGCGTCGAGAGCTGGCAGTTGTTGTTGCGTCCGGGGTTGAGTGCGTGGAGAGTGCTGGGGTCGTACCGGTGGGGGGGTCGGGGGACCAGGGTCCCTGGCGCTGGTCACGGTCGGGTCGCGGACGGGCGCAGACGAACTTGCCTTTGGCACGCCAGTGGCCACCATTAAGTAGGGATTGGGGAGGGTGAACAGCTGGGAGGCGGGAGGCAGGAGCGGGAGCGACACACTGGGGGGGAGGGGCCGCGGGGGCAGCAGCGGCGGGGAGCGCGAGGGAAAAGGAGGTAAAGGAAAGGAAAGAGTCAATGAAAAGGAAAAGCAGAGGAAAGAAAGGCAAACAGAAAAAAAGGCAAACAGAAAAAAAGGCAAACAGAAAAAAAGGCAAACAGAAAAAAAGGCATACAGAAAAAAAGGCATACAGAAAAAAGGCAAACAGAAAAAAGGCAAACAGAAAAAAGGCAAACAGAAAAAAGGCAAACAGAAAAAGGCAAACAGAAAAAGATGACACACACACAGCGGACTAGCAGAAGAGCAAGCTCTTCCACTTGACCACCAGGGATGAGGCGCAGGCAGGAGCCTGCGGGTGGAGGAGGGCCTCGAACACCTACCTGGCATGGAGCTCGGGAGGCGCGAAGGGCAGTCCCACAACGGTGGAGCTGCGCAAGGGGAGAGCAGTGACTCTGACCAGGAGCTGTCCTATGTGGAAAATAGTTTAAAATACTAATTACTGTATCTGGGGAATGGGATCATCTAGAAAACTAATTAACCAAGTATTGGTGATAGTTCTTAAAAATGCAATAGTGAAGTCTGATTTTTAATAATTATTAAGAAAATGTAACTTTTAAAAAGTCACTTTCCCCTACCTAACGTGCCTGGAGGCTAATTTGCATTAGCTCTCCAGCTTCTCCCAGCCTGTGCTCATCCTTGAATAGATGTGAATGAGGTGTGAAATGCATCCCAAGAGCAAACAATAGGTGGACCAGAGTGGGATGAGATGACTTTTCTGAGTTCAACAGACTATGGGGGTGGAGGCTGTGGACTTCCTCTAATCAAATCCTGCTTGACAGGTCTGCTGATCCACATGTAACATTTGGAGCACACTTGAAAGGGAGAGAACAGAATGGCAAGACACTTCTTGTGGATCCCCTGTCTGGTTGCTGTAGGACCCTGTTTGTCAGACCAGATTCAGACTCTGGGTTTGTTGTGGGTACAGTGCGTGCTTCAAACTGGATTTTAGTTTTAGATGTGGGAGACCACTAGGATTACAATAGTATACTCCCCACTCACACCACCACCCTCAGAGCCCAATTGTAGGGTGGCAGAAGACTTTCACCGTCTTGACAAGTCCTGACATATGGCATTTTTTACCTGTTTTACAATGAAGCAACAGGAACTACTACAAATGTAGTTAGGTCAGGGCCTGTGAGCCTTTACTTCATCAGTCAGAGAGGAGTGTCTTAGGGTATCTCCCACCCACATGGATGAAACCTACAAAGCTAGGCCCTCACCCAGCCTTCCTCAGAACAGCTTCTGAACTTGCAGAAGATCAGAAGAGGACTCGACCTGCTGACTGTCACCTGAGAGAAGTCTTGAAGGACTGGACCTGCTCCTTCTTTAACCTAGGACAAAGAAGAGAACTCCAAGGGTCAGCTGGTCAACTCCTGTTTTTCAACAGGGATACAACAAGCTACAAGAGGCCTTTTCCACGAAGTACCCATCTGACTAGTGGCAACTGAACCTGAACTGCGCCGTGAAGTTGGCCTCTGCCTGACACACTGGGAGTATTTAAGTGCCTCCCCTGAGATCCGGGGTGCTTTAGAAGTGTAGGCCTATGGTGGATTGGGAATTAACAGACTAAGGGCCTGATTTAAATGTTGGCGGAAAGGAGTACTCCGTGTACCGAAGTTTGACGGACGGCTCCATCAACATGATGGAGAAATACATGAAACATACTACTTTTTTTAATTTACAAAAGGAAAATTCCAAAGCATGATTTTTTTTTTTGAAAAGCAAAAAAAAAACAATGAGCATTTTCCCATGCGATGGGTGGCATTTAAATGTTTTCACACGTCCTTACTGCCAGTTTTTTCACAGAGGTGACGGGCACTGAAAAGTGACCGGGTGTCTGTCATCTGTATACCGAAGGTCCACCCAACTCTAAAGGAGGTGCGCTGGATTGCCCTTTCAGCCAACCTGAAGGTCAGTGCACCTACCACCTTTAGAGTTGGGTGGACCTTCAGTATACAGATGGCAAACACACTGTCAGTTTTCAGTGCCCATCACCTCTGTGAAAAAATTGGCGATAAGGACGAGTGAAAACATTCAAATGCCCCCCATCCCATGGAAGAATGCTCCCATGGTGAGAGGGTCATTGGTTTTTTTGCTTTTCAAAAAGAAAATCCACCTTGAGATTTTCCTTTTGTAAATAAAAAAAAGTTGTAAGTTTCATGTACTTCTCAGTCATGTTGATGGAGCTGTCTGTCAGAATTCTGTGGGCGTGTACCCTCACCATGGCAGGAGTAAAGTACACCGCCATGGAGACGGTAATTACTCCGGCCGCCTAAATTTGAATCAGCCCCCAAGTCAGAAGGTAAAACCTTTGTCCAGGACGACCCTGGTTTGTGTATCTGAGCCGAAGCTCCATCACAGCTAGCCTCAAATCACACATTGGTTCCAGTCTACCACAACCATTTCATTTTCTATTGCGCTTTGGGCTTTATGGCACTATTTCTACTTGATGCCCGCATGTCCATGTGTTTCAGGCCCTTCCTAGCACTAAATCGGAGTTTCTTATACAGACTGCTGAATATTACCCTGACTCTTACATACCTTCAGCATCTGTAACATGACATGCTCACACACTAATTTCTTTCTGCAGAAAGGCATGTGGCGGCAATACTCTTCACAAACCTATCCTGCAATATCCAACCCTGTAGTCCAAGAGCACTAACTGCTCCTGGACTATTATTTTAAAGTGGTAACAGAAGATCAAGCCCTGGTCGAAAGTAAAATTCTCATTGTTGAAAAAGTAAAACATTAATAACTTCAATTCTAACCTTTGACACCTGCTCAGCAGAGTTGCCCCTGGCTCCCAAAAGCACCATGGCCAACGCAGCTGAAATACTGAGGGGGGAGAAGAAAATGTTGCCTGTTGGGTTGGTTTCATTCAACTTTTGGAAGAGATCCAGAGCAAAGTGGGTGTTTGCAAGGCTCAGGTTATCCATGTTTAAAATCTGAAAATCAAAAGTAACTGTCAGTGTGGTTCCCTGCACAGAAAGGTCCATTTTCAATTCAAAAAAGTTTTGTTGACAATGCATTAGCTGGCATTTAATAATACCACTGGAAATGTTTTCTCAAACGTTTACAATGTTGGTGTAAATCAAGTGACTTCATTATAAATGGAAATCTATTGCAATGTAGTTCCTCACCTAGAGCATTGTAGATCCGGACTCAACAATGGACATACTTTTCATGAACAGACAACATTCTCTGACATATACTAGAATCACAGAATAAAGCGTACAAAGCGATATACACACTGGTTCACCCTTCTTGAAGTTACATTGCACACAAGCAAATACCCAAAAGATTAGGAAGGTCTTGGAGAATCGCACCAAGATAGGGGTACATGTTACTTCCTACAGAAAAGAGGAGTTTTAGGCATGAGGTATATCAAGGCAACAACATTGCACATGCCTAAATAATAAGATGGTTAGGACACTGATCAGCCTTTCCCCTTATGCGTGTAATGGAGCATAAAAGAAGACTGGAGAACATCACATAATAGGAAATGTGTGTGATAATATCATGGGCAGGTCTGAAGACCACATCAAATACAGAGTGGATACAAGAGAGCACAGGATGTCACTATTTTTATATACCAGAAACATGTGAATCAACATTCCAGAAAGTATCAAATATACTTGCAATTGTTTACTTAGAATAAGCGAATGAGATTTATTATACATTTTAGTTCAAGAGCAGATTCCTGCAGGACTGAATATGCCATTTCCTGTGTTTCAGGCTCTGGATAGAAGTAACATCAGAAAGAATACCATGATTTATTTGCTCCCAGATCCTCCTGGCAGAAAGTACTGGGAATGTGTGATTTACTCACCAGGTACATCTTGGACTTGTTATGTACAAATAGTGACTGTATAACACATTGGGAATTGCATGAACAGTATACACCACAGAGGTTCTGCTTTCTGCAGGGTCAGTTCCTCAAAGGCAGCTGTAGACACACAAGGCTGAATGACTGCTGACCATTGGTTTATTGATCTAAGCCTTTATCAAGGACATTCTCAACAATTAAACACTGTCCTGCCTGGAATAGAAATTCTGTAGATTGCTGGTACTATTAAAATAAAAGAAAATAGTATTGCCTGAATAGAATTGATCCACAGGTGTGAGGCTCGAACACCATCACCTCCGTTTTGTCTCTGTTAAGCTTTAGACAGTATGACCCATCCGATCTGCTACCTCCTTCAGACTTTGTTTCAACTGGTCTTTTTTTAAATTTGGTTATCCTGAGTTAAAGATTTAATAATCTGTGTGTCATCTGCATATGATACAATTGAAAGACCGTAGGCTTGAACGATCTCTGCCTAAGGACTTGCATACAAATTAAATAGAGTGGAACTGAGTGAGGATCCCTCGGGAACTCCACACTTTAGGGAGAAAATCTCTGAGTAGAAAGGTTTTTCATATACCTAAAAGGCTCTATCCTCCAGAAATTAGGTTAACCAAGTCAGTCATAACTGCTGCAGTCCTTCCTTGGTCCAAGTTCATTTTAAGTTCCTCGACCACGGCTAACAAAGCTGTCTCTGTGCTGTGAACGGTTCAAAATCCAGTTTGCATATGATGAAGCACATTATTCTGTTTCAAATATGCTGAGAGGAGTTGATTGACATGTTTTTCTAGTACCTTACCCACAATAGGTAACAAGGATATCAGCCTGTAGTTTTCCACTTGAAGCGGATCAAGGGTAGGTTTTTTGAGTATAGGTTTTATCACCACGAGATTCCAAATAGATGGCACTATACCAGACTGTAAGGGAAAGTTAAGTAACTCTTTAAAGAAGAGGATAGATTGGTTTCTCCTCTGCCTAAGAATATGAGGAGGTGCAGGGTTTTACCAAATTCATTAAGGCCATTAAGTCTGCTTCCTTAATCTCCTGAATGAAGGAAAATGACTCAATTTGTACTTTTGCACTATAACTAAAAGGTATTTTACCTCTTATTTCCTGGAATGAGGATACCATGGGGATACTTTACACCCTGTAGGACTTGGATTAAAGGAAAATTAATCTGTTCCTTTGAGGAATTTTCCCAACCCTGAGGAAGTCCTGTTGGACGAAACGCGTTGGCTGGGCTGATGCATGCATGTTATCTAAACTGCAATAAAGTGGAATTTGAAACAGATGAACAAAGACTCCCTGATCAATATATTTGGATTTGATGGATTTATGAGATTTATTGTACTTTACAAGCTGATTTAATATAGCCATATGCTCCTTTTTACTTTGTGTATATGAATAATTCAGTAAAGTGCACTTTGAGATAAGAAAAGACTTCCAAGACTACAAACCTGGATAGCAAAGACTTCAATAGATTACAGTGTATGTAACCATGCATCAGACACCCAATTTTCCCACATTATTATCCTCTGGACAACAGTTTTCCCTGGTAGCTATTTCCAGCTGTGGAGAAAAACCATTTCAACAAAGGGTATGCAATATATACTCAAAACCTCATCTGAGTCAGTGCTAACATAGGCAGAAATGCAATTTTCACCAGTTTTAGTGTCAAAATGTTCCTACAACAGCTATGGTGTAGGCGGGAATGGAGCTCTTAAAATGGGAGGGCTATTGATAACATCATCACAGAGCAACATGAAGGGGAGAATGCATGTTATGTGCTCAAATGTGAAGACAGGTCCTAATGACAAAGAAAGTACATTCTGTGCTAAACAAGGCTTGCCACCACCATTGCAAGGAGAAGCTCTGTACTGATGATATTTCTGAAGTCTAGATGGGTGGATACATACTTTGGGACCAAGGACTCCACAACTGTCGCATGTCAAGTTGAGCACAGACCATAAGGAATTTCCAGGTAAACAAAACACTATTTGCAGCAGAGCTGCACAAGTAGTTGCATATTAAGGATACAGAAGGATAATACTCATAAATGAAGTGCTTACAACTATATACTAAGTCCCAATAATCACCAGTAGGTTTTTGGTTCCTAGCTAGGCTTTCATAAAGGATGTATGTGGTATTTCTATAGGGCGAACCTAGCCAAAGGGCAGCCGAGCAGTGTACATAGTCAAAGACCAGCATAAAGTCAACAAATGATAGGATAGGTAGCTGGTTTGTGGACGGGTAATGCATTGTGATGTAGTTTTCTTTAAATAGATATATTTTCAACTCTTTTCTAATTTGGTGCAGCATTGTGGCAGTCCTGATGGATAAGGAGATGTTGTGCCAGATCTTCAGTACATAGAAGGAAAATGCCGGTTGCCTTGTTATTTTCTTTGTTACACTTCTTAGTCTGCAGTCTGATGGTGTCCTGGCTGTGGGTGTACTGAGAAGCACCAGTGATGGTGAGCCTGTCTGCAAGATATGTGGGGATACTGGTTGTGATGGCTTTGTAGATTATGTCTTGTCAGATTTATTTTCAGGCAATTGTATGTTATTCATACAACATTAATTAGCAGGTTGTTGAGGTATACCCACTGGAAATGTGGATGGAAAAAGTATTAAGACATAACTGAGGAAATGCAACTGATTCACTGCTCAATATATTGATATAAAAGGGATTAGCTGCTAAGATGATGCAATGCGGATGTCTGTGCCAACTGGTCCAACCTTTGCCCTACTGCATCAACAGCATGTCCCTTACAACCAATGACTAAGAAGGTTAAACAATCATGCTACAAGTTCTGTGTGATGAATTGCGCAAAGGTGCTGAAAACAGTTGCCATGATCAGCATTGAAAATTGTGACCATCAATAATTCTTAAAATCCCTATGGGGCACATGCATCAAAGGTTTTTGCGATCGCAAACGGTGCGATTCGCAAAAATCGGCCGTTTGCGATCGCAAAATTACCTTTTGCGATGCATCAAGGGTCAGGCCTTCGCAATTTGAGAATTCGCAATTAATTGCGAATTCTCAAATTACGATTGCATTTAAGGAATCGCAAATTGAGATTCCTTAAATGCAATGCATTAAAGTAAAAAAATTAGCGATTTCGCTACTAGGGCGCAATTTACCATGAAGTTGAACTTCATGGTAAATTGCAAAAACTTTAAAAAATGCACTAAAATCCATTTTTTAAAGTTTTAGGTTACACACACACATGCCCTTGGGGCATGTGTGTGCGCAACATGGGTGCACATCATAATTTCAGGGTGCAACAGGGTGTCATTTTGACACCCTTGCACCCTTGAAATTGCATGAGCAATTTGCGAGTACCTACTGGTACTCGCAAATTGCTCATGCAATCTTCAATTCATTCCTATGGGCCTGTAGGCCCATAGGAATGAATGGGACGGCATTCCTTAATTGCGACTCGCAATTTGCGAGTCGCAATTAAGGAATGTTTAGGAATCGCTATTTTTATAGCGATTCCTACATGCATAGGCTTTTGCGATTCCTTAATTGCGATTCCTTAATAATCGCAATTAAGGAATCGCAAAAGCCTACCTTGATGCATGTGCCAGTATGTCTGTTATCTCAATATCCTCCTCAGGAATGTGATCAGTTTATGTAATTGCTGCAATAGCTAATGGGCGTTGGTTATTTAAATGATATAAGCCATAAATGGCAGAGTCACTGTTAATCAATATTAGGGTGATGTGTCAATGTTCCTATGACTAATTACAGGTTTCATCACCACAAAATATTGAGATGTAGACAATGTCTTCTACACTCTCAAAGCAGCCCCATATTTGATTGCTGTTCTTGAGGTGTATGCCAGAAGCTACACCTCAGCCTTAGAGATGGCCAATGACCCTGAAGAATCACTATTTGAATTTTTTCATAAAGCTGAGCTCAAGTGAAGACAGAAGAAAAAAAATCGAGTTGTGTGTGAGCAACACCATTTCCACTAAGAAGAGGCACCTCATGGAACTCTTTGAGTCTACAGCCTTTAGCCCCTACAAATACCTCTTTGAAAGGGTTAAGTGAAACGGTGACTCATGCAGCACACATTTTGCTATACATTGGTCCTTGTAAGTCATCATAACTTACCTTCCACAGAAGAAAAACGGATGTTTGCTAGTGAGTGGTTCTGAGTTGACCAGAATGTCTATTATGCCATGCAATATCCTGCAGTGCAAAACATCCTCTTCCTGGTACCTGCTTATTAGCAAGTTTATGCTGTATGTTCCCTTAATGCATTCCCACACCCATGTCCTGAGATGTTCTCATCGAAGGTGAGGCATTCCCCACTCATGGTGCACTCACAAATAACAAAAAAAATAATCTATCTCCTGCCACTCTACCCCACCCTGCACATTCCCCGTCAACAAAATACAAAAACTAGCATAGCTCTTGCCACCTTCCCCTCCCAACTGCATGGTTCCTATCCCCCATCAACTAACAAATAATTAAATAATACCTGGCCTCCTGCCGTTTTACTACCTACCGCTTGAAATAACCAATGAAATACCCTACCTGATTCCACTATCCACCTACCCCACTAAGTTAACTTCCTCCCTTTCCGATCTCTAGCTCCTTCCCCGGGACAAATAATACAATGACTCCTGCCAATCTCCATATCTCTATTAGGTTTTCTATGCAGCTCTCCACTAAAAGGCTGGTCCCTGAATCTTGAGGGAGAGCAGCCAGAAGATTCAGATGAACTTCTGTCCTTCTGACAGAAGCACTGCAGACCACCTCCACTTGCCTTAGATCTTTACAGATCCAAGAGAGGCATGGAAAGGTCATGGGGGTGGAGCTTGCAGCATTTACCCATCAATCTCTTCCTTCTCTTCTATAGGATTTGAGGATGCTGTGGAAAAAGGAAGAGATGGAATTGCAACATTTGCCTTTCATCTTCTCCCACAACTCTGTAGAGACCCATGGGACTGAAGAAGGGGGAAAGTGGATCCCCAGCATCCTCCTCTCTTCGGCTTCTTTTGGGTCTGCAAAGATCTGGGGGAGGCAGAGTGTGTGCCGCATGCCATTGTGAGTGACAACATACGGGTAAATGAAAGAACGGTCTTCCTCTCTGAAATGACCCACTGTCGCACCTCGAATATAGTGTACATTATTCTATGCCCCTGTAATTTGGCCTACGTTGGCGAGACAGGGCGAGAATGCAGAAAGAGAATTGGAGAGCATAAGTCAAACATTATACTATTTAAACACATGGCTCCACTGGTCAGCCACTGGATAGAGGCTGTACATACTGTAAACGATCTCAGGTGGACAATTCTGGAAAACGTTCTGCCCCAAGCAGGTAGAGAGCTGACCTCTGTACGCAGGAAAAGAGAGGTTTTTTGGATATTTACCCTCAATACTAAAGAAAAGGGCTTGAATGAATCTCTCCCTTGGGAGAATGCCATTCTATAATTATCCCTCTGAGTATTCTCTCCCCCTGGCCTTGGTGTCTCTGTAGCCCGCTCGGACTCCTTGTCCCATCTTTTATGCTACTGTTGCTTAGTTTCTGTATATGTATCTACCTATCTATGTCCTTTGGACCATTTTTGGTGCATGCTCCCTTCCCCCCTCCTCTGTATACATTGTAGGGAATCTGCCGGGACATTATTTATGCATTTCCTTATTCCATTCCATCATGGCGCCCACCTTTTCCTTTCTGTTCCCCCTCCCTGTTGTCCGTTTTTCATTTTTGAGTTTGTCTTAGGGGAGGAGTCCATCCTTAGTCCTTTCTTGCTACCTGTTTGCCGCCCCGTGTGCAAGGTATTTAACCCGGCATCAATCACCTGACTATCTTAGTGTTTGGCGTTTCGGCGTTGAGCCTGCCGTGATTCTGCCCGGATGGTCGTTTCCACCGTTTGATCTTTCCTCTAAGGTAAAATCCTTTTTTCGTGGCTGCGCCTGTGCACCCCTGCGTCCGCGTATACGTTTGCTCTGGCCTTTTTGGCGTGCCGTGTTTTTTAACTATACAATATAACCACTTTATTCCTATGTCCCCGGTGGCCGTTAATCTTAGTATGCCTTATTCCTTTTTTCCGCGTACACATGTAGATAAATTCATCTTGTTGGCCTCACCGTGGAGCCCTTTGTGCAATTTTTAGCCTCTTTGTCAGCCCTCTATTGCTTTGGGCCATCGTCCTGGCTATCTAACCCAGGTACATGAGGCCCTTGTGCCTTCTTAGCAACTTTCTGTTATTTTCTGTTTTTTTCTTTCTTCTCCTTTTTTGAGTCTTCCTCTATATGTATCACTACCGGGTGTTCTTTAGTTGTCACGATTATTTTCTACATTCTTGTGATCGGCACATCTACAAGCCACACGGGCTATTTGGTGATTTTCTTTTTTCTGCCAGTGATCCACTGGCTGTCACATACTTTCTCTCATCTCTTTTGAGTGTGCACATTACTTGGTCAAATAGAAACTATCATGGTTTCACTGTTCTTCAGTTTTTCCTGATGGGTACCCTCCTTCTGTATGTAAGCTTTTATAAGGGATGTACTAAATATTTGCACCCTGATCTATCAGCCTAGACCAAAATATATGTCCATGCTTATATTATATTTGCTTTCTTAGGCGCTTCATATTTCTTTTGCTCGCACACGAACGTTTCGCCCTGAAGAAGGTGTGACCCACAGGTGGGTCTGACACCAAAACGCGCGTCGGCGTGGAGCCCCTGTGACTCCTTTGTTTGCATCTCTTCCCTGGAGAAGAAACCAGATTATGGACTGTATCAGTGCCTTGAAAAGATGACCAACTGATCCTGGATTCTCCATATTATCCAATATTGTTTGACTTTTTTATTGATGTGAACTATTTTCTGATTATGTGACTATGTTTGGCACTATTTAATGTACTGCTACCTGATGGAATGTATGAGTATGTCTGAGTCAGTGTTTGCCTGCTTGTCTGAAAGATTGTGTGTGTGCGGCTTAGGATGTTTGTAGAGTTTGTGGACAGTTATTGTCTTTTATGTTTTTTCTACTATGTTGATCAAAGAATATAAATAAATATGATATCCCTAACTCACAAGTATTTTGTACTATAAATGGGAAGGGTACCCTGTTAGGACTGTTTTTCTTATATCAGTGACGTATAGCACTTTATAAAGAAATCTTTAGGCAGAGTGATTTTTCCGATTGCTCTTTGATTGTTCCCCTGCCCTCTCTGCCTTATATTCGCCTCAGGGACCCCCTTCTTTATGAGTGGTTGTTCTGTCCCAGCCTTGAGCTGTGGGGGTTTACCTCTTGTTCTCCCTCGGGTTTGTTGCACACTAAACACTGTCTTTTACTATAACTCTCTTTCCTATTAGGTATATACATGATTGTTTCCTCAGCGTGTTCTGTCCTATGTCCGTGGTGAGCAACTAAAGTGTTCCTCTTGTATCCTTTTCTGAGCTTTATGTAGCAAATGGTGTTCTGCTTTTTCCCCTATTGTAGGCTTTCACTGTATTTACCTGTCTTTCTATCAGTGACTAGGATATCCTCCTTGCTCTCTTTGTCCTTTTGTCCTTTTATTTAATGGACAAAATCAAGACTTTTGGCTTTTCCGATGAAGATTTCGCCCGGCTTATGGGCCAATCATCCTCTAGCGATAGACCCTTTTCTCTTTCTAAAGGACTTGAGGAAGAATGGAACAAACTCTTTAATTTAAAAAAGAAATCCAAGCGGACCGAATCTCACGCCAACTTTATGTTGGAATATCTAAAAGCTGGCACCATCCCTATAGGTCTGAGGGTAAGAAATATCCCAGGCCTTTTCATTGAGATCAGACAGTTCCTGGAGAAATGGGCGTTGATTTCAAACAGATGCTCCAGGGACTGGATGATGCTCATTATTGAAACTGCCAGGGAGGTAGTGTCCATCTTAAATAAAGAGATACAGGATCTTGAGGAGAAGCGCAAGAACGACAACAGTGTAGAAGAAGGAAGAAAAAAAATTGGAGGAAATCTCTATCGAGCTAGACTCCTTCTCTGAGTATCTACTCAAGAGGAAAACTGATAAACTCAGGAAGGATATTCGCCTTTTTTCCCAAGAACGCACATATCCTTATTTAACAGAAAACTTTTACAATTCTAACAGTGAAACCACATCAAGTGGAACAACACCGAACTGGGGTAATAGACGTGTCACGACCTTTTCCGCAACCACGGACTCAGATAGCGAAGGTCCATCGCACTACAACCCTAACTACCAGCAACGCCAGGACCAATTTGAGAGACCACCTGCTCGCAATCGTTTTTTAGGGAACCGAAGGGGCAACTTTCACCCCAGATTTCGGAACCAGCAGTCAAGGGGCTTTTATCAAGACCAGGAACAGCCTCAGAAATACATTCAAACCCGCAATCAACAATATTGGAGGACATAAAATCTATTCCTGTGTTTAATCTGTCCTCTGACATTATTGACCCCCAACGCGGAGGCCCTCTTATCTAGGGGTCTGTCCTTTATACCTGCGACAAGTCTTGACAAGTTTGAACTTATGAAAGACCTACACCTTTTCTTTCGCAGAATAAGACTCAAAAGGCTTTTCCAGAATAGACCGATCAATAACTCTCCAAATAACTTATCTGGCTTAACACCTCCATCTGATTTCACACCCGGTCTTGATTCCCTGGGGGGTGAAGTAGAAATCTTTGAAAAAGCCGTGATATCGAAAATGCAGAAAGTCATAAGGTATGTACCCAAACCACCGTTCAACATCTCGAGGGAGGAAAATACCGCGCTCAAGTCCCTCAAAAATAACAGGAACTTGACGATCAAACCCTGTGACAAGGGAGGCGGTATAGTTATTTTTGACACCCCCCGCTATGTGGAGAAGATGAACACCTTACTTGGAGTCACTAGAAACTATAAAAAAATTACCATCAACCCTGAACCTAAACTGAAACGTAGGATCCTAGGGCTGGTAGAAGCTGCCGTTGAAAGTGGATACATCTGTACCAAGGAAGCAGAATTTCTCACTCCATCTTGCACACGTATACCTATCATATATGGGGTTCCAAAAACCCACAAAGATGTGGCTGACACGCCTCTCAGACCAATTGTTTCCACCATTGGAGCAGTCACGGAGCCTTTGTCAAAATACATTGACTGGTTCCTCAAACCCCTTGTGTGCAACCTAACTTCATATGTGAAGGACACGGGTCACTTTATCTCCAAGATTGAAAACATTCCATATAACAGCGAAAGTGAGTTACTGGTTACCATGGACCTGGAGTCCTTATATACCAACATCCCCCAAGTAGAGGCTAGGAAAGTTCTTGAAGAAATCCTTGAAGCTGACACCTCGATAACCAACTCACCCTTTATCCTTCAATGTCTTGAAGTTGTACTTGGAGAAAACTTCTTCGAATTCGATGGCTCTTACTAGCAACAAATCCAGGGAGTAAGCATGGGTGCTGGCTGTGCCCCTAGTATAGCATGTCTATACATGGGACACTTTGAAGCTCGTAACAACTACAATGAGATGGCCCCCTTCTTCGAGAATGTTCGAACTTGGTCGTTTTTTATTGATGACATCTTCTTCATCTGGAAGGGTAATCAGGAGACATTAAATGAATTTACCCTCTGGATAAATTCAGTTGACCCCAACCTTAAATTTACGGTCCATTCTAGTAATACCAAATTGGAATTCCTTGATGTCTGGATTGAGCATCAGGAGTCCCACCTATTGGTCTCCTTGTACACTAAACCCACTGCTAGAAACACTTTATTGCAATACAGCAGATTTCACCCCCGGTGCCAGAAGGAGGCCATACCTTTCAGCCAATTTCTCCGCCTTCGGAGAAATTCTACCAATATGGGTGACTTTTTGAAATAAGCTGAAATTCTAAAAGAAAAACTGTTGATGAGGGGATACTTTACCAGACTGATCAAAGACTCCCTAAAACGAGCAAGATACTATGATCGCGATGCCATGTTCAGACCTAAACACACTGACAAGAATGACAAACTCGTGTGCGTTACCAAGCATTCGAATTTCAACCATAAGGTGCGACAGATTGTAAACTCACAATGGCATCTACTCAACATTGATAGCAATGAACAAAAGCTACCTAAACCATTGTTTGCCTTCAAGAGGAATAAAAATCTGAGCAATTTTCTGGTAATAGCCAAGAGTCCTGAATCCAACACCCTATGTCAGAAATCCATAACCGGAAGTGAACCTATCAAAGGCAATCATCGATGCGGATCATGCCAAGCATGTCCGCATGCCATTGTGAGTGACAACATACGGGTAAATGAAAGAACGGTCTTCCTCTCTGAAATGACCAACTGTCGCACCTCGAATATAGTGTACATTATTCTATGCCCCTGTAATTTGGCCTACGTTGGCGAGACAGGGCGAGAATGCAGAAAGAGAATTGGAGAGCATAAGTCAAACATTAGACTATTTAAACACACAGCTCCACTGGTCAGCCACTGGATAGAGGCTGTACATACTGTAAACGATCTCAGGTGGACAATTCTGGAAAAAGTTCTGCCCCAAGCAGGTAGAGAGCTGACCTCTGTACGCAGGAAAAGAGAGGTTTTTTGGATATTTACCCTCAATACTAAAGAAAAGGGCTTGAATGAATCTCTCCCTTGGGAGAATGCCATTCTATAATTATCCCTCTGAGTATTCTCTCCCCCTGGCCTTGGTGTCTCTGTAGCCCGTTCAGGCTCCTTGTCCCATCTTTTTTGCTACTGTTGCGTAGTTTCTGTATATGTATCTACCTATCTATGTCCTTTGGACCATTTTTGGGGCATGCTCCCTTCCCCCCTCCTCTGTATATATTGTAGGGAATATGCCGGGACATTATTTATGCATTTCCTTATTCCATTCCATCATGGCACCCAACTTTTCCTTTCTGTTCCCCCTCCCTGTTGTCTGTTTTTCATTTTTGAGTTTGCCTTAGGGGAGGAGTCCATCCTTAGTCCTTTCTTGCTACCTGTTTGCCGCCCCATGTGCAAGGTATTTAACCCGGCATCCGGCACCTGACTATCTTAGTGTTTGGCGTTTCGGCGTTGAGCCCGCCGTGATTCTGCCCGGATGGTCGTTTCCACCGTTTGATCTTTCCTCTAAGGTAAAATCCTTTTTTCATGGCTGCACCTTTGTACCCCTGCGTCCATGTATACTTTTGCTCTGGCCTTTTTGGCGTGCCGCGTTTTTTAACTTGCCTCTGCACCTTAACGCTCCGCGCTATTTGAGGGTCTCCTACTTCTTTTTTATGAACTTTGGTAGTTCAGACACTTGTTATAACGCCGCTCTGGGCCTTTGATGCCTTGTCTATTGTTGCCGGCTTTACGGTTGGCTCTCAGCTCCCGTTTATCTAACACCGCTGAGGATTTCTTTTCCTTCAGTCAGTCCTTCTTTTGAACATTAGGATATTCTTGTCCACTCTAGCGTGTCTATTTCTTAGCCACTGCTGACATATATTTATAGATTAGCCACGCTAGGAATTTGGCAATATGTTATTATGTGTCTTCCTTTTTTTAGTTATCGTCATGTTTTGTTTTTTGAAATTTTAGCATCAAGCATATTTGCAAGTGTTCTAAACCATGCCATATATCGCCTAGAACTCTGTTTCTTGTTACGCTTTTCACCTCATGAAGATTCGGCTGCGTCCACTATTACTTGGGTAAGCTGCGGCCACCTTCTTCTCATTTAACCATACTATACGATATAACCACTTTATTCCTATGTCCCCAGTGGCCGTTAATCTTAGTATGCCTTATTCCTTTTTTCCGTATACACATGTAGATAAATTCATCTTGTTGGCCTCACCGTGGAGCCCTTTGTGCAATTATTAGCCTCTTTGTCAGCCCTCTATTGCTTTGGGCCATCGTCCTGGCTATCTAACCCAGGTACATGAGGCCCTTGTGCCTTCTTAGCAACTTTCTGTTATTTTTTTTTTTACTTTCTTTCTTTCTTCTCCTTTTTTGAGTCTTCCTCTATATGTATCACTACCGGGTGTTCTTTAGTTGTCACGATTATTTTCTACACTCTTGTGATCGGCACATCTACAAGCCACATGGGCTATTTGGTGATTTTCTTTTTTCTGCCAGTGATCCACTGGCTGTCACATACTTTCTCTCATCTCTTTTGAGTGTGCACATTCCTTGGTCAAATAGAAACTATCATGGTTTCGCTGTTCTTCTGTTTTTCCTGACGGGTACCCTCCTTCTGTTTGTGAGCTTTTATAAGGGATGTACTAAATATTTGCACCCTGATCTATCAGCCTAGACCAAAATATATGTCCATTCTTATATTATATTTGTTTTCTTAGGCGCTTCATATTTCCTTTGCTCGCAAACAAACTTTTCGCCCTGAAGAAGGTGTGACCCACAGGTGGGTCTGACACCGAAACACGCGTTGGCGCTGGAGCCCCTGTGCCTCCTTTGTTTGCATCTCTTCCCTGGAGAAGAAACCAGATTATGGACTGTATCAGTGCCTTGAAAAGATGACCAACTGATCCTGGATTCTCCATATTATCCAATATTGTTTGACTTTTCTATTGATGTGAACTATTTTCTGATTATGTGTCTATGTTTGGCACTATTTAATGTACTGCTACCTGATGGAATGTAGGAGTATGTCTGAGTCAGTGTTTGCCTGCTTGTCTGAAAGATTGTGTGTGTGCCGCTTAGGATGTTTGTAGAGTTTGTGGACAGTTATTGTCTTTTATGTTTTTTCTACTATGTTGATCAAAGAATATAAATAAATATGATATCCCTAACTCACAAGTATTTTGTACTATAAATGGGAAGGGTACCCTGTTAGGACTGTTTTTCTTATATCAGTGACGTATAGCACTTTATAAAGAAATCTTTAGACAGAGTGTTTTTTTCGGATTGCTCTTAGAGTGTGTGCTACTACCTGTTTTGACCTTTTTCCTATTTGTTTGTACCCAAATGACAGTCAAGGAAATTCTCTAGGGCCTATGGATTTTAACAGCCACTGGGTGATCTCTGTGACAAATATTGCTTAGTGCTCTAGTAACAAAAGGAGCCACTGAGCCAGATACACCAGAAAGCTCCCAAATAACAAGCACCTCCTTTAAAGCTTGGACTTTCAGGGTAAGTAATGTTGAATACTAAGGCACAACGTCCTACTGGGTTTGACAAAGGGCACTTCTGTCAACTGCAATCAAAGTAGAACATTGAACAAAACATAGCTGCTCATTTGCTCATCTTTTATGCAATATGGTTGCAGTGGCTTTAAACTAGAGTCCTGACTATAAATGGAGGAAACTGTTTGTAGATAATTTGTTTGCGATGATATGATGCTTGAAGTTGGCAAGTCTAAAACATCAATTCCGGTTATTTGGTGAACATAAAGATTATGGGGAAGTAAAGTGATAAAAAGCAAAGTCATAGATTAAATTCATGTCACTGACAAGCATTTTTATTAATGATTACAGTCTCTGGCAGTTTAATTGGCACAGCAGTACATTCAATAACAGAAATTGAAATGGTGTAAATTTAGATACATTTTTATTCAGATCCACAGAAAGGCTATTTAGTGTGCAGTGGGCAACTTAAAAGATATGACTTTTGGAGTGCTAACATTTGGATTCTTCCAGACCTGAACTATGCCACTCAGAGGAGAAGGTATAAATTCCAAGCTATCAACAACAAGTAGTTCATTTTGAAGATCACAGTGTCACTTTGGTTCTCTTCTGAGCTCCAGGTGGTCAATGGTGATAGGACACTAGTCTTCATACAAACACAGGTGGCTGATTACTTCCTGATTGCCAAATAGGAAAGACTGACTCATCGATATATGTGAAAGACTCCAGTGCTTGAAATTCCTGTCCGAACAGAGTTGCAATGTATAATCAGGGATTTGTTAACTCTCAGACGTGCTGTCTGTAAGGGTGGATTGCAGCTGTGGCAACTCCCTGGTGTTGACAAATGTGTTTGATAGAGTTGATGGGAAGAGAGAAGGTACTCAGGCAATAAGTGCCCCAGAGGACCTTTTAATTAATTACAAGTGCAAAAGGGAGCATATTGTTGCTGGAGATCTGAACTCCACCTTTAAACCCCATACTTCATTTGATCCAAATCTACTGGCAGAGAAGGATGCAAAATGGAAACCCCCCCCCCCCTATAGATCTACCTGCTGTCAAATGGTCTCCGAGGGCCGCACAGATACTTGCTCTGATGCTGAACTTCAATCTTAGAACAACTAACAGCCAGACTATATCTGATGCCAACGGTATACACACTTTTAATAGGCCAGGTAGCACTAGCCGTATTGACTATTGTCTAGTTAGCCTGAAGTGCTGGAGACAGGTCCAGGATATGGTGGTCCTGAAGAGGCTAGATAGGGATGCCCTCAGTCTAACTTTGACGTGGGTCTCTACTAATGCCATGCCATCTTATCAGGAAGTAGGGAGTAAGGAACTCCCCCAACAATGAGAAGGCTATTAAATGGGGATGTGTCCAGAAGCTTCCAGAGGCCTTGGAGTTAGTTAATACTATTGCCAAGGAACAGGTGGCAATATTGGATACGCTTGCTGTGGAAGACAGGGGCTCGTTCCTGGCCAAGACCCATGAGAATCTTTTCAACACTATAAGGGAGCCTTGGCGCAAGATATTAAGCTCAACCAAACGAGCCGGCAGGTAAATCCCTGGGACAATAAATGCATGTAGGCTGGCTAAAACACAATTGATATTAGCTGCCAGGAATAGACCAAAGCTTGTGTGTAAATATAAAAGGGAACTGGATACTGCCAAGAGGGAATGGGATGATTCACTTTGGGATGATATGACCAATGGTATGATGCTAAAGGATAATGTACGCTTCTGAGGTGTTCTGGCATCAAAAACCAATGAGGGCAAGAAGCCTGTGGAGTATTTTGTCCAACCGCAGGACTGGGTATCTAATTTTAGCAACGTATACTAATGTAATGATACTGAGACAAGGGTGGATATTGATCCCCAGTTGGCTGCTAAACCAAAGGGTCAAAATCCCCTGGAGATAGACCTGAGGGAGACCGAGGAAGCTATTACTTCTACCTTATTATAGAAAGCACTGGGCCATGACCAGATGCCAAATTAATTATTTAAATTAAACCTAGTGGTCTGGGGACCCTATATGAATCACCTCTCCAATGCCATTTTAAAGGGAATGCAGGTCCCTATGTCCTGGCGCATTGCTGAGATCCTCCCAATCTACAAGAAGTCCAGCAAAGCATCCAAAGCAACTACCAAACCATTAGCTTAATTGATGCTTCACAAAAGACCTTTTGCAAGCAAGTCCTAAAACATCTCCAGGATTGGATTGACGATAAAAGCATATTATCCGTATTTCAGGCAGGATTTAACGGCGGAATGGGTACGGTTAATTAGGCCTTCCGGTTCTACTGTCTCAACTGGATGACTGTAGCAGTCAACTGGGGCCGACTTTTTGTCACCTCTGTTGACTTGTGCTCGGCATTTGATCTTGTTCCTAGGGCTATCAAGTGATTAACATTGGACAAGATGGGTATCCTGACCAATCTGTTGGTGATTTTAGTGTGATTGCATGAAGGGAATCCGGCTAGAGTCCGGTGGAGGGAGTGGGGGCAGCTCACCCACCCCCCGATAAGCATTCGTCAGGGGGTAAGGCAGGGCTGTGTCCTGGCCCCTACTCTTTCATAAATGATGTGGTGAACCGCCTGGGCAGGGGTGGCTGTGATGTACCCCGGGTCGGGGTCAGGAGAGTGAGTGCCTGCCCTGCTTTTTGCAGATGACACTCTCCAAATCACTCAGTGGATGGTTGATTTAAACTCTTTTTGTAATAGCTCCAAAACAAAATGTATGGGCTTCCACCTGGAAAGAAGCTTCAGGGATAGATGCAAGCTGTCTGTTGATACAGCCCCAATACAGCAGGTCTCCAACTACGATTATCTAGGAACAAGAGTAACTCCAACTATGGATTGGTCCATGTAGATTCACAAATTAGATTGCTCATTGACCCTACACATACCATCGTTGCTGTCGAGCTATAACAAAACTCTCTCCAAGCAGGCTGATCCAGATATAGAAATTTATAACGTAAAGGCTTTGGAAGCTGTTATGCACGAAGCTGAGTTGTGGGGCAATGTTAACTTCTACAGAAAATTGATTCATCAGCCTACTGTTTGCCCTCCCAAAAAGCACACTCCTGAAACCATTATTTCTTGCATTGGGGTTTAGAAAAATAGCATGGAAAGTCGCATTTAAGCCCTTGCTTTATTGGTATAGGATATGGTCATCACTCAACCTGAAGCATATAGAGAACCCCTTAAAGACCTACTCGCTCTGTCTAGTGCCCACAAATTACAGTGTTTTGTGCATGTTAAAATTCTGCTCAGTGAGTTGAGAATGGAAAAATTTTCGTTTGAACCAGAAGCTATCACCTCTACTACTAAAATGCCTGTTAAAGCAACATATTGGGAGAAAGTTTGTGTTGATACTGTGTGCAATAGCAAAGGCACTATAACTCTTGATTTTATGATTTTTAAAATGTCTCCCAGTTATGAAGGAATCATTGATGAGATTACTCCGCCATTGGCTCTAAAACTGTTCCTACAGTTTGGATATCGGACCCTCCCTACTAGGGTATTCTGGGCAAAATTGGATACTGAAAAATGTAAAAGCACGAGTGCCCAGCATGTAGGGGCCCACCAGAAACTGTAGAACACTTGCTTTTCTTCTGTCTTGCATATGGCCACCAGCGGAGGAAATGGCTACTGCCTTTATGCAGCAAATTGGGTATGAGGAGGCATTTGGATTCCCTCAGGATTTTAAGGTCTGATCTCAAGAGAACAGGGGTTTTTGCTGTCGCAAGATACCTTCACGTAGTATGGTTTAGAAGGTCTAAGTGTATTTGTGCTTTTGGTGATATGAGCCGGGAGGATGAGCACAAATGAGAGGCAAGGGTGTCTGTCGCTTCACTTATATAAGATTCTTAAACTTAATGTCCTCCCTGCTTGTTTGTATTTTGTTTTATTTTAAACGTTGCCTTATAAATGTTCTAATATATTGTGCTGATAACTGAGTGAATCCTCCAAGAGATTTTTTGGTGGTTGTGTTGATTTAGTTGCACTTCATATGAATCAAGAATTGCTCTTTCTGTATGAATCTTTTATGAATTTTATAGTGCTGTTGTTGATTTAGTTGCACTGACACTTCATATGAATCATGAATGGCTCTTTCTGTATGAATCTTTTATGAATTTTATAGTGCTGTTGTTGATTTAGTTGCTCTGACGCTTTACATGGACCATGCATTGTTATTTTTCCCACAAATAATGTATGCAAGATACTGTGGAACAAGAGAAGTTATTGCCTCCCCTTGTTATTCCCCTTATTCAGGGCAGTCGATTGGTTTAATTGGAGGGGGGTTGTTATTATTGTAAAATGCTTGGACTTGTTGGAATACAATGTGCAGTAATTGTTTTAAACATTTGTATTTATGCTTTCATGATCTGCGTTGGTCAAAATAAAGCTATTGTGATGAATTGGTGAAATCTCTGTTGGATAACAGGAGACCAGTGTGATCCTATATCAAGCACAAAGATGGGGGACATACATATATGTTGATTCTAGTCATACTCTTATTGAAGTGTTTAATTTTCCCCCGTGTTTGCCTCCTTTTTGGGTCTGGCTTTGACAGCACAGAGGTCTATAAGGCCTGTAGTTATATAACTTTATACATAGAGCATACTTTTGCTCTACCAAGTGGAAAATTCCTCTCTCACCTCATGCGATTCGCTGTTAGGTGTAACATCAAAAGTACACTAAATCAGCACACATTAAATGCCTCATCTCATAGATTTATTCTGTACAGAAAACAATATTCTCTTGTTTTTTTAGTGAGGCTGGATTTTAATTGTTTGGGCCTTATTTTATAAGTTGGCGGAGAAGGAACTCTGTTGCAACTGTGACAGAGTTCCCTCTCCACCAATACAGTGGTCCGCAGGCCTGATTTAGATGCTGGCAGACCTTAAGTTGGCTGTGGTGGTGACTACTTTGTCACCGATGTAGCCAAACTTCTCTGATGGCACGACGGAGTAAGGACCAGCTGACAATTGGCTATATGTCCATCCGCTCAATTAGGATGATCGGACATACAGCTGTTTTTTTACTGTCCGTCACCACCAGGCAAACTCTGGTATTGAGGGACAGTAAAAAAAAATAATGCCATCCTGGCCATGGGAGATGACTCCTATGGCGAGGGGGACACTATTTTTTCATATTTGGAGGAAAAAAATCACTTTCTGGATTTTCTTTTTTAAACTAAATAAAGAAAACTGTTTGATGCAAGGCTCCATCATGTTGACTGAGCCCTGCACCAAACAATTAAATGCACTGACTGCAGTGATGGTGGTTCCTGCCAATGTTTTATAAATGAGTGCCAGCTTGGCGGTCATTTATAAATTAATTTATAAACTCCACCACCAGTGTTTCCCTTTTTAAAGGATTATAGTCTTGTTGATATGATATTCTATTAATCTGTGTGTCAATTATTCATGTCGTTTTGCTATATAAACAAATTTAAAACACACAAGTGTTTCTCAAAGTGGTCCGTCATGTGGGCCAATCAACATATAACAATAAACTATCAATGTGGAACGTGCATCACTTTGTAAATGTAGATCAACTTTTGGAAACCAAGAACTTACATCTTTTGTGGAAATACATGCTGCATTTGGTCTTACAAAATGGTTCCCTTTATAACATTTTGCATAGCAATACAACAGAGTAGAAGCTGCTGCATGCAAAGTCGACCTAGCTAGTAGGCTTCTGCAGTGCATCACAGGGGTAAGGCTTAACAATGGCTAGCAAGACTTTTCCAGTTACCCTCTGCATGATGACAGACATAGTTAAAACAAGATTTCACTCACAGTGATATCTTGAAAGATCAAACTCCAGTGCATAGTAGAGTGACAAAGACATGTTGTTTAACCAAAAATAAAGCCAGCAACTAGAAAACAAGCAAATGTGAGTTACAAATCACAAAGCCAATGGTAAGCAATGAACGGAATACATTCCCAGGGAAGCTTTCAGAATGTCCTAAGAAGTCTTTAACAACTAGACAGCTGTGCTGTCTGGTAAGCTTCAAACTAAAAACCGTAAAACCATCGGTGGCGGGCGCAACACATACAAATAGCGCAGAAGCGCAGCAGCGTAATGGATGACAACGGACGCCCCGCGACACTTACTGCCAATAACAGACGCCGCTAAGTAGCTCACGTTTGCCAACAGGCGATTGTTTGACGCAAGTGCTCACAGTGACTGCGGCTCCCAGGGGTCGAGAGGGAAGCGCTCCATCAGCAATAAAAGCTGGTAAAGGGAAAACAGCAATTTGTTGTTCGTTTAACATGACATTAAATGTAATAGCCCAGCACAACAAGCATTCATCCTTTGTGAGGCCGTGGAAAATGGAATGGCCATTCTGGCGCGGTTATGAGTGGCTGCCGAGCGGCTGCTATTGTTAACAATCTTCTTGATTCTGTCACCTATTTTCGGAAATGATATACTTTGTGGACGCGGCAGGGGAGAGGAGTGTGCAGCGCGAACAAAAGCCCTGATGCAGAATTTGCACGCCTGGGTTGAGTGGGGATGACGGTAAACTCCCTACGGTAATGAGTCGCTCGCTTCACGGCCGCTCTTCAGGCGCTTCTTCAGTCTCAGGAGGTACTTAAGGAGGCCGAGGATGTGAGGCGTCCCTTCAAGGCAGACCTACTGGCCTTCAGAAGACTCCTCAAGACCTGGCTCTTCGATCAGTAGCAGCACCACCCCCCTCTTCCCCCAGCGCCTTGAGACCCTCGCGGGTATGTAGTGCGCTTTATAAGTGACATGATTGATTGATTGATTGATACTTAGGCCAGTATGTGCAGTGGGGATGAGGCCGTCATTCGTCCCGGTTAGAGGATTTTCTGGTCGATGGAAACAACCACGCTGACTTTTATGGGGTCGGGTCCGGGAAAGGGGTTTCTAACGGGATACACCGGATGGAGCAGATATTGCTCTGCCTGAAAACGGAATGGTTGCTCGCGTGGCTAACAAAATAAAATTAATCTCCTTGAATAAACCATCATGCATATTAGGGGAGACTGCGCGAGTCGAAATGTTTTGTATAGCAACTCATACTCTAATCCTGAGGTTTTCAATGCCTTTCATTACTTCTTTTCCATATGTCCTGAACCCACTAGAAAACATAAAACCTACACATAACAGGGAACGAGCTATGGATACAAATTTATTGGCAAGGATTTACTAACGCTTTGCATTGGGCAAAGAGCTGAATTGGTATTTGTTTTCCAGTACAAAACTTAGGGCATGATTACAATATCAGTCATCGCCGCAGGCCGGTAGCCGTCCGACGAGTCCGCAGTTCCACCTGCCCTATTATGATAGGACCGTCGTGCAGGCAGTCGGAAAGTGGCTTTTTCTACTGCAGCTTGCGCTGCGGCCCAGGAAAAGGGCCGCAGCACAAGCCGCAGTAGTAAAAGGTACTTAGCGCACATCCATGCACCATGTGGCACCTGACACACAGTGCATAGATGTGTGGGGGGCACTACATGTGCCTTCCCAGGACACTTAGGAGTGGTCTGCAGGGATGGGGGCCCTGCTTGGGGCCGCCAAAGTCCCTTTCTGGCTGCCTTTCCATGGCGGTAGGACTGCCATGAAAAGGCAAAAGGTAGTCGCAAAGGGCCTGCGCAGGCCCGCCCTCATGTTAGGGATAGGAGTCCCACCGACATCCAAATAAATCCCTTAGTCACCCTAAGGTAAAGCAAATAATCACCATGATCTATTTTGCATCAAGAGGCCATGACATGGATGGTAAATGCGCCTTCCCAATTAACCACCCATGGTTTTCAATACAAAGCACTATCTACTAGAAAAGGTAGACAAGGCATTGTGTTAAAAAACGACACCTCCTTGAAGCTGGTGCAAAATGGTGAAAAGATTTATTTTCTTCAAACTTTTTCACCTTTGCATGTATACTGTACTGTAGAACACATGCAAACTTAGAAACATTTTAGACTATATCTAAGCATATCCTTCCAGTACAAACCCTATGCAAGACTTCACTCACCTACTCTTGCATGATGGTGCAAGGGTAGGTGCTTGATATAAGGCAGTCTAAAGTGCACTAGCTCAGGGGGAAAGATACAGCGACATATTTGATTGGACATGTTGCTGCTCTGCTTGATGCCACACAATGTAGCAACCAAAGTTGCTGCGATGTGTTCCTTCAAATATACCTTGGGTGGTATGTAGGAGTTGCCAAGCAAACACTCATGTTTTTTTAATCAAAGCCCGATCTACTTAAAAAGGAGGACAGGGCTTTGCGGAAATTGTTTTACACCTCCTCGAGGCAGGTGTAACAGAGAAAAGTTTATTTTCTCCAAACTTTTCCAATTATGCTTATATGCTGTACAGTACAGCACACATAAGATCTAGGAAACGTTTTGAATTATGTGTAAGCTTAGTATTTTATTACTGGAAAGGTGCCCTGCCAGTACAAAACGTAATGCTAGACCGCACACAATACTTGCACTATGGGGCAAGTGTGTGTGAGACACAAGGCACCCTAAAGTGTGCGAGAGTAGGGGAGAGATACTTTGCAATGTCTCAATGGATTTGGCACTGTTCTGCTCTCTCCCTCTAACTCAAGGCAGCACAGCAACCAAAGTTGTTACACCTCATTACATAAATTCAAGTAAAACATTGTGCCTGTGCTAAAGTATTTTCAAAATCCAAAGAAGAGAATCTTTCCAAAGCTCTCCTTTTTCCTGCTCTGGAATATCAACATTTTTAACATTAAAGTTGGACAGAATAGCATATTCTTCCAATGCTAATTAGTTATGTGCCACTGTTTTTAGGTCTCGGCCTGACGTAAGCAGCGCATGCGATGCTCTCGTCATACGAGGGCTTCTTGGAATCAATACGATTCCAGAAGCCGTGTCCCAGCTCCGCCTTCAGTTTTCATTCGTGCGCGTCGTTTGGCGTCATGAATTATGCCAAAGGCAGTGCAATGATTGCACCGAAGGCATGTCAATCCCTCCTTGTTGCCATCCTGTCTCCTTTTAGCCCCGCCCACCGGGATTGGATTTTTTACCGGCGGCAGTACACACACTCCTTCATTAGTCGGTATGCACTTTTTTCTTCTCATTCAGCTTTGGCAAACTCAGCCGCGTGTTTATTTTCGCATCGCGCTTTCACTTAAAGTGAAAGCGCGATGCGAAAATAAACACGCGGCTGCCTTTGCGGTACCGCGCTTGTTTTACTTGCTAAATAATGGCGGCCGCAAGTCTTATCCCACGCGACTCGGCCAACTCGTTGTTTTTTTATTTACATAATAAATATTGACGCCGCACATCTTGTTTTCTCATGTATTTATTTTCTCGCCTTTTGTCTATGATGTCAGGGCCGCGCTGCTTTGGTTTAATGTTTCGCTTTACATGTTCCCACTTTTTTTCTTTATTATTGTAACATAAGTATCGGCTTTGATTCATTGCCTCTGTGTGTTTATTTTCGCATCGCGCTTTCACTTAAAGTGAAAGCGCGATGCGAAAATAAACACGCGGCTGCCTTTGCGGTACCGCGCTTGTTTTACTTGCTAAATAATGGCGGCCGCAAGTCTTATCCCACGCGACTCGGCCAACTCGTTGTTTTTTTTATGTACATAATAAATATTGACGCCGCACATCTTGTTTTCTCATGTATTTATTTTCTCGCCTTTTGTCTATGACGTCAGGGCTGCGCTGCTTTGGTTTAATGTTTCGCTTTACATGTTCCCACTTTTTTCTTTATTATTGTAACATAAGTATCGGCTTTGATTCATTGCCTCTGTCACAGGACCATTCGAACAAAATGATAATGTATCCCTCTGGGACAGGCACAGAGCTTGAGAACCCCAGCACGCAATGACGTGCTGCCCAATAGCACGTCCGGTCACTGAATGTTAGACCCGCCTCTCCCACGGGATTAACAGTTCAAGTGCTTTGGCTACTGAGCATCAAAATTGCTGAAATTCTTCTCAAGCCTTTTCATCGCATGGTTAACTTGAGTGGGAAGTGGAGGCTACGCTGATCATACATTCCTTATTAATAAGTTACATATTTTACATTAACACGGAAGTATACATTAAAACGGGAGTTGGAAACGGATAGGCCTCATCATGCATTCATTTACAATGTGTATATAAAAAGCAGTGCCGCACTGGCTATGAAAGTTAAAACATAGTTTCTGAACTCCCAAACACGCGGAAGCCGAGGCCTCAATCGCATCTCCGTGATTGAGCTACAGATGGGCGTGCTACTGAAAGCTCGAGCCAGGCTCGGAGTCCTGAGAGAACCTCCAGCCCATAACGAGCCGAACTCTCAAGTGGATTCTGCCTGTCACCTTCGCTCCACTCAGGATGTTTAGTTTCGGCCACAGCTCCCAACTCTGAGCCTGTTGCTGCATGAGTTTACAATCTGCAGCCTGCGAGAGCCAGCTACATTCACTGGCCTGTGTTCACCGGCGTATGCCTGGTCATTGGTTCCCAGAGTTTGGGATTCTCCCTAGTAAACTGATGTTCTGCCATGCCCGAGCTCCTGTTGAGCAGTCTGCTGCATTTCATTTTATCTTTTAAGATTCGTGTCGGCTCTCAGTCGGAAAATTGTCTGCCGGCCCCCTAGAGGTGGATGGATTCTGCCTGGCACCTTCCCTCTACCCAGGGTGTAGCGTTCCAGGCAGAGCTGCTGACTTTGACCCTGTAGCTGCTTGTGTTTGTAATTAGCAGCCTGGGGGAGCCAGGTTCGAGTGTCGGCGTGGGATCACCACCATGTGATTCTGGGCAAATCACTTAATCTACCCTGCCTCAAATTATGCATGTGACCTACTCAGGGCTTTAAGTGGGATGAAAAACCTGGGGTGTCACTCAAAGGGGTGTGGCCAATGTAATTAAGGGCGTGTCTTAAAAACAGTAAGCTAAAAATCTGTGCTTAGCATAGTGTGTCCCCCGACTTCTATTTTGCTGTTTCTGTCATTGCACCCAGATATATGATACAACAAGTAACATCATACCTACAACAAGTCAGGACTATTGGTTTTGTCAATAGTTGTCAGTTGCATAAGATAAATAAGCAGCAACTATGGCTTGTATATAATATTGAAAAAGCTTCCACTTAAAGCCCTGGTGACACCACGACAATGTTGCTGCTCCTGAGTTTCAAAAATAGAAGGGAAATCCAGAGAGAAAATGACTCTCTTTAAATGATTTCCCTTCCCCTACAACGCTCACCTGCCATGACGTCATGCCGTAACTTCTCCACTAGTGAGAAGTGAGCAGTGTGAGCAGCGCACATGATGTGCCTGCTGTCACTGCAGTCCGGAAAAAACGGACCGCCTGTGCCAGGGCACAAAACAGAGCCCGATAGAGACCCGTTTCGAGGCCTCCTTTAACAAGCATTAAAAATGCAATAGGTATCGCCTTTTATTAAGTTAAAGCCATTTGCTTTGCTAATGGTATTGTATAGCAAAGCAAATGGCTTTAACTTAATTAAAGGCGAGACCTATTGCATTTTTAATGCTTGTTCCAGAATGCAGTTACTTTTTTTTTCAGGCAGCATATTACTCTTGTCTAGTACATAATTTGAACTGAGTCACATCCAGGTGTTTATAGCGAGGCACAATTCGATTGTAGCTGAAGGCAGTGCGAGTTTCTCTCAGTGGGGCAGTATGGTGTTTAGTGGGCGAGAGGATGTGGCACTATGGCCAAAGCTGCAGAATTTGAAACTGGGGAACCGGGTTCAGCCTTCATGACCAGTCCACCAGACCACTCTCCGGAGGGAGCACAGTCTCATTCTAGACCTTAGAAGGCCCCGCTAGACCTTAGAAGCCCTGGTGTCTTAGCACCAGCAGGTTGGCCCTAGCAGTGGCAAGTGTGAATTAACCTTGAAGGCCTGTCCACCGCAATCCATACTGAAGTTCACCTCCAGTCTTGCGGGCAGTCCTACGAAGCAGCACACCCTAGAGCAACAGCGACTCTGTCAATGAGGTCTCAGGACCCTATAGACCAGTATGCCTCACCCATTGGTACCCCCATTAGCCTTGTTTCAGCAATAGAAGTGCAACTCACCAAGGATCGGCAATGCAGGATTTGCACACACACCAAACTAAGGGGCATATTTACAAGCCGCTATTGCCACCAGAATGTCACTTTTTTTACGTTGTGGTGGCGATATGGGCTTTGCCCTATTTGCAAGGCAGTGTTAAGCCACTTAAAGTGGCTTAATACTGCCTTGTGAATAAGGCACCCTTTCACGCTATACTTAGCGTAAAAGGGGTGGGCAATGGGAGTTGCGGTGGGCGTTTCGCAGCAACACCCATTGATTTTGATGCTGCCCCATATTTACAAGAGTGGCATAAGTATGGGGCAGCACCAAAACTAAGACCAGGGAAAACCTGGTCTTAACAGGGTGCAATGAGGAAGAATATTCTCCTCGTTTTTGCTGTTTTTATGTGTGCTGCATTGTGCAGCACACATAAAAACAGCAAAACGCCATGCATGATTGTTTATGTGCCGGAAGGTGTCCCTTCCTGCACATAAACAATCATTTTTAAAATGATGAGTTGCAACTTCTACGTGTGCTGCACAAAGCAGCACACATAGAAGTTACAAATCGCCATTTAAGATTGTTTATGTGCAGGAAGTGACACCTTCCTGCACATAAACAATCATTCCCCACAACGCAAGCACCCTTGTACTATGGTGTAAGGTGCCTGCGTTTGCGCAAGACATTTAAATTTTGCGCCAACGCAGGGGGAAACGCAGAGCTGCACCGTATTGTTGTAAATACGGTGCAGCCCTGCGTTACAGACGTGGCGGAGCGCGACGTTAAGCCAAGAAGGCTAACGCCACACTCCGTGACTTCTTTGTAAATAGGCCCTTAAGTTCGCAAACTTTACGGTCTCTCTGCTTCATGCACAAGCACTTTTAACATGTGCTGCCTGTGGTGAGGCCACTGGAATTATGCAGCAGTGGAGGACAAAATTATGTTGCAGTGTTGACTAAATTATACAGCAAAAAAAAGGGCTGTAGCGTAATGCGGGTACATTTTCTGAGACTTTATTTTTTTGAAATTTTTACACATAATAACAGTCTCTGAAAAGATTTTGCCTCATTAGTACCAGTGTAACGTACAAATGCAGCAGTGAGAAAGGTGACCAGTCAACCTTTGCAAAGGGCCCTCCACTTCGCAGCAACACAAGGCACATTTTTTAACAACTTTTGATCTCTTTGAGCTACAAACAATTTTTAGTTAAAATCATTATATTATGTAGCAGATGATGTATTATGTGGCAAATATGGCTGAGCCATAATTATGTGGAAAACATTTGCAAACTAGGATATTTTGCCATTCATGTTTGAATTGCTCTTGTGGAAAAAGGGAGGAGAAGTGCTGATGACAGAAACTGCATGGCTCGGAGACAAATGGCGTGTGATTCCACTTTTAAGCATATTTGGGACATTCTGTGATTGAAAACGTATCCCACTTTGTGAATGTATTTTAATGTCAATAACTCATATTAAACCATAAACATGTGTATCCATTGGTTGAATTAAATAACGTAATACGATGTAACTGGTTAGTGAAATGCCAAACAAATACTAAAAATTGGGATGTTTTGCTCTTTCTGGCCAACACCTCTGACTCCGCCCACTGACCCAATCCTCTGGTTATTCCCGCCGTCTGATTCTCCTCCCACAGTTCCCCTACTTTTTCCCCCACTTCGACCACTGCATGTACACCAAGAAAATAACAACAAATTATATCTTTTTCTAGCCTTGATGCCTCCTCTTACCAACCAGTGGGGTTGTACAGCATGTTACCCCTTTGGCAATAATGCTCAGCTGTTCACCATGGAACAGTATTTTTTCTTATATCAGCTTAACTCATTATTGGTTAAAACAACGGATACATTTTTACACTCACTCCAGGGAAGATATGTTCCCCGTTACAGCTTCGTATTAAAGGATGTTTCCCACTCAGATCGTGTAACATTGACGACATATCCTTACAATGGCACAGGCGCGGTGCGTCCATTGGGGCGCTTGGGCGTTGCCCCACCGAGCGTCACTAACTCTCACACAATACAATACAATCCTGGCGGCTGGCCTGCATCCGGACCGATTCCCAGGCCGCCAGAGGCAGTCGGCTTAGAAGGGGGCGGGGCAGCACTAGAGTTCAGCTGCAAGTCACAGTGTCTGATTGACATCCACAGATTCCACACTGTCAGGTGGTCAGCGGAGCGCACAGCAAGAGTGCGCATGTTCTGTTTTGGGCTTAAACATTTTGCGACCAGCCCTGAACATGCGCACACTAGGCTGCTCATTAGAAGAGCGAGGGTTGTTCCATGACGCTCTTCTAATGAGCAGCCTAGTGCGCATGTTCGGGCTGGTCGCAAAAATTTTTAAGCCCTAAACAGAACATGTGCGCTACTGCTCAAGCTAATCCTGGCGCTGCTGCTGGAGCAGCGTCTGGATTGGCTGAGAGCAGGGGTGGTACTTGCCAAGGCGCCAACCGGACCCCGGCCCAGGAGGACTTGCAGCAGAGGTGGCGCGGATCCGGTAAGTTTAGTTTTCTTAATGGTTATGGTGGTGCTTTATTTTAAACTCCCCGCCGCGCGCGACCCCTAACACCCCC
Organism: Calotriton arnoldi; assembly: GCA_963921515.1. Lineage (NCBI taxonomy): Eukaryota > Metazoa > Chordata > Amphibia > Caudata > Salamandridae > Calotriton > Calotriton arnoldi. The sequence goes on from CAWUFW010006480.1 coordinate 914,667, forward strand.
CCCCCTCACCCCCCACCCCGCGTGACGTGAAGTCAGCCCGAGGTCGTTGCTTGCATGTAAACTTCAGTCCTCGCGGGCTCCTCTTGGCAATTTGTCAAAATATGGTGCAGATTCTTCCTCGCACCCGCACTGATAAAGTATTTTTTCTCACTCTCCCCATGCAGTAGATAGATTTAGCACCGTATGAGAGAAACTGGGGGCACAGCTCGGAAAGCGCAAGGAAATTGGTTATTTATGTGGCAAATGGTGTTTAAACGTCATGTTGTCCAGCCAGCACTTCCGCCTGAGGTGAAATCCAATAATTTTCGAGGAGCCCTTTATCTAGGAAGCTAAGTGAAGTGAGCAGTGTCAACACCCATTTTAAACCCCATGATCACCTGAAAGTGAGAACTATCGCTCTGCAGTGGAAAATCACAAACATGATTGTCTGTCTCAATGGCAAGTTACAGACGCTGATGGGCATATTTACTTTGTGGCGTCTATACAGAACACAGGCAATTTAAATAAAAAGACTCCGGCTGCTACAGAACAATTACAACTTAAATTGTCCTTATGAAGATACAACACTTTGCATAATTTACATATCATAATATTTCAAAGACAATTGGCAGAACCCCACTGTTAGCGAATTCCTCCAGTATCTGTTATTTTTCATAGCTCGGCTCTGTCTTATTTTATGATCCCGTGAAGGACAGTATGCTTGGAAGAGGTTGTGTAATTAGTAAATGTGAAATTCGCAGCAGTGAACACAATGGCGCGCTTTGTTGCATTTTTTATGACATTTGCGGTTGAGTCAAAACTTTATTTTTCACTCACTCTAGAGCAAATCCTAGATGTATTATTTGTCATAATAAAGGGATTTGTCCTGGTGCAGAGCAGCAGTTCTGCTGCCACCGCGCAGACAGTGCAAAATAACTTTTTTAGCAGGCATTTCCGTAAATATAGTACTGAACAAATATATCAAGCCCAGGCAATGTCAAACAGGGGATCTCTTAGGGCCTACTGCGGGATCACATTTTTCTGTGTTTTAATCTCTGCAAGGTGTAAAAAACACCGACATATAGCAAACAAAATGGAGCAAGCAGGAATGAAAAGAGGCAGAAAGTGCGGGGGAGGGGGAAGAAGCATGAGGTGGAATCAAGAACCAATCTCTCCTAATGTCTGATATTGTCAGAGGTTAAGCGGCATATCTTGGTGGAGGTGCAGTTGTGAACATGGAGATGCCCACACAGGTGGCATAGGTGTGCTGTTTTGGGCATGTTTGTGATGGTCTGTCTAATGTGTGCTGTTTGGTGGTGGATGGTCGACTTAAACTAATTTTCAAAATGCAAATACAAAGAACTGTTTTATCTCTGCACTATAAATTAAGTTAATTATCTGATATCTGTTTTACCATGACATTCTCTCTGCGTGATGCCTGTTTTGTTTGTACGTTTCACTGCACAGTCAATGAATGTATTTATTGTATAGTTAAAACCATTACAAGTGTATCAGTATGTTCAAAAGTTAATATGGGCAAATGATAACATCAGCATACGCAAAGATTGTCCTCTATAGCTCATAAATATTGGCAATTTCTTAAATGATAAATAATTAAATCGTATTGCTTTATTAACCTTCCTACTTCCTCAAATTTGCTTAAAAATGCACCATTTATCCACTCTTTTTTCAAAAATTTCTCGGGGGAGAACCCCCTGAAACCCCGTAGGTTGTTGGGACTTGCTCGCTCGCCGCAGTGCAGTACGCCAATAATTTTACGCCTCACCACTTTCAAATGTCACCAGCCGCCCCTGCTATGGCACCAATGCATGTATGGCTTACTCAGAAATCCACATGGCATAACGGGTGAGAGAAGTATGCCTACCTGTTAACTTCACATGTAGCAGTTGCTAAATAGATGTTTATATGGTTTACATGGGACGTTTCCATGGCCTATGTGGTATTTCCACATAATCTGAGTGAACTACATGATGTGATAAGTGCCTACGATCATCGTCTAACCTAACTTCTCAGTGCATGTGCATACTGCTCTTATCATTTTTGCACAATATACTGGCTAAGGACTGTCATAAGGACTGTTTGGTATAATGACATGGTGAATGTCCCAATGAAACTAGTCTTCTGTGTACCAGCATGCATGGAGAAGCACTTTACTGTAAAAATGGGACTTGTAAGAATGCACTGCGTGTTATTTGGTACCAAAACTTGGCCATTTTGACATTTCACGCCTTATGCCCTGGCATTATTACAATACAGGCATGCCAAAACTATTAACACCGCATGGGATTACAAATCATGCAATTTACAGGTTTGGGATTCAATAAGTATGTACATTACTTACCACTGTGCTGCTGCTTTTTCCAGCTGGCAATGGAGGTATTGGTAGATAGTCTATAACACTCTCATCTGTAGTCCGTTCAGCTGGGGGTGACTGGAGTTGGGCTGGATGGATCATTCTAAAATGGCATGGACCTTCCTCCAAGTCCAGCACCCTATGGCCTCCCAACACTTGTGGCACTCTGACCCAGGACAGTGGTAACCCCATTGTACTGAAACACCTGGCAAGGTCCTCCAAGATGTCCAGATGTGCTTTCTATCTACCCCTCCCCCATAAAGCTCAGATAATGCTCAAAGACCCCGTCCCTGATCAACTTCACTTCTTTCGGAATAAAATTCTGAGCTCTCTCACCTCAGCTGTTTTGAAGGCACTAGGGGCCAGATTTATCAAGGTTTTGTGTCGCCCTTGTGCCATGCTCAGGCAATGCAATACCTAAGTGAGATTTATCACGCCATGCAAGGCGACCTTGCGTGGCCCTGCATGGCTTGATAAATCTGGAGTAAAGCAAGGCAGCACAAATCGCTGCTTTGGGTTACTCTTCTCCAGGGAGGCGTTCCATGGGTGGAGAGTGGGTGTTCCCACTCATCTACCTAGGGATTTTGGCACATTTCCAGATTTACCATGAGTGGTAAACCTGGGAATGCGTCAAAATGCTATGTCTCCCCAGGTGAGGCGCAACAAGGACAAATATCTTTATTTCTCGTCGTTTTTTCCTCTTTCAACCAATGCTGCATTCTGTAGCACACATAGAAAGAGGAAAATGCCTCTGAGGATTGTTTTTTGTGCAGGAAGGTTCTCCTTCCTGCACAAAATCAATCGTACCTACAACGCAGACACCCTTGCACCATGACGCAACCGTGCCTGTGTTGGTACTAGGCTTCTAATTGTGCGCAAATGCAGGCAGAGGACAGAAATGGCCCATATCTTGATAGATATGGGGCATTCCCGACCTCCCTCTTTCATGCAGCAAGGTGAGTTGCTGCATTGTGCTGCGTGACAGTTTGATAAATATGGCCCCTGATCTCCTTTCAGCAGCAGAATGGATGTGGATTACAATACCGTTGAAGAATGGCTCTGGAATGGCCGTTTCTATGTAACTTTTTGTTTGTCACATTTAGCATACTACTCCACATACACTATTTAGAGTCACGAATCGCAGAAGGACATAGTTGTTAAAAGTGGGACGGAAAAGAGCCGACATGCACATCATAGGTGACAACCTAGTGTTGCCACACAACCCTAACAGGTGTCAGGTCCCATTTGAAAATGATTTCCTGTTAGAAGTATAATTCCAAGGCATGTTGGGGCATACTTACACATGTGCAGTTTAATTCTCTCGACAAAACTAATGGGGGGTTGATGTGTATGGTGGTGGAAAATATTAGTATTTTGATTATTGTGGTTTAGGTTTTTTCATATTGTGTTGGGGAAAGGAAATTTTATTTTCTCATCTGGATGTGTGTGTTTGTGCGTTTTGGGACACGTAATTACTCTTAATGAATCTTTCTGTATGTGTGTAGTGTCAGATGTGTGAGGTGTATTTTTATCACACATTAAAATTGTAATATATATGGTTTTTCTAAGTATATGTATTTAACATTTTTACAGTGTGATTTTTTATGGCTATCTGCAATGTCTGAACTTATTTCAAGATTTAATTTTAAACATTATTTGTGCTTTATGCATTTGTATTGGTGGTGGTAGTCCCAGGATCCATTCATTACTGGGTGATTCCCTTCATGTAAGTGGCCATGTGTGGTGTGTTCCAAAGCCTGGCTGGAGTAGATTTGATACTGTTTGGACAGTAGTACTACTTGAGTAGATGTGGATGTAACTTTAGTGAACTGACACCAACTTACCCTTTAGTAGGTGTGTTTTTGTATTTGCAAGTCCATCCACGTGCCCCTACTTGATTTACCCTTTTCTCCTCCCGCTTTGTAGACTATTTTTGCAGGTGGGGTGGGTGGTATGCTTTTAAATTACAGGCTATGGAATAAAGTATAGGCACATGAAACCCATAGTGAATGTAAGTACAGAGGTGGTTTCTGATTTCAGACTGATGGGTCTTGTGGACTGGTTGTTGGAACCTTTAGGCAGGATAATATTGGAGTGAAGAAGGTACAATAGACAGGGCATTAGATCTTGCGGGTTGTTGTATTTTTTTTTTAGATCTGCTTGGCTTGTTAGTGTTGAAGTTCTAGAGCCTGCAAGAGCCATCATCGCCTTCGTAGAGGAGGACCTAACCCCCGGCCCATAGATGAGGATCCGCCAACCAGGCTTGTCACTTTGTTCATCCCAGTGGCCCTATTGAGGCTGCCACCCTCGGTCCAGCAATGCCAAAACACGAATGCACCATCCAGCAATGCACCAAGCTGCGTCTCCGCTGAGTAGGTAACAAGAGCCTGAGATCAAAATGCGGAGACTGTGACTTAAACGTTGAAAGAGAAGCCTGCCATTAGGAAGTTAACATTTGCCAAAGTGAATTCTTTGCCTCAAAAACAGTGTGAACTGTCCTACAAATTACCCAATTTGGTAATCACTTATTGAAGTCAGACTTATGCCTAATCTTTGCTAATCTCTGTATCACTGATGACCATTAAAAATGTATTGGTTAACCCAGTATCTCACAGAACCTGGGGTACTATAACAGTATGTTATAGTGGTTGGTTCTGTCGAGTAAGACTGAATTTCTTTAGTACTTGTATTTGTCCTGATCAGTAGGAAAAACCAATCAATGGTATATAGTGCCTATACCATACAGATAAACGGACAAATTGAGACTAACAAGAAATAAACTTCAGAAAGTGACCGATAGATTATTCGTCATATATCGTATCTCACATTATACATACAAATGTATACAAGAAGAAAACCACCGTCTTTTTGCAACACACTTTTTTCTTTTTTTATGAGTGTTTCAGTATTATTCCTGCACATGCAATGTGCTTTCCTACTTTTAACACAGGCATATAAATATGGCTTCTTATTTGTGTTACTTTTACCCTACCTGGCTGTGAGAAGTTGGCCTGGTATATGCTGTTCACTAATTAAAGTGGACACCTTGCACCAGGGCAAATCGACTCTTATGGTAGATAGGTTTAAGACAACCTTTTAAAGAAAGCTATCCTAGTGGTAGCTGTGGAGAGCAGCCTTCAGGCTAAGTCTCGGAGGAATGTAAAGCAGCTTGTTTTACCATATAATCTCTTGAATCACCAAATGAAAAGACACCACACAGGTATATATATCAAATATATATGTATTTATTTCTAAATAACTCTCTACTAATCTCTTTATGAGATTAGAAGACAAACATATGCACAAATCAACGTTTCACAATAAGTTAAGCACAAAATATGGCTGGGGCCCTAGGGGCGTACCAGACCATATACTAAGTAAGAGACTTAGAAACAACGACTTGCAGGGAGACAAGGCCTAGGGCCTTCAGAAGTGCAGGGGCCTCACGAAACCACCCAAGGCAGGTAAGTAAAGGACCCACGGGGGACGCGTGCAGTGTGGATACACAGGCGCGGATCGCCGTTAACTTCAATGGGGCAAGTCGCGGTTGGAAATAAAGAGTTTTAGGATACTTCGGGAGAACCTACAAGCAAGTCACTTACAGGGTAAGTAGTTCTAGGGCCCACACCCACAGGAGCACCGTAGTGCTGGAGTTACCTCACCCAGGGAAGCCGGGTGCACAGGTGTCCTTTGGTGTCGGGTCGCGGCGTCGTTTTCAATGGCGAACAAAGAAGACTTGCTGCTTGCGGGAGCTGAAGAAGTGTCCGGTGGAATCCAAGCCTGGATTCTGAAGAAGGATGACCTGAAAGCAGAGGGGACAGTGTTCAAAGTCACTTGGCAGTGACCCGGGGCAAGGAAGATGGATGCCCACCGTCGTCGGTTGATTCAGGTCGGTTGCGGGTGCCTTGACTCTTTAGCCACGTGGTCCAGGAGGTGTCGACGACGACCAGGAGCTGGATTCGGTGGGTCCCTCGACGTCTGCAGCTGACTGCGGTGTCGGCAACTCGATTGGAGCCAACAAGCCTTGGCAGCAGCAAGTCTCGGGGAGATGAAGAAAAGTCGATGGCACAGACCAGCAAGGTCTGAGGGACTCACCCAGCGAGGGTAAGTCAGGGCAGGCCTGGAGCAACCAGGGGAGCCCTTTGGTTTCTTTAAGAAGTCTTCTGGGGACCCACAAGCCGGCGGGCAAGGGATCGCGAAGACACCTCGGGCGGAATCACTCAACAGGGGCCCACGGTCACTCGGGACGGTGTAGGCCTCTGATCTTCGGAGGGATTCCTGCTGGAGGTCGGGACCACACGTGGTCCAAAGCACAAGTTCGTAGAACGTTGTGAAGGGGTTGCACTCGACAATAGTGCACGGTACCCAGGGGTCGCGGTTCCTCGTTACTCGTGGGGTCCACTTGCCTCAGCTTCGCTGGGGACTCACGATGGCCTGGGAGAGGTCAGGAAATCCACTTCTTGGGCTGCAGGGACTTCGGACTCCGGCAGGAGCAGCGTAGTTTGCGACCGTCGTTGTCGTTTTTGGTGCCTGCCAAGCAGGGGAGTCACTCCTTGACTCCAAGGGAGATTCTTCTGTCTTCCAAAGGTAGTGGAACGTCGAAGGGCCAGGATTCTTCTGTAGAGCGTCGTCCAGGGGTTATCTGCCTTGCAATGGCAAGGTTCCCCCTCTTATACTGAAAAGAGGGGATGGACTAGCTCTATGACCCCACCTATGGGAGGGTCAAGGGAGGGGGTGGCTACACCCACTTCCCTTTGTCCAGTTTCGTGCCAGAGCAGGGGCAGGTAGCCCCTGAGCTGGTTTGAACTGGCATATGCACAGAGGAGCCTTCTGCTCCCCCAGTGCAGGACTTCAAAGCACTCTAAGAGTGCACCCACCCAGCCCCAATACACTAAACCCTGTCTGGGAGGTGGTTACACCTCCCTGTGACAGGATGCCTATTGTTGGGCTTCCTCCACTGCGAGTTTCGGTCATCAGCAGGAGGGCAGCCCAGTGTCTGTGACTGGTGGCATCCATTTTGTGATGCCAGGGCTCTTTAGGATTCTACCGCGTTTCCACAGCAGGTACATGTCTTATCCCTCTAGAAGGGTGGAATGCTACCCCCGCCGCCAAGATTGGCGGGGGGTAGTATTCCAAGATGTTTGACACCAAACACGACATGTTTTGATGCAGCCATTCCAAAGTTAGCATTTACCGCGAGGATATAATGCACTTAATAGTATATGGTTTAACCGCATCCACAAACAGCACCAGAGAATAGACTCTGAGAGCTGCAGAGGGGCCCTGCTCAGGCAGAGGCACCCCCTCACATAGAAGCCAAGCACCCTGCCCTCAGGATTGATAGGGCCTGCCTTAGGGGTGACTGATAGGTTTATATGTGTGTGCAGGAGAGATATAGGAAACCTATATCTCAGTGAGGGGTGCTAGCACCACCTCACCCAGGCTGCAGTAGCAGGCCTGTGGTGTCAGATTTAGACTGCTTCCCAGGGGTGGCATAACACATGCTGCAGCCCCTGGTAGGCCTGTGAAGTACCTATGCCCTTGGCACCTAAGGTACCATATACTAGGGACTCATAAGGCACCACAGTATCCAATCACTAGTGCACCTAGAGTGCACTCCATGTCGTTTAGAGAGAGCAGATAGACTGGGGCCCTGAATAGCAGGGTCCCAGTCCAACTAAGTCATAAACCAGCAAAACACCAGGAAAAAAGTGGGGGCAACCATATAGTCAGATTCCACCTTCCTACATAACCCCCCCAAACGAAAGGAGATAAGGCTAACCTTGACCAGTTGAGCCTTTATTGATTAAGTGGCCATATAAGGAAGCACCTGCACTAGCATGGTTGCCCCCTGTCTTATGGTCCCCTAAGCAATCCCTCACCCTAAGGGTATGAGAGGGTCTCCACCATGGGGAATCACTACCTCTGGTGTGCTTTGGTAAAGTACAAGGCTGGTGGGGTGTCTAAGTAGGGAAGTGAGGCCCTAGGAAGGTTGGCCTCAGCTTCCTCAGATCACTGGTCACCATGTATGCCTGTCTTTCCATGCCTGAGTTGCACTTTGCTCTAAGGGTCAACCTTTGACTGCCTACAGCTGGGGGTTGGGTCCCTTTGGGTGGAACACTGGAGGGACATGGCATGTTTGGAACCTTTTGGTTCCAGGTTTGCCCTTGCCTAACAGAGTCCTTCTGGGGGTGGTCCCTACATAAAGGTATGGGGGATCCCTCAGTGGGTTGAGGAATTTTCACCTGGCTAGGGCTACTAGACTGGGTGCCCCTAATCTGCTGATGGGGGTTCCTCTGGACAGGGGGCCCTGGGGGGTCCACTGACCTCCCTGACCTCTGCAGCCCTGGGCTGACTGAGGCAGGGTAGAGAGGGGCAGTTTACCTGCTCCAGACTGGGTACCACCTTGGAAGGGTCCTCTGCCATCAGGGGTGGGGCCAGGCCAGGCCTGACTACCTCTGTGGCAGTTCCTTCACTAGGGGTAGGGTCAGTTCCCTGAGGAGGCTGACCCTTACCTACTGTCTGGAGGGAAGAAGACTTTTCTTCAACCCTTGTGCTCTCTTCTGGGGGAGAGTGGGCCATTCTTCCAGGCTCCATCTCTCCAAAATCTTGGGCTGGGGCTGTGGCCATCACAGCCCCACTAACCTTTACAGGGACACCCAACATCCTCAGATGGGTTTGGTGTTCAATTTCAGCCCAGGCTGAAATTTCCAGATCATTGCCCATCAGGCAATCTACAGGTAAGGTTGGGGACACTGCCACTCTTTTTGGGCCTGTGACCCCCTCCCAGCTGAGATTGACTATGGCCATGGGGTGCTCTGTTCTGACACCATCAATGTTGGTCACCTGGTATTTAAACTCAGGTAAAAGCTGGTGAGGGGGACTAGTTTCCCTGCCACCATGGTGACACTAGCCCCTGTGTCCCTAAATGCCACAGCTTTCTGACCATTAATTATTGGCTCCAGTCTGTACCTGCCCAATGCTGTGGGACCCACGGTAAAGGTGGCAAATCCTATACCACCATCAGAATCTGAGGAGTCTGTTGAGGGGGTCCTGTCTGAACTAGGGCCCACCTCTGTTCCTCTTGCAAAAGCACCTAACTTTTTGGGTGCACTACTCCCAACTGGAGGATTACTACTGGTAGTACCAGGAGAGGTGGTAGTAGTTGTTGGAGGAACATTTTCTTTATTGCCAATCCTGGGACAACTGGGATCAGATTTCCAGTGCCCAGGCGTTTTACAGACATGGCAATAGGGTTTCTTTTCAGGAGAGGAAGGAGTTTGGGACCCACCCCCAGAAGAGGACTTTTGGGGCCCTGTAGTGGACTTATCCTTAGATTTATCCCCACCTTTCTCTTGGGACTTGGTAGAATCTTTCTTGTGGTCACCACCCTGATTCTTAGGCCTTACTCTGGTTCTGACCCATTTGTCTGCCTTCTTTCCCAATTCTTGGGGAGAGGTCAGATCAGAGTCCACCAGGTACTGGTGTAAAAGCTGGTTTTGACAATTATTAAGGATCTGTTCTCTCATCATTAGATTATAAAATCCTTTGAAATCAGTAACCCTACTGCCAACCAGCCAACCCTCCAGAGCCTTGGATGCACAATCTACAAAGCTGTCCAGTCCTGAGTCTGTGCCTTCTGGGTATCTCTGAACTTCAACCTGTACTCTTCAGTGGTTAAGCCAAACCCATCTATCAGTGCACTCTTCAGGACCTCATAATCATCAGCATCCTCCTCTCTAACAGTGAGGAGCTTGTCTCTTCCTTTATCTGAAAAGGAGAGCCACAAGATTGCTGCCCACTGCTTTTGGGGGACCTGCTGTACTCTACAGGCCCTCTCCATAGCAGTTATCCACTTGTGGATATCATCCCCACTCTGGTAGGGAGGAACAACCTTGCTCAGGTTCCTATGGTCAGGAATATATTCTCTGCCTCTAGGGACACTGTTGCTGCCACCAGGGGGTTCTAACCCCTCTTTTCTAGAAGCTCTCTGGATCTCCAGGGCTTCCCTATCCAGGGCCAACTGCTTGGTTCTGAGGGCCACTCTGGCTTCCTCATACTGGAGCAGTTTGCACCTTCTCTCAGAGGAGGTCTCTCTTAAGGAAAAGTATGAGCTCCTCTGCTGGACAAATTCTCTGCCAGAGTGATAAGAGTGGTCAGATTCCCTGGAAGGGGATCTGTGCCTCTCCTCCTCTCTGTCAGTTCTCTTAGGGAGAATTCCTCTGTCCTTTTCAGGCCCCTTGAAGCCTGGCCCTTCAATCACAGAGTCTTGGTCATTCTGATTTTCATCATCTGACCCAGATACTATGACTGACCCACCCACTGATTCAGACCCTTTAGCTCCTAGAGCCAATCTAAGGTCATCTGCTGTCAGCAGATCTATCAGGTGTAGTGTTGAGGGACTCTGTCCTAGCCTCAGGTGTCTGTCAACACACATGGCTCTCAAGTCAGAGAAAGCCATGTCCTTATACTGAGGTTGAGTGGATCCACTGGGTCCACCCCTTAAGGACATTCTAGTGTTGTGCAGTGTTGTACTACCTACACTAGTTTGTGGCCTACTGATCCTAGCTTGAGCTGTGGAAAGGGTGTGCTATCCCTTGGCACACAGCTCTAAGTTCAGTAGAACTTATTGATACTAAGCTTGACTTTATATGTACCTTGAGTACCTATAATGGTTTTCAGTTAGTAATTCAAATAGAGATTTTCTGGTAAAACAATGGCAAGCTGGAATCCCACACGCTGCCCACCAATGTGAGAAGTTGGCCTGGTATATGCTGTTCACTAATTAAAGTGGACACCTTGCACCAGGGCAAATCGACTCTTATGGTAGATAGGTTTAAGACAACCTTTTAAAGAAAGCTATCCTAGTGGTAGCTGTGGAGAGCAGCCTTCAGGCTAAGTCTCGGAGGAATGTAAAGCAGCTTGTTTTACCATATAATCTCTTGAATCACCAAATGAAAAGACACCACACAGGTATATATATCAAATATATATGTATTTATTTCTAAATAACTCTCTACTAATCTCTTTATGAGATTAGAAGACAAACATATGCACAAATCAACGTTTCACAATAAGTTAAGCACAAAATATGGCTGGGGCCCTAGGGGCGTACCAGACCATATACTAAGTAAGAGACTTAGAAACAACGACTTGCAGGGAGACAAGGCCTAGGGCCTTCAGAAGTGCAGGGGCCTCACGAAACCACCCAAGGCAGGTAAGTAAAGGACCCACGGGGGACGCGTGCAGTGTGGATACACAGGCGCGGATCGCCGTTAACTTCAATGGGGCAAGTCGCGGTTGGAAATAAAGAGTTTTAGGATACTTCGGGAGAACCTACAAGCAAGTCACTTACAGGGTAAGTAGTTCTAGGGCCCACACCCACAGGAGCACCGTAGTGCTGGAGTTACCTCACCCAGGGAAGCCGGGTGCACAGGTGTCCTTTGGTGTCGGGTCGCGGCGTCGTTTTCAATGGCGAACAAAGAAGACTTGCTGCTTGCGGGAGCTGAAGAAGTGTCCGGTGGAATCCAAGCCTGGATTCTGAAGAAGGATGACCTGAAAGCAGAGGGGACAGTGTTCAAAGTCACTTGGCAGTGACCCGGGGCAAGGAAGATGGATGCCCACCGTCGTCGGTTGATTCAGGTCGGTTGCGGGTGCCTTGACTCTTCAGCCACGTGGTCCAGGAAGTGTCGACGACGACCAGGAGCTGGATTCGGTGGGTCCCTCGACGTCTGCAGCTGACTGCGGTGTCGGCAACTCGATTGGAGCCAACAAGCCTTGGCAGCAGCAAGTCTCGGGGAGATGAAGAAAAGTCGATGGCACAGACCAGCAAGGTCTGAGGGACTCACCCAGCGAGGGTAAGTCAGGGCAGGCCTGGAGCAACCAGGGGAGCCCTTTGGTTTCTTTAAGAAGTCTTCTGGGGACCCACAAGCCGGCGGGCAAGGGATCGCGAAGACACCTCGGGCGGAATCACTCAACAGGGGCCCACAGTCACTCGGGACGGTGTAGGCCTCTGATCTTCGGAGGGATTCCTGCTGGAGGTCGGGACCACACGTGGTCCAAAGCACAAGTTCGTAGAACGTTGTGAAGGGGTTGCACTCGACAATAGTGCACGGTACCCAGGGGTCGCGGTTCCTCGTTACTCGTGGGGTCCACTTGCCTCAGCTTCGCTGGGGACTCACGATGGCCTGGGAGAGGTCAGGAAATCCACTTCTTGGGCTGCAGGGACTTCGGACTCCGGCGGGAGCAGCGTAGTTTGCGACCGTCGTTGTCGTTTTTGGTGCCTGCCAAGCAGGGGAGTCACTCCTTGACTCCAAGGGAGATTCTTCTGTCTTCCAAAGGTAGTGGAACGTCGAAGGGCCAGGATTCTTCTGTAGAGCGTCGTCCAGGGGTTATCTGCCTTGCAATGGCAAGGTTCCCCCTCTTATACTGAAAAGAGGGGATGGACTAGCTCTATGACCCCACCTATGGGAGGGTCAAGGGAGGGGGTGGCTACACCCACTTCCCTTTGTCCAGTTTCGCGCCAGAGCAGGGGCAGGTAGCCCCTGAGCTGGTTTGAACTGGCATATGCACAGAGGAGCCTTCTGCTCCCCCAGTGCAGGACTTCAAAGCACTCTAAGAGTGCACCCACCCAGCCCCAATACACTAAACCCTGTCTGGGAGGTGGTTACACCTCCCTGTGACAGGATGCCTATTGTTGGGCTTCCTCCACTGCGAGTTTCGGTCATCAGCAGGAGGGCAGCCCAGTGTCTGTGACTGGTGGCATCCATTTTGTGATGCCAGGGCTCTTTAGGATTCTACCGCGTTTCCACAGCAGGTACATGTCTTATCCCTCTAGAAGGGTGGAATGCTACCCCCGCCGCCAAGATTGGCGGGGGGTAGTATTCCAAGATGTTTGACACCAAACACGACATGTTTTGATGCAGCCATTCCAAAGTTAGCATTTACCGCGAGGATATAATGCACTTAATAGTATATGGTTTAACCGCATCCACAAACAGCACCAGAGAATAGACTCTGAGAGCTGCAGAGGGGCCCTGCTCAGGCAGAGGCACCCCCTCACATAGAAGCCAAGCACCCTGCCCTCAGGATTGATAGGGCCTGCCTTAGGGGTGACTGATAGGTTTATATGTGTGTGCAGGAGAGATATAGGAAACCTATATCTCAGTGAGGGGTGCTAGCACCACCTCACTCAGGCTGCAGTAGCAGGCCTGTGGTGTCAGATTTAGACTGCTTCCCAGGGGTGGCATAACACATGCTGCAGCCCCTGGTAGGCCTGTGAAGTACCTATGCCCTTGGCACCTAAGGTACCATATACTAGGGACTCATAAGGCACCACAGTATCCAATCACTAGTGCACCTAGAGTGCACTCCATGTCGTTTAGAGAGAGCAGATAGACTGGGGCCCTGAATAGCAGGGTCCCAGTCCAACTAAGTCATAAACCAGCAAAACACCAGGAAAAAAGTGGGGGCAACCATATAGTCAGATTCCACCTTCCTACACTGGCATATCTATTGAAGCTTTAGTTACTTACACCCACAATTGTATTACTCTATGCCCCTCCATTCCACACAATGCCACTCTATGCCACTCCACTCCACGCATTATACTCTACTCCACGCCACTCTACTCCATGCCACTCCACTCTACTCTATGTAATTCTACTTTCGCCACTCAACTCCACACAACGGCACTCAACGCCACTCTTCTCTATGCACTTCACTCTATGCCACTTCACACCTCTCTATTCTACTCCACTCCACCACACTCTATGCCACTCTATCGTATGCCACTCCATGCCACACCACTTTATGCCACTCTATGCCATTATCATTCTGCGCCACTCCACTCTGCTCCACCTCACTCTATTCTATGCCACTCTACACCACTCCATTCAATCCCATTCTACTCTATTTCACTCCACGCCACTCCACTCAAATCCACTCAACAGCACTCTGCGCCACTCCACTCTATGGCATGCCACTCCACCGTACACCATTCCACTGTACGCCACTCCATTCCACTCTACACCACACTACTCTACGCCACTCCACTCTATGCCACTCTACTGTATGCTACTCTAGGCCACTCTACTCTACGCCACTGTACATCACTCTGTATGCACTCCACTGTACGCCACTCTACCCTATGCCACTGTAATGTATGCCACTGTAATGTATGCCACTGTACATCACTCTGTATGCCACTCCACTGTACGTCACTCTACCCTATGCCACTGTAATGTACGCCACTCTACTCTATGCCACTGTCCTGAAGGCCACTCTACTGTAATCCACTCTACCGTATGCTATTCCATGCCACTCCACTCTCCTCTACGCCACTCTCCTCCTCTCTCCTCTACGCTAAACCACTAACTTTCAGCTATTCTTAACCCATGCTGAACAGCAGCCACGCTGCTGTACAACAGGGCTAAAAGACATTGGCAAGGCCAATAGCTCTCACATAGGCGAAACCTATTGGGTTTGCCAATTCTTGTTTCAATCATTGTCATTGTTATCCTCCCTCTTTCTGAGTTTTCCCTCGTTTTAATTTTGTGCCATTTCCCTACCCTCATCTTTTTCTTTCTTTTAACACCTGAGGTTTTCGTTTAATTCCCTCGTTTATATTACATGTATATATTTTGAAGCAGTCAGTTCAAGTAGTCAAATTCGGCTGAAAAGTTAACCAACGGAACCCATTCAGTGCTTTACAGAGAGCCTAGCTGAGGGGATTATCAGCCCAGTGATGGGTGTATTTCTAAAAGTAGCTTTACTGCTTCTGTCTGTTCTTCACAAGACAGACCTAAGGTTCCCCTTTCCTTCAGTGAGAAGCGCTATAGAACAGCCGTCTGTAGCATTACGCAAAATAATGGGTTCCCTTGTAGAATGTGACGAGGAGCCCAGGAGTCTGCTATATATCACAGATATTCATTAACCTTGGGCTAAATTGGAGCCCCCGGAAGGGTTGGGGCCCCCTGCACCGCAGGGGCTCCAGAGACCTACCTTACACCCCTGGCAGTCATCCGAGCTCCCCAATAGGGTAGACCTCTGACAACAGCTGAAGAGCAGGGGATACACTATTTCAGTGGGACACCAAATAGACAAAACTGGATAAGCATCAGTGATGGAAATGCGGGGGAGCCTTCCGGATTCCAGATCCGGTAGCTATTATTCAGCTGGATCAGGGGGATGTGGCCAGCCTCAGTGAAATGTGTTAATCCTGCCTCTTCAGCTGCACCCACAGAGCCACACCTCTAGGGGGGTGAGGGAGGCCTCTTATTTTATACTCCAACTGGACCCAACACAAACGCCGCCCCCCTAAAGACCCGTCTGCAATCCTTTTGTTGGAGTCTCATCCGGGCAGAAAACAGACTTAGCTTGTTGTCTCTTCTCAAGTGCTTAAGTGATAAAGTGCGAATTCATGCCAGGTTTTTACTTTTCAAAGTTTGTAAGAAAGTAGTAGGCTTGCAATGTAAGAATGTCAGAAGTATCTGAACTTAGAGGTAATTATACCCATAATCATTTACATAGCACTTATAAGTACCTATTGTCCTAAATCCTGTGCTTTACAAAGCGTGCCACCTGACAAGTATTTGGCTACCTCTCTGAGTTTTGTTATTGTTTCCAGACATGTCACACAACAACAAACACACATATACCTAAAACAAGCCATACTTATTGCCTTTGCCAATGTTTGTTCGCTGTATCAGATAAAAAAAATTTAAAACTGATTTTGTTGCAATTAATTAGATTTTTTTCAATTACGATAACCATGAGACTGTGAATTAAACCTTACTAATGTTTGTAGAAGGAGAAATGGCCTTTGGAGTGTCTTAGACACTCTCCCTCGCCCCTTCACACCACCTTCTTCTGCAGTCTCTCATGTGTTAACCCCTTCGGCGCTGCGCGAATTCTCCCGCTGTGTGGGGGAATTAATAAGTGGGCGGGATTCGGACGGCCCCCGGCCGTCCTTAGTACACGCCCACCGTGACGTCGGACGGCCAGGGGCCGTCCTGAGCACCGAAGAGGTTGAGAAACCTGTGCCCTTTCTCCCCCACATCTTTCTGAAATCCTCCATCTGCATACGTTACACTTTCCCACAATTATCAATGGCACCTAAGCGACTATCGCTCTGTGCAAAGCCAAGGACTGGGTGTGCGTGTAACCTGCACAGACCAGATCTAGCACTGCCTTCAGGGCCGGATTGACTGTACCGGGAATCAGGCGTTTCCCCAGGAGGCTGGAAGGGTGGAGGGCCGGTTGTAGCAGTGGGGACTGGTTCTGTTACTAGGGGTCAGTTTTGCAGCGGTGCTGCAATATCGGCCCCCAGTAACAAGAGCAGCAAGCAAGCATTTCCAGCCTCCCGGGGCGAGGCAGTGCTTCCCCATGGGTTGGTAATGCCATGGCTGACTTGGGTTCCCAGTTCGACCCAGACTGCCTTCTGCCTCAACTTCAGACCTCTCAATCGTACCCGTCATAAACAGCCATCCAACAACCTAACTCCCCCAGATACCTCAGGCGACTCAGTTCACAGTTTGCACTAAACAGGAGTCATGTGTTGCAGGAAAACAAACAACTACAGATATGCAACATCTTGAAAAAAGCAAACACTCCGAGGGAACACAAGATGAAGTAAAACATGTGAAATGGAAACAGAGATTGCATCGCTGACATGGAATACCTAAAGGGATTCTACAATCATGTTGAGAAATAGATCAGTCTTTTTGCCTGTAACTTAGGGACATGACTACAGAGCCCAACGGGGAACCGTTTCAAAGTCAGTTTATAATTACTGCCAGGTCTGAGACCCAGCAGGACCCAGCCCACTTAAAGCCCTGCTCTGTGGAAAGTTGTGCGGTACCCCTACAAGTGCATCTTGCAGATATGTATAGGCCTAGGCTGACAGGAGGTCCTGAAGGGAGGCCCCACTCCTGCACAGCAGGGGATGTAGCGGGCTGAGTTCTGCCCCTGCACATTAATCCTCTATACTATTTCATGACGAGACAAACCTATGACTAGACACACAGATCTCTCAAGTAAGTGAATTAACCAGCAGAGTTATTTTACTGCTGTAAGATCTTCCTGGGAACACCAAGATCTCTACAACAGATGCCTTAACCCGATAGGCTATTTTAAGCCTTTTTCTAACCAATTAAATAATCCAGAACAGATATACTATCACATACGTCCTTGTTGCCAATGTATTTGGAGGTCACAATTTGTTTTAAAAGTAAATTAATAATTTGGCTGTGAAATTCCGCTCAATATAACTCTACCTCTGATGACTCCGCCCCATTACTCCCAATGCATGGGTTTCAGGAGTATTTTTTTTATTTTTGAAATTTTATATAGCGCGGACATGGCCCGAAGGCATCAGAGCGCTTTACAACACACAGGATACAGGGGTCACAGTAATAGTTGTTAAACTCGGACGTTTACATCAGTGGATGTGTACAGGAGTTACCACAAGAGACAGTTACAGCAATTGGGCAGAGGACGTACACAGCTAAAGCATGGATTTAGATGGTCGGGTCGTATAATGAAGGCAGACCAGGGCGCAGTGGAGAAAGGACTAAAGTCTGGTCCACTTCCTGCACAGATTAGTATGATTTTATCACCACGAGACAGTGAACGCAGCTGCAGTTAAGTGCAATATGAGATGTCTTCAAATTCCAGCGCTGAGCTGGTTAAACTCGAAGCAGTGTATATTATAGTGAGAACACCAGTATAAACAACAGCCGGGAGCGTCGGGGCAGGGAAGAAACGCCCGTCACATAAGTTACAGCGGTAGAAGTCGCGCTTCTAGACTCTAATAAATAATGGGATTTATTCGTCATCGTAGAAAGTTAAAAAAAAAACGACTAATAGGCAAAATATATTAAACAGGCGATTTACCGCTCGGTTGTCTTACCTGAGGGCTGGTATGTTTCAGTCGGAGAAGGGTTTCTGTCTTCCTGCAGGCTCTGCTCTCATAGCGGAAGATATGAGAGAGAAACTCAAGCCGCAGGCATAGAAGGGGCGGAGACACAGCTTCTCTATACCAATGGCAAGAAAAGGTCAGATATGGGCCGCATAGAAGGCGGGATCTTTCACTGCAGAGATGTTCATTAATTATCAGCTGACTGTTTTTTGAGATATTTCAACACCAAATAAATAACTCGAAAAAAGACCGAAAGATGGAATCTTTCCTTGTGATTGAAAAAAGTACATCTCCCCACTGAAAGTTGGGTTGCACTCACATAGAAAGAGCGTTTTGTTGGCTCATATTTTGAGCCATTAAGCTGCCTTGATGTTTTAGCGCATCTGTCCCAGGGCACAAGTCCTAAAACAAAGAAGTGGGGGAACTAACCTAGTCAATCAGAATGCAAGTGGCATCACGGCGCGTGACATCACGGCGCGTGACATCACAGGAAGTGGCATCATAAGAAGTGGCATCAGATCTTAAGCCCTCACATAAATGTTTAACATGTCTATCATGAGTACATTGGAGCATATTTCGAGTATATAGGAAAACCCTCCTGATTTAGGCAGAACATTCACACTTTTGTAAGCTACACATAAAACAGTGTTGCCTTTTGTCAGTGTAAACTTCCTCTACCCATAGTGCTTTAAAAGAAAAAATAGTGGTACTTAAATTATTTTAACTCCTCCTCAGGGGTAGTAAGCACTATATAAATTACATTTATTTTGTGTAAATACAGGGAAAGACCAACACATCTGATATTCTTACAGTGCATGCATATCTTGTAAAAAGGGACTGAACAAAGTGAAAAGCTGCCTCTCTTAAGTATGTGTGAAGTGCTAACAAGGTGTGAGCCTTTGTTTCCCCTCTGCTGCATTTGCATCTATGCTTGAGGCTTCTGACTGCTTCCAGCCAAGAGACTCGAACAAAAGGAGGCCTGATGACCCCTCAGATTCGGCCTTTGTTACTTTGTTATGGGCCCAGCAGGAGTCTGAACTAAGAAAGCCCCATCAGTCCCCCCTGCAGGTTGTTGTGGATCGAAAGCAGACAACAACTTACAGGCGCTGCTGAATGTGTCCTGGTGTTTGCAAATTACATCGGAACGAATTCAGCATATTTTTCAGTGGGGCCCAACTTCTTGGCAGGGTGGACGGGGTCCACCCTGTGAAAATAGTGGGTGGACGCCGTCCACCCGCGTGTACCCCCGACTCGTGCCCTGATCTGTCCCCAGACTGGACTACCAGGTAGACCCCTATCTTCTTCACCTGTCTCTTTCCCCTTTCCTCTTAGGGTGACCAACTGGCATGGGTGCACATTCAGGACAGCGAGTGTAAAAATTCAGGACAAAGGGACAAATATTCCGGACAAAAGGAATGTTTTACAGACACATCAGAGGAGGTCGCGCAATACTACATAAGTAAATAGACAACCAACACAAGTACAAGTCAAAATAAGTTTATATTAGGTTGAAACAACCTTGCACTGCATCTGTTGTGTGCGCAAGTTATATTATGTTATGTTATAAGTTTTGTAGAGCGCACAGCTGCCCTAGCTAAGGGACATCCCAGCGCTAGCAACTGCAACTGTTAAAAAAGACGACTGTGAGAGAGCATATCGTGCCTATAATGTCGGGAAGAGATGAGTTTTAATGGCTTTACGAAATGCAGTGTGATTGTTGATGTTTCTGATGCAGATAGGAAGGGAGTTCCAGAGTTTCGAAGTGAGGACTCGAAAAGAGCGCCCTCCAGCTCAGACTTTCCTCACCCGGGGGACAACAGCAAGGTGCTGGCCCATAGAAAGTAATTGACTGGTGGGTGTGTAGAGTGAGAGGAGATTCGCCAGAATATCCGGGGAAAGGAGGTTCAGGATTCTATGCGCAATGCAGAGAGACTTAAACTCAATGCATTTCGCCACCGGCAGCCAGTGTAGTCTGCGGATGTCATTGGTTGTGGGACAGGCTCTCTGTGGGCCAAGTAAAGTCCTGGCAGCCGCATTTTGTACCCTTTGCAGGCGGAGGATGTCGGCTTTATTTGCCCCCAGATAGAGTGAACTGGCGTAGTCCAGCCTCGATAGAATGGTGGCCTGGATAATGACTTGACGGACTGAGGGGTAAAAAAAAACCAGCAGTGGTTTAAGCCCACGCAAGAGTCCGAAACAGGTACCAGCTACCATTTTAGTTTGGGCCTGAAAGTTAAGGGCGGAATCAACCCATACTCCCAAGTTTTTGACCGCCTGTTTAGGGGCGGGTGAACAGCCCAGAATCGAAGGCCACCAGCGCTCGCTCCACAACTCAGTTCCACCGCAGAGGTACACTTTGAAGGAGGAGCATAACGCTCACCAGTATGACCAGTTAGTGAGCCATGATGATGGAGAATATGTTACCCTACCATCAGATTTGCAACTTCCGGCTGCGTGCCCCAACGTTAATGACCCACCCAGCATGCACCCGATTCTTGAGAGTCCTTCACAATATTCTATCCGGAATGTGTTCAAAATTGAACAAGAGCAGGGAGATGATGGAGGGTCCCGAAAGTCCCGTACTACCATCTAACAAGAAACCCATTAATGATTTTGCACTACCCACCAAACATGATACTCCTAGATAGGCCCTACCGGGCAGGCTCAGATAGAATGTCTTAAATTGTCCACTTTCCCTTGTCCTGATAGCACATCCTATGTAGGCCAAGCCCAGCTCCTTAGATAAACCATATCTTACATAGGCCCAAGCATACCTTCCTAGATACAAAAGTGTAGGCCCAAATGAAAGTGACTCTTGCTCTCATTTATAATAATTCTAATGGAACAGACCTCATAGGCCTCACTGATCTGTTAGCAGAGATCTGTCCCCTTCACCCAGATACGACCTTAGCCCTCTCTTGTAACTTGCCACAGTTGCAAGAATAAGGGTGGCCCCCACCCATGTGACGGGCTGTTGGAACATCTGGCAGTGTCACATGCAAGATTAGTGATATTCTTAGCTATGGGACTTTCCGCGCTTGCTAAACTGGAACTTGAGGCAGGAACTTGACCAAGAAATTAATACATTTAATATTAATTCTAAGCATCTTTCACGGTGAAAGTTATCTTTTGTTTACTTTTTGCGGTCAGAGAACTCTGACCGCCTGCCAACCAGTTCTGTTTCATCATGATACCACTTCTCATATAAAATTTTCCAGTAAAGCAGGTGGTCAAGTGGCCTGCGTCAGATCTCGTGTCAAGCCTCGTGCACACGTAGGCGTGAGTTCTGCATTCAATAATAAAGTTCTGCATTCAACTATATAAAAGAGCCCACCCGGACTAGAGCTTCGAACTCTTCCATTGCATCAGACCTTGACTGCATCTGGAGGGCTTCCCGTGCGATCGTCCGTTGGTGACTGGGCCTAGTGCTTCAACTTCCAAGGTGGTAATACTCTTTTGTGATAATTTTGCCTATTGGCTTTGACAACCCATCTGATGGCATAGCCTCTTGGCTCTGTCAGCCTATTTGATTAATTCACTATTAGCTTATTCAGTCTTTTTAATAATTTAGCTTTTTGGCTTTGACAGTCTATCTAATTCAGCTCATCCTAACCCAAGCCATTGCATTTATCTTAGTTTAAATTGCGTAGTTTTGAATGGTGTTGCTTTCTTAAGAAAAGGTTTGTCTTCTAGGCACTAGCCTATCCATCCTCTGTAGAGTTAGGGTTGCTCCTTGGGCAGCTGCTTATAGCACAATATTTTAGTCATATGTTTGCTTCTTTGAGCAACTGAGTTTGAACATTGTCGATGCATTTATTTTTCATTCTGCTCATGTGTGGTGGGCAACATTTAAATTGAAGTGCTTTTATGCTTTGAACTGTTTGAATAAAAAGTCACTGTTTTATACCGTGGTTTCTTCTTTCCAAGTGAACGAACAGCACAGGGGTCAGGCTCTCTGGAGTCGGTAAGCGGAGGGGTGTGGCAGCCACAAAGAATCCTCCCTTTCATTTGGCGACCACGAACACTGGACTCGTGAAGCAGTCCTCTGCGGTGAGATCTTGGGACGCATGCTGGGGTTACACCTGTCTGGTTTTCTCTCGGGTTCTCCTCTCCCCACGTCCACTGGGGTAAGTCAGGGATATTTTTATTTTTGTTCCTTGCATTTGCCTCAGGTTGTGGCGTGTGTGGGGTGGCGAGTCAGCCTGTATCTGCCAGCAGGGGTCTCCCTTTTGTGTGCGTTCCTTTGCCCGCCTGTGGTTGACTGACATGCCACGACGTCCTCTTTCTGGCTGGTCACATCTTCCCGAGGCTCTGTGGTGCTCTTCTCTCTGCTATTTTTAGTTTTGTCGTGGTTTCTTTTTGATTGCGTTCTCTTGCCCATCCTTTCTGTGGCCTCTTTGCCTTTGTTTTTTCTCTCGCATATTGTATTCTCGCTTTTCATTGCCGTTTTCAATTCTTCTTTCTTGTATATGCTTCTACACAATGCTTGAGGTTTGAGTCCTGGGAAATAACTTATGTGTGACTTCCCGAATTCTGGCATAGTGCACAACTGCTCCTGCAGATATTATTGTTTTTAGATTTACTTACGTGTGCCTTTTCCTTTGAATTGGCACAGTAATGCTTGAGGTTTGAGTCCTGGGAAATCACTTCTGTGTGATTTCACGAATTCTGGCATTGTGCACGTGCATTTGCGGCTTTTGGGTGTCTTAATATTTGGCGTACATTTTTCTGTATATTATTGTTGATGGTTCGTGGAGTTGTTTTTCAGTTGCCTATTTGATTTTAGTTACGGGCTGTTGCGCCCTTCACACGGTGCGCTTGTGGCACGCGTGTCTGTATTTTTGTCGCACTTTTCTCTTTAGGGTGTGCCCCGCTCCTTATCTCACTCCTTCCTTCTCCTTCTTTTGTTCGCCATATATTCTTCTTCCCTTGCCTTCTTCCCGCACTGCAACACCATTCTCTTATTTTCGGCGTCAATGCGCCCCTCCTTTTTCAGGCTTCTCTCCTGTGTGTTCACACCCCCATTCTTCGCTCTCTCTAGTAGCTCCCTCTCTGATTCCATTTTGCATTGCTTGGGTGCACTCCTTTTTAACACTCAAATTTCTATCGCTTTCTCATCGGCGCCTTTCCCTGTTGTTAACTGCGCCACTTCAAAAGAGGATCTAACATCTTCGAAGTTACTAGCCCACTTTGACCTCTCGTCAGCCTTCCTCATTTCACTCTCTTCGCTGGAAGAGGAAGTAAGCCTCGCAGCCTCTGTCTAGGCACCCTTGCCCCTCCTTTCTGCGGGCTGCTTTTTCATCATCCACTGTTACAATAATACGTATTATTTTTTGAAATGCATTTCATTTACTTAATTATTGTTTATTTGTTGTCCGTTGTGTCTGTTTTTTGTGCCTCGATTTCTTAGATATTGTTAGTCCTTCTGTTTCACAGCAGTTCACCCCCCACCCAACATCTGTTGCTGTTCTGCCGACTTTACACTCACTAGCCAAGCGGCCGACTGCTAGTTATTATTGTTGACTCAATTGCCCCCACTTTTCCTCACTATTACGGGCAGTTGCGCCAGGTAGTTGTTGTCTGGATTGCTTTGTCTTTACCTCCTAGTCGCAATCCCGCTAAGTAGTTGCCCTTATCTGCAGTACACATTACACGTACTTTACGCCTCTTTTCTGTCTTTTACACTTTTTGCCTACCACTTGCCTGCGTCAATTGGTAGCCCAAGAGGGGTGGAGGTGTATCTCCGCTCCTCTTGTCCGCCTTCTTTTACAAACCCCCCCGGTATGTCCCTTGCTCCCCCACAAATTATTAATATCCTTATTCATTCCCTACGTGGTGCTGCCACAGCTGTGTACCACACCGGTCTTGACCACTTCATCCCTCTCACGCGCCACCAAAGCGAAGTTCTTGCTGCTACTTGGGACATCTTTGAGATTGACTTTACACCCAATACTGAACTTCGTCTTTCACTTCTGCCTCTTGTAGACTTACCTCACTCAGGCACTGCCTCTTCTCAACCACCACCAGACACCACCCGCCCAGATCTTTTGTGGCCTGCCCACTCCTCTAATCCACCTTCGCGCTCCCCACCCTCTTTAGGGTCTTCTGTTTCTCTTGAGGCAACACTCCCTAGCAATACTGCCCCTGCCCCCCTACGGTATCAGCATCAGTACCTAGTATTGTTATCCACCGACCACCGTCTCCTGCGGACGAGTCCCCATTTCTCTCGGCACTCCTGCAGGACTATTCAGTGGATCTAGAGGACTCTGTCCCAGGCATCTTAATTGTGCCTCCCCCGGCAAGCCCACACCCCCATTTTCAATCACTATAGGTAATGAGTACCCCGTCTCCTGACAGTACAGCTTCTTCTATTTTTGTATATTTGGTTAACAATATCGTTGTGGGTCTTTCTACTGGACATTCGTCCTCCTTCTGTCATGTTACACCCTTAGCAAGTACTGTCCTTCTCACTATATTTCAAGCCTTGGGCATTGACTATACCCTGTCACAGCAGATAACGCTTTCATTAGTACCATCGTTTCCGCACCTTCCACATCCCACTGTTACTAAACCCAAAGACCAAAAACATTCCAAGCACTGACAGGATAGGGAATATCCCACATTCATTGGTCCCCATGAACAGGATTATAGGTACCACGGTTCATAAGACAACGGATAACATTTACATACGCATTCGCCTCATAGCGCCAGGGTTGGACATACCCACCACACTCGTTACAAATTATCCACGCAACCCGCTACAAAGTAGAATAATTGCTGGTCTTTCCCGTAGCCGGCTCCAATTTCCTGACTTCTCCCCTAACGGAATATACACCGGTCCACAGGAACTGGAACTAAGACAAGCATTGTATCACGTTATCAGTAGCGCAGTAGGAGAGGAACTGATAATAGACGCTATTCCCCCCACGTCTGCCACTGAATTCACCTTTGCTCCTGACCTCGCTTCTGCTACTGAGTCCCCTTCTGCCACTGAGTCCACTTCTGCCGTACAACATATTCCTGACGCTGAGCTCACTCCTGATATTGAACACACTCTTGCCCCCTAATTATATTGTTTCCCGAACAGGCAACATTCATCCCCAAAGCATTGTGTTTTAAAACAACTTTCATGAATGGCATACTGAGCTCTACAGTTTATAAAACGTCTACCCACTTTCACATCTTTTTTATCATACATCCCCCTGGAGCGCCACTCACTGCCATATTATCTAGCACCTGGCCAAGATACCCTCTCCAAAGCTCTATTGCTGAAGCTTGCTTTGGCGGTCGGCTCCGCTTTCCTCTTTATACCCCAACACAAGAGCGAGACTTGCAGGACAGTGTGTATGATATTGTCATTCAGGCAGTAACACAAGAACTAATAAGAGACATTGACCCTAGCACCTGAAACGCGCTCCTGTAAATTAGGCCTTGCCTAGAGCGCCCTGTGTTAGACACACCAACATGGCTACTCCACTCCAGCATGTCTTAAAGACATTCGGAGGACAGGAGCACCATATACTCAAGCACTGCCGTGAGCTTCATAAACGTACGGCGAAAATGACTCATCCTTGGCCCTCAGAGGGAAGCTTTGATCCAATTATACTAGAGCATGCCACTACCTTTCTAGACACCAAGTACACTGGCACTAAGTTACAGAAAAGAAAGGCTACTTTAGATCTCTGGCGCATTTTTAAAGACAAGGTTCAACCACTCTCTGATTCCACACACCCAGCTATACCCTATGCTCCGCCCCCACCGCCTTACCACGTCAGCGGTATGTATACCGAACTTACTAACAAGGAGCAACCGGAACTACCAGTCACCAATAATGATTCCCCAGCTGTTGGCTTTCAGCCGCTATCAAAGGAGGCACCTTCCTCACCACAGCCAGGCCCAGAATTAACAACCACACAAATTGAGGAATTCCAGGCTTCCCACACATCACCCAGTCACCCGTACCACCCCGTGGACAGACCACCAACCCCACCTATGCCCCCCGGTAATGCATACCCCGACCTGACAGAACTGCGCAGCATGTATGTGCCTCCCCCAACGGTACAGTAAGGGACAAGGCAGTATCAGGTATTCCAGGCTTCATAGACGCACAAGTATCTCTAAGATTTACACCAACAGTCAATACTGCACACCCATGCTCAGGTGAAGAGGATGAGGAGGGCTCTGACACTGCCTCTCAAGCCTCATCTCGTCACTCGCATGACTTTGTCTCTCGAGCACCATCTCGTGACTTGCGCTCACCTGTCATTGTTGTCAGTGATTTCGGCCCTAAACAAACCTCTGACTCTAACGCCTTCCATGACACTGACACTCAACAAGCACCTGTCCTTAACCCTTTCCTTGACACTAGCGCACACCCGTTCCCAAGCTTGCGTCTCCCTGCTCTCCTCTCTCCTCACAAAGCAGCATGCCTTTCATGGCTGCTGCACCTCCTGGTAAGGTACCAGGATCTGGCCTTATAACAAACCAGCGGCAGTTCATTGAGTTTTCTAGCGCACCATCACTAAGTGTGACGGAGGGACAGTGTGTTCCTCTCACTGGTCTTCCCTCCTCTTATCACAATTATAGACAAAATGCAGAGTTGAGCAAAAGCGCTAGCCTGGAAAGCCTTTCATCACAGCATCATGTGGATGAACAGACACCCACGCATCAACCACCTTCCCACGCAGACCAGATAAAAAAAATTAGACGCTTGTCATTCAAATTAGAGAGCATAAACCAAAGTATGACAGACGTGATGGCAAAGATCAATACACCAACACCACCCTCACCCACTCTGCACCGCTTCGTGCAACACCACCCAAAGACAAATATCAGTAGGAATGGGGAAGGGAGCACACACTATCGCCTTAATGGGCACCCCTATCACCGTGACGATGCCACCCCTGGGAGGACACAAACATTCACTAACACACACCAAGACTACCAATTCCAAACACCAGTAGGACGGGATAAGACACCCCCACTGGTGCTAGAAGGCCACAATCCATTGTTTGGTGACATCCCAAGATATTGTGGACTCCCACAGGAACAAGACCCAGTGGTAAGAAGTAAGGTCAGGACCACCGAAGCGCAAAGACTTAAAGTCTTGGGGACACATGGACGCCCAGACGACATACTATATGACGTCTCGGGCTCTGCTTTCATGCGCACTACTAGGATGAAAAACAGACACAACATATCTCTCAGTAGAAAGTGTCCACTAAAAACAAGCAATGATCTCACTCCCAATGAGATAGTGACATTAGGGGAAGGTTCAGATTACGCAGTTAACCCCTTTTCAGATGATTTGGCAGGCTGGTCGGAGCCCTTAGCGCCACAAATGCTCCCTTGGCCCAGAGAAGGGTCTTTTGAGCCTCAGTACATGGCAACAGCAGTTGAATGTATCCTCAAAGGATTAGGAGATCAGGATTGGGACTATGACTATATGAGGGAGAGCCTGAAAGTCTGGCAAAAATATGCTCGCCAGCATGACTATACAGGACCCACGGCGCAACGCCTTGGGGTCATGCGCCAAATGCCACTGCTCTACAAAAATATCAAAGATCCCCCATCTATATCCCATGGTCTACACTAGACAAAGAAAATGTTAAAAGGCACTCCCACCCCTCACAGAGGGTGCGGGAAAATGGATTGCAGCTTTTGAAAATTGCACCACAGGTAACAACGTAGCCATAGGTGATGTCAAAAACCTGCTGATCTCCCTCATGGGAGAAGACGCAGAAGATCTCTTTACCCATATCAATGTCAACTTGACAAAAAACAACACCCAACATGACGGTGTTTCCTTCAATGACATTAGAACAAAAGCTTGGGCTGAGTTGCGCAGGAAATACCCCGATGTCCCCGACATTGGGGCTTTACTGTCACAGACCATGCAACCAAATGAAGATCCTGCCACCTACCTTTCTAGAATGAAAGAAAAATGGCATCAAGAGTTAGGACAACGATGGGATGCAGCAGGAGGCTATGGGAGACTATTTTATCACACAGTAAAGAAAGGTTTACCTACTGAGGTGCAGGAGAAATTAGATGGCATTGTAGCAATGGAATGCAAGCCATGGGCAGAAATACAAGATCACATAATACATTACTGCAAAAAGAGACAGGAACAGGAGAAGACTAGGCAGCTGGCCATAGAAAATGCCGCTGCCAAATTGGTACAGCAGAAACTAAATAAGAAAAAGGACAATGTTGACACAGTCATGCTCGCAGCACCTGTCACTCAAATGACAGCAGTAACATCCTTTCCCCAGGCTGCCATGAATGCTCTCACAGGCAACGTCCAACCTGCTCCTCAGCAGGTTCAAGCACCACCTGCTGTACGGTACATACAAGCCCAACCCCAACCTGCCATACAGTATATCCAACAACCGCAACCACAGCCAATGGTACAATACATACCAGCACCACCTGCTTACAGCACCAACACACAGCCTTATTACAATAACAGACAAAATATGAACAAGAACATGGGTGGACAAGGAAGAGGGCGAGGGATGGGACAACAAAGGTTTCCACAACAGCCAGGACAGGGAACACCACCGATCATTTGCTACTATTGCCAGAAACAAGGCCACATACAGAGAGATTGCCACAGTAAAAAGCGTGACATAAGTCAGCAATATATGAATACTGGCTACCAATCACAAGTACCATTCCAACAACAGCGGCACCCGCAACAACACCTTCAACAGCCCCAAATGCTATACTCTTATGCACAACCGGCACAGCAACAACAAGTGCAGCTCCAAGCGCCCCAAATGACCCAGGTTCAGCCAGCAGTCCAACAAATACAGGTTCCAATGCAACAGCTACAGCCACAGCAACAACCTGTTTATCAGGTGGTCCCCCAAACACAAAACGGTGTCCCTCTAGGAGGAACAATTGTTGCCTCCAGCAACCCCTTTACCCAGGGCACCATCCAGCAATATCAGGGAGGATACACCAGCTAGGACAGCCCACAGACAACTCTTGTGTGCCCAATTTTGTCATGCACAAGCAATACTGAAGAGGACCCTATTGCAAGTGTCGTGATAAATAACAAAACATATAGTTTTCTTGTTGACACAGGTGCCACATACTCCTGTATTACAGGTGGCCCTCTGCCCATTTCAAACAAAACAGCGGACACACAGGGATTTTCTGGGGCAATAGCAAGGGTCCCATTCACCAAACCAGTATCAATGGAGATAGGAGGCCATGTAGTGGAGCAGCCTCTGCTTTATTCACCCAGGTCCCCAGTCAATCTTTTAGGACGTGACCTCATGGCCAAACTAAACATGACTATCCACTTTGATGACAATGGAACAATGATTTGTTCCATACCAGGTACCCCACTAACAAGGATAATGGCAGTCACTGCACAGTCATCCTTAGATAGCCAGGTCAGAGCACGACCTGTGGATGAGCACGCCTTCTCTGCAGCTGTCCACACAATTGTCGCCACCACTCCCGAGTTACAAGGCCGCACAGTTCAGTTGCCAAAAGAATTTCTCTTCAGGCCCCAAGTACCAGATTCGCAGGTATTAGATAAACACTTGACATTTGACATCTGCGCCCTTGAGATAACACCCACCTATGGTGCATTCCTGGCATGCGATGACAACGCTCATACTTGGGCTTGTGTCATTTTTATCGAGCCTAAAGGGTTGGTAAGAAACATTTCAGATGCCCAGCTATTTGGATCCCCTGAGGAACACTCTAAAACAGAGATTATTTATGATAACAATGTGCCCATCTCAGTGACAGTGGAAATTCGAACACCAACTGTCACCCCTGATTATGACTCTGCGCGAGAAGCAGATTTGGCTCAAGTACCAGCGCATCTTTGGACAACAGGCCCAAATGATGTAGGCCTTATCAGCTCTGCCAGGCCATTTAAGATAACTCTCAAACAAGGTGCTATCCTGCCCAGAATAAAACAGTATCCCTTGTCCAAAGCAGCAGAGGAAGGTATAGCCCCTACAATACAAGCATTGCTAGAGCAGGGAGTAATTTATCCTTGTATTTCTCCGTGTAACACAGCCCTTTTTCCTGTGCGGAAGGGCAAAACAAATCAATGGAGACTAGTTCATGATCTTCGCGCAATTAACAACATAGTTGTACCAGAATTCCCCATTGTCCCAGACCCCTCTATCATCCTCACAAATGTCCCCCCGATGCACAGTATTTTTCTGTCATCGACCTGAAAAATGCCTTTTTCAGCATTCCTTTGCATCCAGACAGCCAATACCTATTGGCCTTCTCATTCAAAAATGTGCAATTCACGTACAGAAGGCTCGCTCAAGGGTACTGTGAGTCCCCTAGCGTCTTCAACAGGGTTGTCAAAGAAGACTTGTCCAATTTCCAATGTGACAGCACCCTACTGCAATATGTCGATGACATACTGCTTTGCAGCCCCACAGAACAACAATGCAGGCAAGACACCATCCTCTTACTTACTACGCTAGCACAAAGAGGATACAAAGTCGACAAACAGAAGCTACAGTACTGTCAGAAAGAGGTACATTATCTAGGACAACTACTATCTGCATCAGGCAGACGAGTGACTCCAGGTCGAGTTGAGGCGATAAAAGGTACCCCTGAACCCCAAACAGTTAAAGATATGCAAAAATTCCTCGGCCTGGTTAATTATGTCCGCCAGTGGGTCTTTGACTTTGCAACAATAACTGCCCCATTATTGAAAGCTGTCAAAATGGGCAAAGACAGACACAATAAGATTGAGTGGACACGTGACATGAGGATAGCCTACACCCAGCTTAAGGATGAGATAACAAATGCACCAGTGCTAGGATCACCTGATTACACAAAAGAATTCTACCTATTCACTCACTGTGATGGCTTAGTCATGACAGCAGTACTCACTCAGAAATACCCCATGGGCCATAAGCCCATTGCCTACTTCAGCGGCATGCTGGACGCTGTCATGAAAGGTCATTACCCCTGCGAGCAGGCCCTTGCTGCCGCAGCATTTGCTGTGGAAAAAGCACTCCCATTGTAATGGGCTCTCCACTGACTCTGTACACTGAACATGCTGTCTTTGCAATAATACAAAAAGCCAAGACAACGTTAACAACACAAAGAGTGTCAGGTTACGAAGTAATATTGTCATTACCTTCTCTGAAAATTGTGAAATGCCACACAGTAAACCCTGCCACATTTTTTGCCCATCCAATAGCCACTTCAGATGATGACGCTCATGACTGTGCCACATACTCACCAGATGAGTCTGGAGCAGCAAAAGAGGATCCCTTGCCAAACAGTACTGTATATTTTGTTGATGGCTCCTCTACCATTGATCAAGACACAGGAGTAAGATACACAGGAGCAGCAGTAGTCAAAGCACAGCAGAATGATTCCTCTGATTCCCTAGACATAGTACAGCAAATAACATTACCTTCACATTATTCTGCACAGGCAGCTGAACTAGTAGCCCTCATAGCTGCCCTAAACATTGGAGCTGATGACCGTGTCACAATTTATTCAGATTCTGCATATGTCACCACAACAACACACTCCAGCATCCTCCGCTGGAGAAGGCGCGGCTTCCTTAAATCAGATGGTACACCTGTCATTCACAAAACGTTACTAGAGGAACTTATTGAGGCCCTTACACTACCAGCTGAAGTTGCTGTAGTCAAATGCGCAGCGCACACCAATGGCCAAGATTTTGTCTCCAGAGGTAACGCCCTGGCAGATTGGGCAGCTAAGGCTGCAGCCAGAGGCCCTCAAGCAACAGGCCCCCACTTAAAACAACAACAGAAGTTCCACTTGCACCAATTTTACTTTCTCAAACATTGCCTCCCACAGATCATGACAATAGCAATGAAGAAATTCCCAAAACACCATCCCCACTACCAACACTATTTGACATTGACATAACACAGCAATATGATCAAACTGCACAGTTATATCTCAGAGAAATGCAAGAAAGTGCACCAGATCAAGAGAAAGAGTTATGGAAGAAGAGGGGAGTACAACAGGACTCCGCCGATTTAATATACAGACAGACAGTAACAGGGAAACCTGTGATGCCACAGGCCCTGTTACAAGTGGCATTAGACCAACTTCACCTTCCCACACATGTCACCCGAGATAACATGTCCACCACCTTGCAAACAGACTGGTTCATCCCCAATGCCCATGAACAGATACAATTGTATGTTAATAAATGTCTCATTTGCCAACAATATTCCCCAAACCCGACTCTAAAAACAGTTGCTTCTACCATTCCTAGACCATCTGGGCCCTTCAAAGAGCTACACATTGACTATGTCGACATGATCGACCGCTGCCAAAATTACCGCTATCTCATTGTAGTAGTGTGTCCATTTTCACGCTGGATCGAAGCTGGACCTTGCGTCCACTGCGATGCTAAAGCAGCTGCCACATTTCTGCTCCGTGATGTCATTACTCGCTGGGGCATTCCAGACGCCATCCGGACCGATAACGGAAGCCATTTTTCAAATGTTATCTTTTCCTCCCTGACCACAATGCTAGGCATTAAACACAAACTGACATCAGCTTACCACCCACAAAGCAACGGCATCTGTGAGCGCCTCAACGGCCTGCTCAAAAATAAAATAAGCAAAATAAGTGCCACAATAGGAAAGAAATGGCTTTACTGCCTGCCCATAGCACTCTTTGCACTAAGAAACTCTCCAAGTTCGGATCACCACCTCACGCCCCATCAGCTTGTCACTGGACGATCTATAAATGTAACAATTCCATCCACACGCCCTAAAACTGATAGTGAGTCATCACCAGAGATAGTTAAGGCAGAACTTTACGATTACCTGTGCCAACTAACAAGCGCAGCGCAGTTCCTTTCTACCCAGGTATCCAAGAGAAGAGACAAGGGCCCCAACGATCCTGAGCTCCCACCAATCCGTCCCGGGACACTGGTCTTCGTCCGAAAAAACGTTAGACGTTGGAAGGATCCAAAATTTGAAGGACCCTTCCCAGTCATAGACTCATCACCAACTGCAGTGCGAATAACAGAAAGAAAAGCATGGATCCATCGCAGCCACGTCCGCCTAGACCCCGCACCACCACCTCAGCCAATAGACTAAGGAAAGGACCGGACTTATTATCAGTACAATTCCATGAAGACAGCGGCCTTTCATCCTCCCATGATGAAGAGCACGATGAGCGTCGAGTACTTACAGTCAGGAATGTTAAAGGAAATGCAAAGTTATGTATTCCACTTGTCGTACTAATTTGTATTTTAGCCATTGCCGCCTTGACATGGTATATGTTTTATCTTGTAACCACTGATCAATGTGATCTTCCTGATGCTATTACACAATGTTCAGGACAGCCAGTTGTGCCACCAGATGGAGATAAGATCAAAAGTCCGCCATTCCCACCTTGTATTGCTGATACAGCACACACGAGCACACACTCCACACCCACAGTTACTGATCTGATCCCAAGTAGTGCTACCACCCCAGGGGATGACGTTCTGAATATCACAATAGGTCCCCAGTTGTCCCGCAGTGCCCCTCCCCGCACTAACAGTAGATTTAAACGAGGTAGACCAAGGTTCTGGAGGACCCGTAGACCAAAACCTAAGGTTACACAAGAATGGGCCACTGCTCTTCAGGACACAATAGTTCACATGGCACAACCTAATCCCATGCCCGATTTCCACTCCACACGTCCTGACGAATCTGATCCACATCATGGAGCCCATAATGCCCTGTTAGATAACATGTGGTACCGGCACATGTCCGAAATTGGAAAAAAACAACAAAAGAAGCATGTTTTGTATGCTCACATATTCCCCATGCAGTAGGCGCAGACAAAATGATTTTCCCAAAAGAAGTACCACCCCCAAAAGCTGAGTGTCTCCTCCATCTGTTCCTTTGCCGTATATACGGCCAGATCCAACTCCTGTCAGCAACTATTGAAACAATTTATGTAAATACGACCATATGGGATCATAATCCTGTCACGTTCAAAATTGTAACTAATAAAAATGAATTTGACAGAGACATACAGGGTTGGTCTAACGAAGAAATACAACGTTGGGAGCGTACCTTTGTCCAGTTACGCTACTTTACCTTTTCAAAACCAGAATCAGTATGTTATGAACGAATAAACAAAAGCCCCTGTGTGTACAGGCCTGTG
This sequence comes from Calotriton arnoldi, assembly GCA_963921515.1. Taxonomy (NCBI): domain Eukaryota; kingdom Metazoa; phylum Chordata; class Amphibia; order Caudata; family Salamandridae; genus Calotriton; species Calotriton arnoldi. Next base: position 949,091 of record CAWUFW010006480.1, read on the forward strand.
CTAAAATTATCAGCCAACGTCTATGTTGAAAACAAATGGAGTGGGCCATGCAACTTCAATTGTAGAGCTGCTTCCTTAGGAGCGCCTTTCATAACAACAATTAATGACGGAGAGATCGATAGGGGTGTTGAGGATGGGTGCGGGGAGGTCTGGACACAAGAAAGCAGAAGGTACACCTTTAGTAAGGACAGCACCTATCCATGGAAAAGAGCATATAAACTGAAAAATCCTCTCCTTTGTTTCCTAGGTAACGGTACCCGCCCTGTGGGCAGCAACACTAACTGTAACACGACAATTTTTAATTTGGACCTCCAAGACGGCACCGCCAGCCTCATGGACATCTTCTGGGCCTGCGGAGAGCGCATCTACGCACAGTTGCCTCCTCAATGGAAGGGCCTATGCACCATGGTCACAATGCATGAACTGCATCTCGTTGTCCCGGCATCCAACATTTCCCAAGTGTTTGAACACCCCATGACAGGTGATGTCACCCTGCTTCACCGGCACCGAAGGAGTGCTCAATATTTTGCTAACGACGCCTTTAAGGAAGTTCCTGACGAGTTTCGCCTGTTCAATCGCGCCCAGGAATTCTTTGGGGGCCTGTGGCCCATCTGGCAATCATCTGCTAATGCCCGGTGGCTGCAGGTCACACGCTACGAACTAATGACTCTGATCAACAATACCCGAGATGGGTTCAACGCCATTCAGGAAGAATTACGACCAATAAGACTTATGGTTCTAGAGCATAGATATGTTCTAGATCAGCTCACAGCTATGCAGGGAGGGGTATGCAGTTCCATCGGATCGAGCTGCTGTACTTTCATACCATCTAATGATGCGGGCAACGGGTCTCTCGCTAAGGCCATTGAGGACTTGGGCAATTTGGGAAAGAAGATGCGTGATGAGGGCGGTGCCGCTGCAGACCCTATTACGGGCTGGTTCAACCTGGACTGGATGCCTTCATGGCTATCTGCTATCTTGAAAACTATGTTACCCATTTGTTGTGTTATCATACTAATGTGTTGCGGTGTACAGGTACTAATGAGGTGCCTCAGTAGATGTACCGTCAAGGCAGTTGGGATAAATTACGTTAAAACAGAAATTTACAGCAATGCAGACTATCAGGACATGCACCGTGCCCCTGGGGATGGGGATGGACAGGTTCACATACAACTCATAGAACAAGGTGCCCCTGATGCTTCTCCCGAGACGCCCTTAGCTCCACCAGTTCCACCGCAGAGGTACACTTTGAAGGAGGAGCATAACGCTCACCAGTATGACCAGTTAGTGAGCCATGATGATGGAGAATATGTTACCCTACCATCAGATTTGCAACTTCCGGCTGCGTGCCCCAACGTTAATGACCCACCCAGCATGCACCCGATTCTTGAGAGTCCTTCACAATATTCTATCCGGAATGTGTTCAAAATTGAACAAGAGCAGGGAGATGATGGAGGGTCCCGAAAGTCCCGTACTACCATCTAACAAGAAACCCATTAATGATTTTGCACTACCCACCAAACATGATACTCCTAGATAGGCCCTACCGGGCAGGCTCAGATAGAATGTCTTAAATTGTCCACTTTCCCTTGTCCTGATAGCACATCCTATGTAGGCCAAGCCCAGCTCCTTAGATAAACCATATCTTACATAGGCCCAAGCATACCTTCCTAGATACAAAAGTGTAGGCCCAAATGAAAGTGACTCTTGCTCTCATTTATAATAATTCTAATGGAACAGACCTCATAGGCCTCACTGATCTGTTAGCAGAGATCTGTCCCCTTCACCCAGATACGACCTTAGCCCTCTCTTGTAACTTGCCACAGTTGCAAGAATAAGGGTGGCCCCCACCCATGTGACGGGCTGTTGGAACATCTGGAAGTGTCACATGCAAGATTAGTGATATTCTTAGCTATGGGACTTTCCGCGCTTGCTAAACTGGAACTTGAGGCAGGAACTTGACCAAGAAATTAATACATTTAATATTAATTCTAAGCATTTTTCACGGTGAAAGTTATCTTTTGTTTACTTTTTGCGGTCAGAGAACTCTGACCGCCTGCCAACCAGTTCTGTTTCATCATGATACCACTTCTCATATAAAATTTTCCAGTAAAGCAGGTGGTCAAGTGGCCTGCGTCAGATCTCGTGTCAAGCCTCGTGCACACGTAGGCGTGAGTTCTGCATTCAATAATAAAGTTCTGCATTCAACTATATAAAAGAGCCCACCCGGACTAGAGCTTCGAACTCTTCCATTGCATCAGACCTTGACTGCATCTGGAGGGCTTCCCGTGCGATCGTCCGTTGGTGACTGGGCCTAGTGCTTCAACTTCCAAGGTGGTAATACTCTTTTGTGATAATTTTGCCTATTGGCTTTGACAACCCATCTGATGGCATAGCCTCTTGGCTCTGTCAGCCTATTTGATTAATTCACTATTAGCTTATTCAGTCTTTTGAATAATTTAGCCTTTTGGCTTTGACAGTCTATCTAATTCAGCTCATCCTAACCCAAGCCATTGCATTTATCTTAGTTTAAATTGCGTAGTTTTGAATGGTGTTGCTTTTTTAAGAAAAGGTTTGTCTTCTAGGCACTAGCCTATCCATCCTCTGTAGAGTTAGGGTTGCTCCTTGGGCAGCTGCTTATAGCACAATATTTTAGTCATATGTTTGCTTCTTTGAGCAACTGAGTTTGAACATTGTCGATGCATTTATTTTTCATTCTGCTCATGTGTGGTGGGCAACATTTAAATTGAAGTGCTTTTATGCTTTGAACTGTTTGAATAAAAAGTCACTGTTTTATACCGTGGTTTCTTCTTTCCAAGTGAACGAACAGCACAGGGGTCAGGCTCTCTGGAGTCGGTAAGCGGAGGGGTGTGGCAGCCACAAAGAATCCTCCCTTTCAACAGACACATCAGAGGAGGTCGCGCAATACTACATAAGTAAATAGACAACCAACACAAGTACAAGTCAAAATAAGTTTATATTAGGTTGAAACAACCTTGCACTGCATCTGTTGTGTGCGCAAGTTATATTATGTTATGTTATAAGTTTTGTAGAGCGCACAGCTGCCCTAGCTAAGGGACATCCCAGCGCTAGCAACTGTTAAAAAAGACGACTGTGAGAGAGCATATCGTGCCTATAATGTCGGGAAGAGATGAGTTTTAATGGCTTTACGAAATGCAGTGTGATTGTTGATGTTTCTGATGCAGATAGGAAGGGAGTTCCAGAGTTTCGAAGTGAGGACTCGAAAAGAGCGCCCTCCAGCTCAGACTTTCCTCACCCGGGGGACAACAGCAAGGTGCTGGCCCATAGAAAGTAATTGACTGGTGGGTGTGTAGAGTGAGAGGAGATTCGCCAGAATATCCGGGGAAAGGGGGTTCAGGATTCTATGCGCAATGCAGAGAGACTTAAACTCAATGCATTTCGCCACCGGCAGCCAGTGTAGTCTGCGGATGGCATTGGTTGTGGGACAGGCTCTCTGTGGGCCAAGTAAAGTCCTGGCAGCCGCATTTTGTACCCTTTGCAGGCGGAGGATGTCGGCTTTATTTGCCCCCAGATAGAGTGAACTGGCGTAGTCCAGCCTCGATAGAATGGTGGCCTGGATAATGACTTGACGGACTGAGGGGTAAAAAAAAACCAGCAGTGGTTTAAGCCCACGCAAGAGTCCGAAACAGGTACCAGCTACCATTTTAGTTTGGGCCTGAAAGTTAAGGGCGGAATCAACCCATACTCCCAAGTTTTTGACCGCCTGTTTAGGGGCGGGTGAACAGCCCAGAATCGAAGGCCACCAGCGCTCGCTCCACAACTCAGTGTCTCTCCCCACTAGCAAGATCTCGGATTTGCTCACATTTAACTGGAGACAGTTGGCAGTCATCCAGTCTGCTATGGCTGTTAGATCGCTTCTGAACTTAAGCGCGCCCTGCGCGGAATCGTAGGATAGTGCCACCACTAGCTGGGTATCATCAGCATATGATACCATAGTTAGTCATCTACTCCTGGCTACTGCCGCTAAAGGTTGAACATATACATTGAATAGAGTTAGGCTCAGAGCTGAGCCCTGTGGCACCCCTTGTTTAATAGTGTATACCTGAGAGCTGAAGGGAGGGACGGACACTTGAAAGGTTCTCTCAGATAAAAAAGAGGCAAACCAGCCTAAGGCCGGGCCCTCAATGCCGGTTTCCTCCAGACGCTGCAACAGAATCTGGTGGGATACAGTGCCGAACTCAGCGCTCAGGTCCAATAATATCAGAGCTGACATTCGCCCCGCATCCAATGCATCCCTTAGATGTTCGGTTACAGCTAGGATGGCATGTCTCCATGCTATGACCAGGGCGAAAACCATTCTGAGAAGGGTCAAGCAGATTGTTATTTTCTATGAATCTTGTCAGAATGGAATTGATATATGCATCGGCGATTTTGGATACCCACGGCAGGAGAGAGATAGGGCGGAAACTATCTGGTTTAGATGCATCCAATGTAGGTTTCTTTAACAAAGGAACCACCATGGCCCATTTCCAGGCCCTGGGGACTACTGCCGTGGATAAGGACATGTTGATCAGCTTACAAAAAGGCGAGAGGAGCTGAGGCAAAGATTTAAGGAACTGCTCTGGTTTCAGAGGGTCTGCAGGAGAGCCTGATTTAACTTTTATGCAGATTGTATGCATCCCCTCTTGTGAGATCGATGGGAAGACAGAGAGTGTGGGAGTATCATGAGGCCTACGTGCAGGGCCTGATCTGATCACGGTGTGGGGGAAGGTCATGTAGATTTTCTCGACCTTCTTAATGAAGAAGGACGTGAGATCTTCGCACTGCTGGTTAGAAGAGAAAGGGGGAGCTTTAGGTTGCCCTGCAGATTTGAGCTCCTTAAGTATCGGGAATATGCATTTAGCAGGGTTACTACTACTTCTAATCTCATCGGCAAAGTAAGCCGCCCTTTCCTTCTGGATGGCCCTATGATAGTTTTTGATAGCTACCCGATAATGCCCTTTCAGAACCGGGTCGTAGTCCCGTCTCCACAGTGGCGGCTGGTAAATTATAAAAGTGGTCTGGCGGAAGTTTTATACCCGTGTATAATGGGCTAGTGAGCGAAGCGAGCGAGCCTGAAGTGTAAAAGGAGGGTGCAGGGGCGGGTTCTCCCCCCGCACGAACATTTTGAAAAAATGGAATCAAATGGTGGATTTTACACCATATATTTACTGCAAATTGTTGAAAAAAGGGGATCCCAATATAGCATTCCCAATTGTGAAGGAAACATTAAAAACACACACACAGAAAAGCTCATACACCCCGTTGGACTCAGCTGCTCCCTTGGCTCGACTGTTAGCCTGAGAGCCGAGTCATTTAAACATGCATTAGGTGCTCTGAGAGCCTGCACTTTTTCCTTTACAAGGGAGAGTGCCTGCACTTCTTGACAGTGCTGCAATACATTTAATTGGAGAGTATCTCTTCAAGTCCTCCTCCCTCCAACAGCAGGTTACCCCTCACCCACAGCAATGACTGGATCTATTCTACCATGGCAGTGGTCTTCAACCTGTGGGGAATCTCTTTGTGATTGGGAGGGTAATTGAAGGTTTGCTGGTGGACAAAGCTCTGGCAATGTCGATGTTGTAATTGTAAATTGTATTTACATAGAGTTTACTACCCCTGATGAGGTGTTAAAGCGCTTTGCGGTTAGTAGCATGCTACTCCAGAACCCAAGAAAAGAGGTTAATAGTAGATTAGTAATCTTTTTTTCTTTTCTTTCTGCATTAGTTTTGTTAGGTTTGTTCTCTTCTTTTCTTGTGTGTTTAGAAGAGTTTAGAGTAGGGATAGAATGAAGGGAATGGATTTGAAAGGCGAAATAGTACGTTTTTTTGTAAGTAATGGTTGTGTGTCCATGTTAGTTGGGTGACATGGGTAAAAAAAGGAGGGGAAAGTTTGAGCAGGATGTTTGGAGGTTAGGGATGAGTCAGAGAGGAGGGATGGGACAGATGTTGAAAGGATGATTTTTTTTCTTCTTTATTTTATATCAATGCTGTCTTGTGGTTACTCTAGGAATAAATATGCACATTCCGAATATAGACAATTATTAGGAGGCAGTCATATGAGTCAGCAATATACATTGTGCAGGCCAGTTTATTAAAAACATGATCAGTTTAGTCATCTGGGAGGCCTGCTCGAATTATTTATTTTACTCTGTTGGTATGAGCTCAACGTTCAAAGTTTTTTTTATCACCAATCATTTAAGATCAGTAAATATAATGAGCATAGTTGAGGTATGGCTCCTAAAGAAGAGTTTAAAAATAAATTCCTTTGTGCATTTTTGTGGCCTTCTTGATGTGTTTATCAAAGCAGAACAAATTGTATATCAAAATCTACTTTGTGAGATTAAAGGCACACTCCAAAGAATTTCACACAAAAGAGCTCTATGGTGCTTTCTTATTGCATTTCATTGCCATTTTCTCCAAATAAAATGCAAGACAGCTGTATTTGCAGCCTCAGAAACAGTTCTGCTTTCTGCAAGGGCTGGCAGACAGGACGATAAAAGACTGGAATATCAGAGCCCCCAAAGTGTCTCTTCCTGTTGCTGGAGTGACCTCAGTGTCACCTGCATTTCATAGGTTCGAATTCCAGCATGTCTTCCTCCCACTATTGTTAAAAATTACTGTTAGTGACTTGGGTGACATGAACATAAAATAGTTTAGCACTAAATTAAAATGCACTTTATGGTTTGCGGTATAAAAATTGTCATTTAAAATATGTCTTTTGATTGGTCTTTCCTCTTGAGGCCCTTCAGAGGGGCATGCTGCCTCGCTTACTGCCACGCTTCCAACCTTAAATGTATAGCACAAGAAAAATGATTGCTTTTTTAAAAACGACGATGGAGCACGCTTTGCAATCTGCCTATTGCGTGCGAGATGTAATATTGCTTATTTGGGGCATAGCAAGTTCGCTTTCGCTCCCCCCGTTACATTTCTTCCCCTCCTGTCAGCATATACATTAACATAAGCTAGCTATGATTTTCCAGGACATGCAATTAAACTTACAGTTTGCTTTCTGAAATGCCTGCCTGGTAGGTGCGACATGGCTTTCCTCTTCTCATTCTCTGTGCATGATCCCTGCGTGTCTGAGCTGTAACTCTGTGACCTCAGGTCACATGATATCAGTTCCTTCAGAGGCTGCAAGCAACACCCATTCCCAACTTGTCACAGGGGTGTTGCTTGCAGCCTATGAAGTGATTGACAGGCAGTCCCAGGAATACAGGGCTTATGCCCTAGACGCCCGGGACTGCTCTTTAGGTCGAGCCTAGCGCAGCGCACATGCCCTGCTCTAAGAGATGACCTTTTGGAATCGGTCTGCACTTTTCTAACACTTGTGCATGTGGCGGCATCCACGTTGCGGGAGCGAGCAGCGGTGCTCAGGGGCCATCTTTTTCTAATTAGCGTGGCCGCGCGCGCTTGGCTTCCGGACTCAATATCCCATTTCGTGCTCTTTGCTTTAATTTTTTTGGTTTACAAGAGCCAGGCAGCAGCGAGCAGCGGCGCGCAGGGGCCATCTGTTTCTAATTAGCGTGGCCGCGCGCGCTTGGCTTCCGGACTCAATATCCAAATTCGTGCTCTTTGCTTTATTTGTTTTTGGTTTACAAGAGCCAGGCAGCTGCCAAGTGCTGACAAGCTCCTTTTTCACACACCACAATATTTTTCACCAGTTTCATTTACCGTTTTAACATGGCTATTCAGCATGCTATACCAGCATTTCTAAAAATACTGCACCCATCATGACACATATGCACACCGGCGTCATGGCAAATGTGCACACGTCATAATGCATGTGCACGCTCGCATCATGACGCGTGGCGATCATCTTGGAATACGTTGCTTTGATGAAAAGCTCATTGAAAGATTGCAGGCCATACGTGTGTATGAGTTCATGCATGCTGGTACAAACAAGCATTGGCAAAGCCACTACTTCAAATACTTAAAGCAGAGACCTACTGACTTTGCCAATGCCTGATTTTCAAGAATGCAACTAATCTGGGGAGCAGTGAGCAAGTGAGGAGTTTTCTGGTGGGTAGTAAATGGTGACTGGTCAGTTTCTGGTGTGGGTAGTTTTGTTTATCACTGCTGCTCCAAGGCAATAAATAGTATTGCACTGCAATTGAATAACAAAGTTCCTATCGATGGACACTTGACTCTCCAGGAGTAACAAAGCTGAGCAGCCAAGGCTTACTTTTAGGAGATGCGGGGAGTTGGAAACTCAGACACTAGACCACACAGTAAAGAACACACAAACTCCAAGTCCAGTCAGTGTTATTGCTTCAAAGAACAAGCATTGACATAGCCAATAGGTCTCGCCTTTGGGACCTTATAAGTGTTTAGTCATGCAACAGTTGATGTTGTTGCACCAAGGATATTGTGCTGCATAACTAAATACTTATAAGGTCCCAAAAGCGAGACCTATTGGCTATGCCAATGCTTGTTAATATGAAGCTGCTGCGCGTCATGAATGGGAGGTCTTTTCAGACCCCGAAAATTGCAGGCCAGAGCTGGCGCTAGGTCAGCCCTTAGTCTGCTTAGGAATTAAAAAAAAAAGAAAATGCTGGCTGTGTGGCACATGCTCACTAGAGCATGTGTCCCTTTTGAAAGTGGCTGCCTGACTCTCATCTACGCAAGGACGAGAGGCAGTCAGGCACTGAGGGCAGCACCCAGCATGGGCTTAAAGCCCTTATTTGATTGAAAAACTACTGATGTGGATGGTAATTGCTCTTGGCAATTACCATCCACATAACTTTGAAATCTAGGAGGGCGGCGCCCTGGTGCCCTCTAGTGGCGGCCACTGCTGCGTCTCCATGCCCGTTCCTTCCTTTTGCAGGCTTTTCGAGCCGTGGCCAGCTTGCTATTATACCATGGACTGGATTGGCTGTTACGGCTCTGTGACCACCTGACAGGAATAAGCGTATTAAGGGAATGCAGAATCCAGTCTGATAAGGCCTTTTTGGCCACATCTGGGTCATCCGGCATGCTAGGTGTATGCATGAGGAGGAAGGCATGAAACTGTTCGATGTCAAGTTTATGCCAGGGGCGTTTCAGGACCTGTTTCCGGGCTACCCTCAGGGGGGGTCCTACTCCCAGGAGTGCCATGGGCACTAGGTAGTGGTCAGACCAGCTCATCGGGATAGGTGGGTTGACTGTGAGGGTGGATAGATTGGAGAAGATAGGATCTAGCAAGTGTCCAGCAGAGTGGGTACAGTCTGAGACAAGTTGTATAAGCTGGAGGGCAGTAAGATCTGCTAGAAAATTGCCTATCTCACAATCATGTTTGTTATCCAAGTGCAGATTCAGGTCATCAATAATGCTAAAGTTGGCTGATCTAATAGCCAGTGTGCCTGCTGCACCAATCAGTGCATCCCTGAACTCTTTAGAGGGGCCAGGCGGGCGATAGACCAGGAGCCCAGACATTGTGAAGGTGGCATTGAAGGCGATCCTAAAGCGTGCACACTCACAGCCCACCAGGGCCTCCTTGATAAGAGTGCAGGTGTAACTAGATTTAAAGATAGTGGTCCAGCGCTAACAATAAAAATTCTTCTCCTATATGCTTCGGTCATCCAGGTGCAACTATTCCTCCGACACATAAACTATATCCATATGACGGTGGGGCCCATAACACCGCATATACATTCACTTACTCATTTATTCCCTGGATTACCTCCGTCCTTAACTAAGGAGAAAACGATTCGCTGGAAGGAGACGGGATACCTCTTTTAACATGACATAATGTTTCTCATTTGCTTTAAGGTATTCCGCTCATTGGTCCATGGACCAACTAGTAGGAATCAGTTGATGGTGATTAAGACCAGCTCAATCACAATAAACTCTTTAACATTCTACCTTAATTATTCAGCTAAAGAATCACTGAGTCATTTGTTTAAAGAATAATAAAGTTTATATAAAGTTTTGAAGCAAGAAATAAGTTTTAAGCTTATTATTCAGATCATTACATTTATCATCATTATAAGAATAAATTGACATTGCAATGCATACCTATTAGACGGAAAATTAAGGTTGTCACAGCAAGAACTCCAAGAGATCAATCTATCTGTCCTGGAAAATCTAATAATTCTAAATGAAAAATCTATCAGGAGTAAAAAGGTTCTCCAAAAGCAGCATCTTATACTCAACTAGAAATATAAAATAGCAGCAGCAGCATCAGCTCGTCAGCATCAGCAACCGCAACTTCACCCATCTGCAGCATCCACTCTCTCCAGCATCTAACTCTCCAGCATCTAACCCCTCCCACCAAGAGTAGGTCTTCTTATACCCTAATTCTAGCTTACTGAATAAAAATGTTGCATCTTCATGGCGTGATTCTCTCTCATTGGTTCACTCAGGCCCATATACATTTTAATCAAAACTTCCTTGTCTTAACCAGTTCCTTGTGGAATGTCCATGTTTGCATCGTTTCCCACAGTTCATGACATTGCTCATCCGTTTCGATCAGTCCAATTTGTATCTTTTTCTGATACTTTTTAGATTCAACAGTTCCGTCCATTTATTCAGTTTGACCAGGGGCAGTGCGTCCATTAGGGCGCTTGGGCGTTGCCCCACTGAGCGTTTCCGTCACTCCCTAACTCTGACTCTCTCACGAGTCACACAATGGAATCCCTCCGATTCCCATGCCGCCAGAGCCGAGGCAGTCGGCTTAGAAGGGGGCGGGGCAGCACTACAGTTAAGCTGCAAGTCCGTGTCTGATTGACAGACCTCCACCATAACACGTATAACAGGAGGTCGGCCGGCGGAGCGCACAGCAAGAGTGCGCATGTTCTGTTTAGGGCTTCAGCATTTTGCGACCAGCCCTGAACATGCGCACACTAGGTTGCTCATTAGAAGAGCGAGGGTTGTTCCATGCCGCTCTTCTAATGAGCAGCCTAGTGCGCATGTTCAGGGCTGGTCGCAAAATGCTGAAGCCCTAAACAGAACATGCGCACTACTGCTCAAGCCAATCCTGGCGCTGCTGCTGGAGCAGCGTCTGGATTGGCTGAGAGCAGGCGGTACTTGCCAAGGCGCCAACGCGGGAGTCGGACCCCGGCCCGGGAGGACTCGCAGAGGCGGCGCGGATCTGGTAAGTAATTTCTTAATTATTTTCCCTGCGCCGCGCGTGACCCCCTAAACCCCCCCCCCCCCGCGAGTATTGTAGTGCGAGCCGCGACTGGAGCAGGTAGCATGGCTGCCAAGCTTTAATTTTGCTCGTGTGTGACATTTTTGTTTTTCAATGTGCTGATGCGTGACATTTCACTTCACCATGTGTGAAACTTCAAGTGTCTCTTTATCACGAATAGAAGAAATTTTAATCATGTAATTAGGCATATTTTAGAAATTAGTCCGTTTTTGTGTACTTTAGAACAGCAGGAAGGCACATGGTTGAGGAGGACATGCAGGTCACTAACGGATTTACATTATGTAACAAGGTTGCCCTGGTATAGCATTATAATAAACTTACCCCCATTACTTTCTCAAATAGCAGTATTACTGTGAGGAAGAAATGCTTGGTATCGTGCATATAACTACAAGCCTCGTAAATTACCGATTAAAGCATTCCCTGACAACTTTACAGCCAGGGTGAATGTTGCAAATGAGGAACGCGTCTTTTTTATTTACTGTAAACACATGCATTTATTGAAGGTTTTTGTGTTCTACTTCAGATGTAGTTTGTGTACATGAAATAACCGATGGGAGGAGCCAGGTGAGCAGGAAGTACTTTGTAATTATTGCTGCCTACGAGTAGATAGCCCACAACCCCACTGAAACTCTAAGACCCCCTCCCCCCAGCACTCTACAGTAACCTGGCTGCTGCTTACCAGTGCTGCATCGTTGTTCGTTGCTACTCTCTGCGATCCCAAGGCCTCACAAGCTCATTTCTTACCGTGAGCTGAATTCGCTGACTGGAAATTGAATGCACACACCACCACAACAGTATGTTTATTCCAAGTGAGTCACTGTCTGGAGACAGAGATGCTTAACCTTGCTCTGCGTGTCCAGGAGCAGTGCCACTAGGGGTTTTGGGGACAGCCGACCGCCACGCAACACCTCATCGTGCTAACACACTGCACAACACTAACAACTTCCTACAAGGCATGCCCCACTGCACCACACCTTGCGCACGCACCGTATGTCACCAGACTTCACTACATTACACTACCCTGTTGATACGCTCAATTATATATTCAAAGTCAGGGCAGTGACAGTATAAGCACCGAGTTTGGCTCACAATCTTTTGCTGGGACTGGTGTTTTCTAGGCTCAGCCTGCCTGACCTGTATCTGCTGGGCTGAAGTGCGTTCAGGCCCAGGGCACAACCAATAAATGTGTTCTTCATGTTTTGTGTAGAATGTTAATTAAGGAGCATAATATTCTCAATTGCTTTATTAACCTTCCTGCTATCTCAAATGTGCTTGAAAATGCACCATTTGCCCACTCTTTTTTTCAAAATTTTCTCGGAGGAGAACCCCCCCCCCCCCGAACCCCACGTAGGTTGTTTGGGCTCGCTCGCTTGCAACATTGCAGTGCGGCTATTGTTTTACGCCCCACCACTTTTGAATGTCACCAGCCGCCACTGAGTTTGACTTCTCACGCTTCTTGCTGATCATCTTGGCACACATCTGCTCAGAAAGGTCACAATAGCCTTGACCATACTTCCGTCTTATGCTCTCAGCACGAACACGTGGTCAACCTTTTCCACAGCCTTTCTCCTCTACCACACGGTCTCTTGCTCATGCGTACTCTAGCAAATGGCGGCCATTTTATATCGCTGCTCAACAGGCCTAAACGCACTATTTTCAAAGATAAACAAAATATTGTTAAAATAAAGAATATAAACCCTTTCGTTTCCCTCCCGTCTTTCTACGTACCCCAATTTGGTATTTCCTAGCAAAAAAGCAACATATAAAGCCGTCCCTTACTTACCATCGCTTTATTTTGCCACCACACGTTTTATTTTCAAAGCACAAATCATGCGTTTATTATTTTATTAGTACGCAAATATTACGTTATGTTAGACACGTAAACAATTATAAGTTGATTAATTTGCACACAAAAATAGCGTGTTACCTTTAACCCTTTACATGTAACATACATTGTTGGTTATTTACTTAAACGAACATGTTTATTAATTATTTTACGAAAATTATTAGGAGGTTAAAATTTTTTCATTTACCCTGCTCCATCAACTCCCCCCTTTGGTGATTTTTAATATCACCACAAAACCCAAGTTATACAATTTTCTCAGACAGCATATATCTTTTATCCGTTTGCTTTTGTTAGTTTGCACAACTGTATCCCTTTCAATCTGTCTCTTCGTCTTCTTGTACATGTTCTCTTTTATTTCTTCTAACTCTATTTCACCCATTTCTCTCTCTCTCTCCTTGTTTATCATATTTTCTTTTTCTATTTTATTCTGTCTTCTTCTTCTCTTTATACATGTAATTACAAGCTTCAGCACTAAAATTATTATTATTATCATGGTTGCTATTATTATAACTTTCCCTATTATTAATCCACTCATTCTTGTTAACCAATTTATTACTGAAGAAAACCCTTTACCAAGTTTTCCCAATGCACTTTCAACCTCCAGTGGAACTAGTTCTTTGTGCAAACTTGTAATATTCGTTATATACTTTTGTATATTTTCACTTTTATCTGGAATGTAAGTACAACAATGTTGGACTTTCAGCATTCCACAGACTCCACCCTCTTTTGCCAAAAGAATGTCAAGGGCAAGTCGATTTTGCATCACCATAGCTCTCATGGCAACCATCTCGGTTTTTACCATCAAGAACCTTCCAGCAGTATCTGTAGATAAACGATCTACCACTGTGGATAATTTCTGAATTCTAAATGCATTCAAAGATATTCCCACTGCTGGTATCAATGCTCCAAAAATATCCCCTACTATTTCTGAAAAACTTTCCTTTTTCTACGTGTAAAGGTATTTATCATTCTGTGTGTTCCTTTTTCTTTTCTGTCCATATGAAAAATCTTTTCAAAGACCAGGCCTAAATAACATGACCCATACCAATGGTCCGGCAACCTGTAATAAGCCCTATTCCCGCAAACATAATAGATCCCTGTAAATATTGGATCTTTTCCCCCTTTGAATCCCCATCCACCTAAAATTTGATAATTGTCATGGCAAATATTGGAACCCACAAAATAATTGTCATATTTTGTTTTATTTCTTCTAATGCACAACCTTCCCTGTTGGGGCCAATCCAGAGTCATAGCTGCATTTGTCTTTTTCTTGTCATGATTGTCTTCCTCAAACGCCCAAAGAGGTGTTTTTGTCTCTTCTATCACTTTTCTTTGAAATTTCACTCTTCTCTCTTCAACCATCTCTAAAAATACTTTTTCTTCCTTCTTTAACTCACAGGTAAGGTTGTTTTTAACTATATTCTCTAATGTTAAAATCTTATCTTCTATAAAATATTCACCAAGCGTTTTTCCCTCTTTTATTTTGTTTAGCTCGGGAACTACAGAAACTTTTGCAAAAATCTTATCTATGTCAGTGTAATAATATTCTAATCTACCTGTTTTATAAAATAAACTTGCTAAAACACTACATGTTATTCCATACGTCAACGGAAGGTGATGATAAGTCACACCCTCTGCTACAGACGCAGGCAATTGCACACAAACATAACAATCTCTTACATCCATTGTTTCTACATTCTCATATAATAATTTAGTAAAAACATTCTTAGAAAAATCTGTTATTGATTTGTCCTTATGTAATTCTGCACTACTTTTTAATATAACTGGTTCTTGAGTGTTAGCTCCTTTTTCTTTCTTTGTGTTATTAGAAGTTTCCACTACAGCTAAACTAATTGGAATAGTGATTGCTAAAACCACCCATACTGTCATTAATAATCCTGTGCAAAAGAAGCACATCTTACACCATCTACTTAAAAACTCACATTTACATTTTCTATCTCTAGTATCCTCCATTTTGTTTTATAACCTTTTTTATTTTATTTTCAAGAAAATTGTGTCACTACACCTCAGAAATGACTTATTAGCCACTCTGCACTTCAATGTTTTTGTCTTTGCTTGGTACTTTCTTTTAATTCTTTTCAGAATTCTTTCTTTGTCAAATCCAGTATTTTGTCAAATCCGGTAAAAATTCGTCAGATCCAGTGTTTTGTCAAATCCGGTAGAAATTGTTTAAATTTCTTCAAGTTTGTTGCACCTCACCTTCACCCATTAGGTTTCTGTGTTCTGGGTTCTCGTGAGTGTTCTTTTCTTCTTTGAAATCAGTCAAAGCAAGATACAACCATTCAGGCGATCTATACTTCGGATTTACCTTCTTTACTCTTTTCGTTTTCTGCAAGTGTTTTCCACCTTGTTTTTCTTGCTCTTTCTGGCTTGTTATTTCATTCACTTGTTCAGCACTTTTTCCATCTAACCTTATGATCCTGTATCTTAACTTTCTTACTTCGTTGGGCCAATTGTCTCCTTTTCTTGGCCTTTTTGCCTCACTTCCTTTTTCCTCTCTTTCTGTTTTCCAATTCCTTTTTCTTGACTCTAGTTTTTGGTTTCTTTCTTCTCCACTTTCTTCAGACTCTGTTTCAAATTTTTCTTTATTGTCTCTTATTTTGAATCTTATGATTTCATTTTCTTCCTCTACTTGTGGTTCTTTTCTTATCTTCCTTCGTTCACCTATTTCTGTCCCTCCTCGAAGTTCTTCCGAATTTGTGTCAATCTCTTTATCTGTTTCTAAATTTCCCTGTTCTTTTGTTTGGCTATCTGTCCCTATTGCTCCTCGGGGATCTTCCGATTTTTCTAGCTTTCTGTTTGAAACTCTCCCTTCTTCATCTATTAATATTATCTCCGAAGGATTTTACCACAACTTGTACTTGGTTGCTCACTGTTACTATTTTCTTGCTCGGTTTCTTCTCTTATGCTTTCAAATTTCCAATTTCTTTTCAGAATTTCTTCACAATCCGAATGATCTGTATCAGATTCTGAACTGGTATCTGATATTTCCAGATGTCGACTCACATGTCGATCTTCAAGTTCTGGAACTTCAGCTATTTCCTCTACTTCTTCTGTCGTTGCACTTGTAGTTGGGTCTTCCAGATGTCGGCTTACAGGTCGATCTTCAGATTCTGGCACCCTGTTTGTTTCTTCTTCTGCTTCTGATGCTGAACTGTTATCCAATATTTCCAGATGTCGACTCACATGTCGATCTTCAGGTTCTGGATGCTCTGATGGTGTGACTGGCATGCACCCAGTGTTTCACTCCTGCACATTTGACTGCAGTGGTTGTCACCAGGATCACTTGTCGTGGTTCATCCCAGCGAGGAACCAAACAGTTTCTTCTCCTGTGGACTTTTATGCGGACCCAATCTCCTGGATTCAAGTCGTGAGCTGGTTTTCTTTCAAGAGTGGTCGCATCCGGTCCAACCTAATGAAACACAGAACGCACCACATCAGCCAATCCTTTGCAATAATCCAGCACTAGATCATCAGTTATAGTCAGTAGTTTGTTGACAGGTACTTGTGCTTGTCTCATTGCTCGTCCCATAATTATCTCATGGGGACTGAGTCCAGTTTTCCTTTCCGGAATACTTCTGATTGTCATTAAAACTAATGGCAAGGCATCTGGCCATTTGAGTCCTGTAGCTTGACACATTTTTCCTAACCTGTTTTTAATTGTTCCATTCACTTGCTCTACTATTCCAGAAGCCTCTGGTCTGTATGCACAATGCAGTTTCTGTTTAATACTAAGTGCTTCACAAATCAGTTTAACTAATTCATTTTGGAAATGTGTTCCTCTATCTGTTTCAATCGTGACTGGAAAACCATACCTCAGAATGAATTCTCGCAGCATAAGTTTTGCTACCGTGATTCCATCATTCCTTCTGGTTGGGTATGCTTCCACCCAACGGGAAAACAAACAGACGACCACTAGGACATACCTTAGTCTGTTGCAAGGGGGCATTTCAATAAAATCCATTTGCATTCTAGTGAACGGACCTCCTTCTCGTCCTATTGTTCCTAGACTCACTACTGTCTTCCTTCCTGGATTTAACTGTTGACAAATAAGACATCTTTGACAAAGACTCTCAGCTATGGCTCTGAATTTTGGATTATACCATGTTTGTCTAAAAAGTCTGATCATTGAATCTCTCCCAATATGGGCTTGTCCATGGTACATCCGTGCCATGTCAGAAATCATACTATCAGGCATGACTGGTCTTTCATCTCTGTAAACCCAAACATCATTTTCTTCATGTTTTCTACATCCTGCTTTTATCCATGTATCTTTTTCCTCATCATCTGCTGCTTCCTGTAACTGTCTCACCTCATCCCATGTCTCAACAGGGTTAGTAAAAAGCAAAGGACAAGAAATATGCTCTCTTTCTCGGCTTTTGTTTAAAGAAACCACATTCTTTGCACAGTACTGTGCAATCTCGTCAGCATATTTATTACCGACAGTTATGTAGTCTTCCCCATTTTTATGTGCATTGCACTTCACAACAGCAATCTGTTTAGGCAGCTGTATCGCCTCAAGCAACTTTTTCACAAAATCTCCATTTCTAATTGGTGTTCCTGCAGACGTCAAGAAACCTCTTTGTGACCAAATCTGACCAAAATCATGCACCACCCCAAAGCCGTACTGGCTATCTGTCACAATCGTAACCCGTACATTTCTTCCCAACTTGCATGCTTGAATCAGAGCTATCAGTTCTGCGACTTGGGCAGACCGTATCCCTTTCAGACAAGATGCTTCCATTACAGTTGCTACTGTGCAAACTGCATATGCTGCACTTAGAACTCCATCATTCGTTCTCAAACATGAGCCATCCACAAACAGAATATAATCTGATTCCTTTAAGGGCTCATCTCGTATGTCTGATCTCGGTTTTGTACAATATTCCAGCACATTCAGACAATCGTGATCTTCTTCATCCATTTCAATCACACTCTCTTCATCTGGCAATGATGTCGAAGGATTCACATTCATACATCTTTTTCATACCTAGTCAGCCGACTATGTGTCATGTATTGTGTTTTCATTCTTGTCAATAGAATTTCCACAGAATGGGGAACATATACTCTCAGTGGATATCCCATCACTATGCCTTCACTCTGTTCCAAACTCACACAAGTAGCAGCAACTGCTTTCAAACATCCAGGCAACGCTTTCGCTACAGGGTCTAAAACAGCTGAAAAATATGCAATGGGTCTTTTCATAGTTCCATGTCTTTGTACCAAGACTGAAAATGCACATCCATCTCTTTCACTGCAATACAACTCAAAATCTTTCTCATAGTCAGGCATTCCTAACGCTGGAGCCTCACATAATTTCTTTTTCAGCTCTCTGAATGCTTTCATTTCTTCATCATTCATTTCAAAAGGATCTTTGACATCCTTCTTTGTCAGTTTTTGCAACGGTTTAGCAATCAGCGAAAAACCACCTATCCATTGTCGACAATATCCAACCATTCCCAGAAACATTCTTACCTCTCTTTGCGTCATTGGAGCTCTCATTCCTTGAATCATTTTTATTCTTTCAGTCGTTACCTTTCACACTCCTTTCTCAATTTTATGCCCTAAATATTGGACCTCTTGTTGACAAAACTGCAATTTTGATGGGGACACTTTATGTCCTCTTTTTGCTAAATGATTCAACAAAGCAATTGTATAATTGACACATGCTTCCTTCGTTTTTGATGCCACAAGTAGGTCATCAATATACTGAACCATCACTGACTTTTCTGGCATTTTTAAATCTTCCAAGGATTTCTTTAGAATCTGATTAAAGATTGAGGGGCTTTCTGTGTACCCTTGAGGAATTCGGCACCATGCCAAAATACGCTCTCCAAACCTAAACGCAAATAATGGCTGGCTATCTGGATGCAATGGAATAGAGAAAAATGCATGACATAAATCAATTACTGTGTACCATTCTGCTTCACGTGGAATCTGGTATAAAATCACAGCAGGGTTCGGTACTATTGGGCAACAAGGCACTACAATTTTGTTTACCTTCCTCAAATCCTGTACAATTCTATATGTTCCGTTTGGCTTTTTCAGTCCCATTATTGGCGAATTACATGGACTGCTCATGATTTCTTTTAGAATCCCTTGTTCAACCATTTTATTTATTACTGGCGTTATTCCTTCAATTATTTCTGGTGTCAATTTATACTGGGGCGTATTTGGGTAACTCGTTCCCTCTTTTACTGTTATTTTAACGGGATCTACTTCTTTCATTAATCCTATATCTTCTCCTGTAAAATCCCACACTTCTTCTTTCACTGTCTTTTTCAATTCAATTGGGATTTTCTCTGCATCAAATACAGGAAACAAATCATTTACTTCTGGTTCTAAATTTACCATTGTCATTTTATACAGTACATCTTCATCTGGGGTCTGAAATGCAATTCCATCTGGAGTACAATAGATAGTGCAATTCATCTTGCACAATAGATCGCGTCCTAATAGGTTCACGGGACTACAATCGCATACCACAAATCGGTGCATTTCACTAAATGGACCAATCTTTACCTCCACTAATTTAGTGAGAGGTGTCTTTATTTGCTGATTTGAAACTCCAACTACTTGGATATGTTCACCTGAGAGAGGAAGGTTTGGAATTTCCACTGACCTAACAGTAGAACGGGTAGCTCCAGTGTCCACAAGGAATGTTACATTTGCACCATTCACTTCTCCATCCACAAATGGACCAGACTGATCTACCTCTAGAGTTGCGCCAAGCACGCACTCTTCTCCCTCTCCTAGGCACTGTCAGAAACTTTCATCCGTTTCATCCTCATCCTGTCGTAACCAATACTGAGAAATTGCAGCTGCACGCGGCAACTGTGTTACCTGTTCTCCTCCGTAGAATCCTGTTTTTGCACTGTATTTCTGTTGGTTAACACTCTTGGGAAGTGGTGGTTGTGGCACCTGACTTTGTTGAGTAACTACCTCACTCTGCACCTGTGAATTTAATGATTGATTTTCCGCATTAGGTTTTGGAGGAAATTTACACTCGTTTCTCCAATGCCCTAGCTTTCCGCAGTTGTGGCATGGCCACTTTTTCTTTGCTTCATCTATGCTCATTTGTCCTTTTCCTTTACCTATATTAGGTCGAGATCTAACCTGTCCTACTTCATTACTGGTATTACTCAATTGAGCTTCTTGCTTCTCTGCAACTTTCACCTGTGCCCACATGGCTTTTTCTTTCAATTTACGCTGTCTACTCTCAATATCATCACTGCAATATTTAGCATATCTCAAAACTTCGTCAACTGTGCTATTCTGCCAGCAAATCATATGCTGCTTAATCATTTCACTTATCTCTGGTTTCAACCCATACACAAATCTATATACAAAATGACTCATATCCTTCTCATTTAGTGTCTCATAACCACTCTACTGTTTGAAAACTAACAACAGCCTTTCATAATAAGCATGCACTGATTCTTTACTTTCCTGCGTTGTTCTGTCCATTTTTACCCAATCTGTTTCTTTAGGTGGAATCTTATTCTTCAAAAAGGTAATTACTTGGTCATACTTCCTCATCACCTCTGGTCCTGGCGCTCCTGTTTTAGCATCCCTTGGATATTCTACAGTTGGCCAATCAATAGTAATCTTACATTCTGTCCACAAATCAGCTGGCACTACTATATCAAACAATCCATCCAAGTCTATCCACAACACTTTTGAAACTTTCACAAATCTCTCCACTTGTCTGTACCATTCTACTGGCTTTTCTCTCAACTTTGGGAAGTCATTTGTAAATGACAGTATATCCTGTCTAGTCCATGGGACATGCACATAACTACCACCTGGAGTTTCTCTCATCGGGTACTCCTTACAACTGGTTCCTTATCTGTTACTGCAAATGCCAAAGATGCTTTATCTGTTGTTTTCTCGTTCTTTTTCGTCCATCTATTTCTCCATCTATCCACATCACCCCATTTTCTCAGTAAAACAATTAACTCTTTTATTTGGGTCAATCTTCCTGATGTATTCAGATTCTCTATATCTTTTTCACAAAAATCTACTCTGTATGGTTTCTGCAACGTTCTCACTTTTACAAACTCTACTCCTAGTTCACTTGCTGTTTCTTCCAATTTGTCATGTAAATTTCTAGCTCTCCATGTAAGACTTTTGCACAAAAACATAATCTCATCATCCTGATAATTTTTTAATTTTTCTGTACCAATCGTTCCTAAAATCAATTCTTCCATGTCTATTTTTAACCTAATTACATCTAATGGTTTTACTTCTGTTTCTTTTGTTTTTAGCGCTTTCATCCATTCATTTAACTCATCTGGAGTCGGACCTACAGGCGTACTATTTAATTCTATCCAATTGTTACTTCTTTCTGGTGTCCCTGATGCAGACTCCGTTACCATAGGTATTCTCCTAATCTCATTCTCGTTTATCGTCAAATTAGTAGGTGGGCTTGGTCTATAGGTACTAACCAAATGGTGTGCACCTTCATCATTCAGTTCCATCCCTTCTCTTTTTCTTTGCAACTGTGAATTCATGGGAATCACTAAAGAACGTTCATCAATTTTCTGATTCTCAAAAATTGGCATTACTGGACCTATCGTTACTGGTACAGTTACAGCTTCCATATTCTTTGTCAATGCTCTTATTTTCTCAGTCAATTCTCTTGTGGTTTTTGCTAATTCAGTTGCATTGTCACTTTCTATCTCTTCATTTTGTGAAGTTTTTAATTGATCTTGTGACCTATTTGTCTCATTTCTTCGTTCGGGATTTTTATTCCTCCCAGTTTCCATTGGCGGTGCATTAGGTGTCACCACCGCAGAAGTCTGTTGGTATGGAGGTGGGTTTCTGTTTAAAATATCTTCCAGCAATTCGTCATCCGTTTCACTACCACCATACACATACTTTTCTATAACTACATGTTTCTTTTTCTCTGTACACTTTCTCTTTGCTTCTTCCTCAACTGTAAAAGCTGGAAACAAACCTCCTGTCATATTAGCACATCTCCAACGCTTTATTCTGTCCTCATGATTTACTCCCCATAACCTTCCAGGCACAAACTCATGATTCTTTAATCCTCTGAATCTCTCTCGTTCATACATTTCATCTTCCCATTCAGTTAAAGCTTCAAACTGTGTCGGTCTAGGTTCTAACATTGCCATCTTTTCTCTCAAGTTCCGTAGTACAGCTACATTAAATGAACCATTCTCAGGGAAAGCCAATGCTCCATCATTCTTGGTATATTTTGTCCAATTTTCTAACCATGTGCATGTATGATATCCATATTTCAGCATCATGTGTGAAGCTGGTGATTTCGGCGGAGGAATTATTTGTCCCTCTCTAGTCACTACCTTTTTGTCTTTCTTAAAGAAATTCTTAACTTTCGACATCCATGACGTTTTCTCTCTACCATACTCATAATACGACATGATTCACAATCGCTTTTTCTCCTCAAACGATCCGCAATTCAACACTGTTCTCTATGCGTTATTCCAACCAATACTAGCGCGACTCACACCAACACTCCAATCACAAACTTCCACGTCACTAGGCTATTTGACCAATCCTAGCGCGACTCACACCCAAGCTCCAATCAGAGCCGTTTCTGTCTACAGCGCACTGTCCAATCCCAGCGCGGCTTTTGTCTACGTCAGTTCTGCTCTTGTTTCTGTATGCCTAGCGCACTGCCCAATCCCAGCGCGGCTTTTGTCTACGTCAGTTCTGCTCTTAACCCCTCCTTTACAAAATGTATCGGCAATTTCTTTTTCAACAATTCTTCGTTAGTTACAACATTTAAAACACATTTCCATTGTCTAATTCGCTAAACCAAAGAGATAGCTTTGTCCATTTACACAAGAATTCTGTATTTTCCAGTAGGCAGCGCTTACCTCTACCCTACCACAGAATTTTCAGTTTCGCCGATAAAGTAGCACTTCCCTCTACCTTACCCTTCTTTCAAGCAAGCAATAAACCCGTTTCTCTGGGGATAAAACACATGTGGAGACTATACTGCTCCTGAGAATTAAGGCCAGAGTTTCACAAGAAAATCGGTCACTATTTCACTCACACACCTTTTATGCGGAAAATGTCCCTATCATATCACAACCTGTGTTATCACCAATATGAACTCAGATAATGCACTATTCCATGTGACTTCTCTTGCCACACGTGTTCCACTTCCTACTTCCCGGAAGCGTGAAAACTTACATATAACATAACGCGACTCAACATAAAGTGTTAGACATGAACTTATCAATAATCAATAATCACTAATCAATAATCAATAATCACCAAACTAATCTATAGTAACCATAACTCTGCTACCAAGAAATCTGATCCAGCGCTAACAATAAAAATTCTTCTCCTATATGCTTCGGTCATCCAGGTGCAACTATTCCTCCGACACATAAACTATATCCATATGACGGTGGGGCCCTTAACACCGCATATACATTCACTTACTCATTTATTCCCTGGATTACCTCCGTCCTTAACTTAGGAGAAAACGATTCGCTGGAAGGAGACGGGATACCTCTTTTAACATGACATAATGTTTCTCATTTGCTTTAAGGTATTCCGCTCATTGGTCGATGGACCAACTAGTAGGAATCAGTTGATGGTGATTAAGACCAGCTCAATCACAATAAACTCTTTAACATTCTACCTTAATTATTGAGCTAAAGAATCACTGAGTCATTTGTTTAAAGAATAATAAAGTTTATATAAAGTTTTGAAGCAAGAAATAAGTTTTAAGCTTATTATTCAGATCATTACATTTATCATCATTATAAGAATAAATTGACATTGCAATGCATACCTATTAGACGGAAAATTAAGGTTGTCACAGCAAGAACTCCAAGAGATCAATCTATCTGTCCTGGAAAATCTAATAATTCTAAATGAAAAATCTATCAGGAGTAAAAAGGTTCTCCAAAAGCAGCATCTTATACTCAACTAGAAATATAAAATAGCAGCAGCAGCATCAGCTCGTCAGCATCAGCAACCGCAACTTCACCCATCTGCAGCATCCACTCTCTCCAGCATCTAACTCTCCAGCATCTAACCCTCCAGCATCTAACCCCTCCCACCAAGAGTAGGTCTTCTTATACCCTAATTCTAGCTTACTGAATAAAAATGTTGCATCTTCATGGCGTGATTCTCTCTCATTGATTCACTCAGGCCCATATACATTTTAATCAAAACTTCCTTGTCTTAACCAGTTCCTTGTGGAATGTCCATGCTTGCATCGTTTCCCACAGTTCATGACATTGCTCATCCGTTTCGATCAGTCCAATTTGTATCTTTTTCTGATACTTTTTAGATTCAACAGTTCCGTCCATTTATTCAGTTTGACTTCTCACGCTTCTTGCTGATCATCTTGGCACACATCTGCTCAGAAAGGTCACAATAGCCTTGACCATACTTCCGTCTTATGCTCTCAGCACGAACACGTGGTCATCCTTTTCCACAGCCTTTCTCCTCTACCACACGGTCTCTTGCTCATGCGTACTCTAGCAAATGGCGGCCATTTTACATCGCTGCTCAACAGGCCTAAACGCACTATTTTCAAAGATAAACAAAATATTGTTAAAATAAAGAATATAAACCCTTTCGTTTCCCTCCCGTCTTTCTACGTACCCCAATTAGGTATTACCTAGCAAAAAAGCAACATATAAAGCCGTCCCTTACTTACCATCGCTTTATTTTGCCACTACACGTTTTATTTTCAAAGCACAAATCATGCGTTTATTATTTTATTAGGACGCAAATATTACGTTATGTTAGACACGTAAACAATTATAAGTTGATTAATTTGCACACAAAAATAGCGTGTTACCTTTAACCCTTTACATGTAACATACATTGTTGGTTATTTACTTAAACGAACATGTTTATTAATTACTTTACGAAAATTATTAGGAGGTTAAAATTTTTTCATTTACCCTGCTCCATCAATAGCAATGCCACCATCCCTGGTCCCTCTGTTGAGAGTCACGATGTTAAAACCCTGGGGCAGAGCCAGACCCGGCTCAGCCTCCGTGTTGGCCGTGAGCCATGTCTCTGTCAGGAAGAGGATGTCTGGTGGCTCATCTTGCAGCAAATCGTTCACTTCAGCACAGTGCTTTACTAAAGAGCGACAGTTTAAACAAAGGATTTTAACACCGTGCGCAGAGGGAGGTAGAGGTGATGCGACGACCCAGGAGTTAAACCCACAGCTTCTACAACAGAAAGGGCCCTCAAGAGGGACACACACTGGATGGACGCAATGGCTGACTCTCTTACGAATAGAAAATAGGTCACCCCGGGAGTATACCTGCTTGCCAGTGGCTGATCCGGCAGCATGTCTGGCGTCTGGCGTCGTCCATGCGCAGACGGGCTTGCCTTAGGCACGCCTCGGCAGGCATTAAGAGCCGGGGGCACAACTGGCTCCTCCCGGTAGAGCTGCTGATTGGTGAAGGCAGAACCAATCGGAGTTCAGCCTGGACCGAGGACGTGGAAGCAGGAGCAGCCCAGAAAAGGTTTAAAACCCCGACACAGTTCCCCAATTAATGCAGTTTAAAACAGTAAAAGCACTTTAAAAAAATGCTGCAGATTAGCAGCGTGGTGAGCGTCAGCGGAGTTCACAGAGCACAATCAATTTCAGCAGTAACAATAACGGCACGTCCGCGCCTCGGCAGGCATTAAGAGCCGGGGGGCACAACTGGCTCCTCCCGGTAGAGCTGCTGATTGGTGAAGGCAGAACCAATCGGCGCTCAGCCTGGACCGAGGACATGGATGCCAGAGCAGCCCAGAAAAGGTTTAAAACCCCGACACAGTTCCCAAATTAATGCAGTTTAAAACAGTAAAAGCACTTTAAAAAAGTGTGGCAGATTAGCAGCGTGGTGAGCGTCAGCGGAGCTCATAGAGCACGATCAATTTCAGCAGTAACAATAACGGCGCGTCCACGCCTCAGCAGGCATTAAGAGCCGGGGAGCACAACTGGCTCCTCCCGGTAGAGCTGCTGATTGGTGAAGGCAGAACCAATCGGCGCTCAGCCTGGACCGAGGACGCGGAAGCCGTAGCAGCCCAGAAAAGGTTTAAAACCCCGACACAGTTCCCCAATTAATGCAGTATAAAACAGTAAAAGCACTTTAAAAAAATGCGGCAGATTAGCAGCGTGGTGAGCGTCAGCGGAGCTCACAGAGCTCGATCAATTTCAGCAGTAACAATAACCAAGTGAAACTTAAACACCTGCGTTTGCATATTCAAAAAAAAAATGAAGAAAAAGATCAAAGCTGAAGGCTTCCCAGATCTTACATGCCCCCTCTTCCCCATTGAAAAAAAACACCTGATCCAATCAATCATCCCAAGGGGATGTGATATGTAAAAGCTAAGAGGGCTTTGGGGGTCGGGCCGGGTAAACATGAAAATAATAACAGCACAAATGCAGAAACTTTGCACTATTAGAGCAAAAGAAAGAAATAATAAAGGACAATTGTGCTTGTACCATTGTCGCTGCTTGTGTGACAGTGTAAGAGGCTAACAGTGGATGCACCTGAGTAACATTGTATTGTATTGTATTGTAATTGCATTTATATAGCGCTTACTACCCCTGACGAGGCGTCAAAGCGCTTTTTCGGCGAGTAGCAGGCTACTCCGGATCCCATAAAAAATTAGTGGTGAATTAGTATAGTGAAATATGAACATCCACAACATAAAGTAACTCTAATGTGGGCATGGACATGCAGAACGCCCCGCCTCCCCCCTAAGGGTAATCCAGGATTAGTCCTGTTGTAGCGATGTTGATGATTGCTAAATATGGAAATGGACCAAAATTGTACACCTTGTTTTGAGCATAAGTAACCTGCACTGTGTGTTGTTTGCTATAAAATCAATAATTAAAGTTAAAAAAAATATATGAAAGTGATTTGAGAGATGGATATGTTAGTCAGTTATTTGGATTGAGAAGGATAGTGGAGGGATAAGAAGAGGGAAAAAGGTTTGCATTTATATAGTGCTTGTTACCCCTGATTGGGTTTTGAAGTGCTTTTTCGGCAAGTAGCACTCAATGGAGTGCAAAAGAAGTAAAAGACACAGCAGAAAGGGAGGGACAAAAATGTAAAACAAGCACACAAGGAGGAGAGAAGAAATAACACATGCACTCCAATAAAGTGTTAAAAGAGAAAGAAAAAAGTAGCTCCCTGATTGTAAGCAATGGAAGGATATAACTCATCCAATCAGAAACACTGTAAAAACATATGCTCCAGGGGAAGGACACGCACAATAAAAGGAATGAAAGCAATGCAATTGAATAAGAAGCAGGGAAATAAGCTTGATAAACAAGCCCACCAATAATAAGAATGGGCTGACCTGAAGCCCACTCTAAGTTTTGGCATTGAACACAAGTCCTTTGGTAACAGACAGCTAAAGCGGTCTGCACAAGCGGCCTAATCAGTCTTTTTCTGGAGAGAGGCAGGTGTAGCTGTCCATTTTCTGCAGATTGTGACAGTGACTTTCAGCCAGTCCTGTTTTTCGGCCAGCAGAGTAGCATGCTGGGACACGTAGTTTAATTTTCCTTAGCCTTGGTGTGGGTCTTTAAGTCTCATGAGAGGAGGCCAGTTGACTGTAACAGACCAGTGTTTGTTCATTGTATCAGTGCTTGGAATTTATATAGAGCATAATCAGCTATAAGTATGCCACAGCAGCCCTTTTGGTAGTCTGTGAATGACTTTATTTTATTTATACACTTATAAAGCGCGCAGCTACTCAACAGGGTCTCCCGGCGCTGAACATGTGGAGGCAGAAACAACTAGACAGCAGGCGAAAAGAGAAACAGAAATCAAACCAGCTCACTAAACAGCAGTGTTGTTAAGCTTATGTAAGACTAACAGAGAATGACAGTTCCTAAGGTCAATTGGAAGAGCATTCCAGAGCCTGGGGCTCATACGGGAACGTCGAAACCTAGGAACTGAAAACAGTGAGAGGCTGGAGGATCTCAACTGTCGAGCCGGAACATAAGGTGTTACCAGATTTTGTATGTAAGAAGGGGCAAGGCCACATTTGGCATGAAACATGTAACAGAGGGCCTTGAACTCAATGCGCTTATTGACTTTGAGCCAGTGGAGTTGGTGGAGCAAAGGAGACGCAGAGGCATATCTAGGCAGATGGAAAAGAAGATGAGCCGCTGCATTTTGGATGACCTGCAGCCGATGTATTGAAACTTTATCAGCACCCAGGTACAGCACATTGCCGTAGTCCAGTCTGGATATCACCAAAGCCTAAAGAACCTTTCGCTGAGCTGCCGGTGGAATTAGCCAGAGGATTTTTCTAATCCATCTAAGAACAGCAAAGCAGGATGCTGCTACCCTGGAGACCTGAGGTTTGAGGGAGAGATTTCTATCAATAATAAAACCCAGGTTTTTGACTTTAGGGAGAGAGGCAGGCACAGGGCCTAGAATATCAGGCCAGTGTTTGATTCCCCAAAGCTCAGGGTTATTACCCAGAATAAGCACCTCAATTTTGGTGCTGTTTAACTTCAAAGCATTACTGGTCAGCCTCGCAGAAACATTCCTCAGGTCAAGCTGCAGCAAGGAAGGATCTTGGTGTTAGGCAGCGGAAAGGGAGAAGATAATCTGGGTATCGTCGGCATAGGAAAAATAGTCAGGCCCGACTTTCAGCAATGTCGGCTAGAGGACGAACATATCTATTAAAAAGTAAAGGGCTCAAAATAGAACCCTGAGGAACTCCGGTGGTTAGATCTAAAGTGTTAGATCTTACTTCGTTCGAGAAGACCTGAAAAGACAGTTATAGCCAATCTCAGCTGTGTAACAGGAACTCAAGAGTATGAATGCCAACATCAACGTACCTTCCTGCTGCACACGTCTTTCTTGTTTTCACCCGTTCCAGACATTGTCAGGAAGCATGCCACATTGAAAACATTCATTTCCTGAGGCTCACTTACTCACTCAGTCTCCTCTGCCCACGCAGCATCCAAACCTCCTCCAACCCGAACCAGTTTTAGGGATGTTTGTCCTGCATTACTTTTGCACCTGAGGCTAATTTTGTTCAGGTAAATATTTGTTTGTGAGAGTTGTACAGAGAACAGTATGAACTGAATTGACTGTAGGAATTGTGGATAGCGAGCAAGAGATGGATAAAAATGTTTCAATCGTGCAAACCACTTGTATTTACTAAGGCCAAAATCCACTCTATTGGTCTTTAAGGTAGTGCGTGTGTGTGTTCGTGTATTCATATGTCATTCATTTAGATACGCCAACCCTAGCTGGGAAGTAACAGCGTGCTGTATAGGACAGTAGGAAACAACTGGTGGTGTACAAGAAAAACAAAAGCATAGGCTGCCGAGTTCTCTCTTTTATATAGGCCTCAGATAGAAGGAGCTAGGTATTTAAGGATGGGGTTTCCATGAAAGAAGACATGAGCTTCAGTTCTACTGTGAAGTGTAGGAGTTTATAGGCCCAGGACACTCCCAGTTATGGGTCCTGGCCACCTCCAACTCAACAAAATGAATGACACGATCACAAGCTCTCTTCATTTGGGTACACACAGGTCATGTCGAATAAGAGAAAACACTACATTAAAACAAAAAATTGTAACCAAGCATTATCATCAAACAAACAATGACAATTCTTAAGGCATTCTCATATTAACAGGCCACAGCAAATGGCACACTTCTTTCTAACAGATCCATCTTCATAAATAAAAAAAAACCTCCACCTTCCCAGAGCTTGGCCCCTGGTGAGGTGACAGGAGCCCATAAACTAAAGCAGTTTGCCATGCCCTGGGCTATGGCAGGTGGTGGCCCAGCAAATGCTGTCCCTGCGCAGAGAGGCCCATTATCATTCTGTATGTGATAATTAGGCCGACATACAGAATGATAATGGGCCGATAGCAGCCGGGGAGGGGCTGCTGCAGGCCACCAATCACTGCAGAAGTCCCAGCTGGCCCCTGCTGTGAGAGTTACAAAACTCTCAAGCTGCTTGCAGGGGGGCAGCTCGTTCCAATGTCTGAAATTACGGACAAAAGGCGTCCGTGAAAGAATTCCTCATGGACAACGGACAAGAGGCCCAAATAACGGGCAGTCCGTGAAATTTACGGACGGTTGGTCACCCTACTTCCTCCGCCCTTTGTGCTCATGTCTTTCACCCCTCCTCGCCCATCAGCATGCTAGGCACTGTGCCCCAAGACAAGATAACTCAGGCACGACACCAAAATGCTTCCCACGTAGTATAACAACAATGATAACTATATGCCAGCCATACATTCCCCTGTGTTGTAGCTTGCTATCCATCCCATCTGCTAAAGCCCTTCAGTACCCCATAAAGAGGTATGGAGAGCTATATAAATACTACAATACAAAACCAGGTTTGAAAACCAGTTATTTCAGTTATGGAACTTCATTCTGAGAAATACATTCTTGAGTCGTGTGTATGAGGAGAGTACCTTTCATCCCAGTAGTGAAAAAAGACACACCCAGACGGGTGAAAAATGCTCTCTCATGACTAAAGTCTGTATTATAAAGCTTAGTTAAAGAATCGGGTGTAGTGGTTCAAGGCCCAGTTCACCTAGTTCAAGAATCAGTATGTAATCATTAAACCGTGAAGCATTCACACTTAAAACATTTTAACAAGCCTCGGCAAAGCCAGTAGGTTTGGCCTTGGCAAGCTTGTAATGTTTTTTATTTTCACGTACCTATGCAATACTCATTAAACTTATAAAAGTAATAAAGAGTTAAAATGCTGCTATTTAACTGTGGTGTACATATGTTTGAAGAAAAAAAAACAACGAGAAAGAAATGACCCACTGAAGAATAAATAAAAAAAGAAAAAGAAAACAAAGCAAGAATAATATTAGTGATTGGCATACCAGCCCTGGCACTGAAGTGGACAACTTTTAGCTGGATGTGCTCAAGCTGAATGCCATCACACACAGTAAAGAAAACCATAGCTGAAGTAGGCTGGCCCATTACCTCATGCTGTGGTGGGCAGAAACAAAATATGAATAACATTTGAAAAGACCGGTAGATGCAGAAGGCTGACTGAAAGCTCCTGTATGCATATATTATTATTATGCAATTTTTGGAAAACAGGAGGCTAGCAAAACAGTTAAGGATGTCTCTAGCCCAGACCTAAAAATGACTGAGGTACATCAGTACAAAAGCACAAAATTCATTGAAAAAACTCAGGTTAAGGAACGTTATAGTTAAGTCGAAAAAGTGAACTGGTTATGATAAACCACAAAACCACAATAACTCCTGTTGGACTTTGCCCTCTCTGGAGGGTAACAATAGAGGGTCTGGGTGTTGGCAGGTTGGGCTATCCTGACTTGATGTGAGGGTCGGAGCTGTAACCTGTCACATTAGCATTTCAAGGACACTAGATCAGCTCACACACAAAGGATTTGCACACTACCCTATTGTGCCTGCAGACAGACTGGGACCAGGGCAGGGAGGTAGGAAATCCCAGACATTTCGGTAGGGAGAAGACTCCAGAAGTTTCTTCAACTTCAAATTGGGCACTAGGTATAAATATTAGACCTTCAGACCCACTCTTTAGTACACTCCTGGACCTATAGATACTACAGAAGAAGGGCTGCCCTGTTGGCTGAGAAGGAAGACTGAACCTGCACTCTCCATCCGAGGCTGAAGTGACTCTAAGGGTCAGCTGACTTACCTCCTGTTTTGAGCTACGGGGGACACAACAAACTTCCCAGGTGATCTGCTGCACTGGACTTGCCTGGACCTGTAACTGGACCTGCCCGAGCTCTGCTGGCCTCGGCTGAGTGAGTTCTTGATCCCCAAGAGGTGCTTTCCACGTCCTGGCCACTTGGTGTGGCATCAGTTGAGCTCCTCCTAGAAAAAAAAGGAGAAATCCTGGAGCTTTGGGATCTTCGCGATCGCAAACGGGCCCGTTTATGTCACCATCTTGCTGCCTGTACTAACTGGCAACACGAACCTCCAGTGAACCCGACTCTTCATGCTACAGCAACTGGCAAACTGAAACCTGCTTTTTGCTGTAGTTTTAGAGATGACCAGGGACTGTACATCACATAAATTATAATCACAATTTCGAATCTAATTTTCAGTCAATAACGAGAGTTAGGCATGAGTTGAAGGGTTATATTATTCAAATTTTTTATGTCATCTTTATTAGATCACAAGTACATCCATCAATTTTAGTAATTAGAATCTTATTAAAAATCAATAATCAATCAATAAGTATTCAAATAAATTGCAATAAAATGCATTTAGCGCGTTCCAGGAAGGATAGAATCCCTATTCTAGGAATTGGGAGAGAATGGTGTTAGTCAGAACCCATAAAGAGTCCCAGTTCAAGAGAGTTTAAGCATAATGCTTTGGCATATAAACAATTCAATGAATCACAAGCATTGGCAATGCTAATAGGTCTCGGCAATCTGAGAGGTATGGGCGTTGTCAATGTTAATGTCTTTTAACTATGTGTTATGGAGTGAAGTGGGTGTATGTGGTGTGGAGTGGAATTATGTGGGTTGGAGTGGAATTGTTTGTTGTGGAATTGTGTGGTGTTGAGTGGAGTTATGTGTAGTGGAATTATATGGCATTGTGTGCATTGCAATTATGTGACTAGTAATTATGTGGTATTGAGTGTAGTGGAATTATGTGGAGTGGGATTGTGTGTCATGGAGTGGCAGGTAGTGGAATGGAATAATGTGGTGTGGTGTTGAATTTTGTAGAATGAACTTTCTGGGAGACACTTAACGCTTCATAGAAATTCGGATTACAAGGCTCTAAGGCCTAATATCTGTCTTTTTAAAAGGACAAAAATGTACAAATAAAAATTCGGGCATCTTGTTACATTAATATGCCTATCACAGAGTCTATGCAAAAATAAATGCTTGAGCAGAACACGTGAGAGCTGGGCAGCAGCTGTATGTTGAGGAGGGGACAGACATCTGCCACAAACCTGTGGCGGATTCATCACTCCGATCCCTGCCGTGCGTCATCCAATAATATTAAAATATTTCACTGACTGAGTGCGGGTGGGGGAAGGCTAACATTAATAGCAGGAAGAGAGCAGCAACATGAGGAACAGCGGGATACAAAGCAAGACAACGGACTCAAGAAGGTCAAAAACATGAGACAGCATGAGGAGGGCAGGAGGGGGCTTCAAGACGAACCACTTAAATATTGTTTCGTCTTAAAATGTGATGTTCTGTTTCGTAATGTAAATGGGGCTTACATAAAGCTCAGGAAACTGGAATAGCAAAAGAAAGGGGACAGATTCGCACTTTATAAAATTGCAAAAAAAATATAACCAACCCTACAGTCACTGGACTGCATCTCATTTTACGTTGACGTGCAGGATGTATGTAGACAAAACGATTTAAGTGCACAGATTATTCATAACTCGACATTGTGTGCCCAGGAGCACACATCTATGAGATACACATAAGCAAAGTTTTAACTTTTTAAGAGCCCATTTGAAATTTTGCACAGTGGGGAAACTCGGTGCCACTGTGCAATATCGTGTCCATTTAAGAAAATATTCTTGGTCTGGTGCAAAGAACTTTTCTGGCAGTTCCTGTTCTGGGGTGAGTAGTAAGTGCGCCTGGGTGAGTTGTTTACTTTCACTTGTTGTAGACTGTTCTGTTATAAAGAAAACTCTAAGCGACAACACAGGGCACAAAGGTCTTTTGCTAATTGAACTGGCTCTCTCCCAAGTCTCCAAGGGGAGCGCTGCCCTGATTGGAGAGAACAGAGGGCATTAATCTTATATGACAGAGAGCCTGGAGAGCCCCCAAAGAGACGGTGTGCCTGCCTGCCCAAGAGGGGAGGTAGAGAAACATTCTTTTGAGTTCACTTCCAAACAAAGCTAGAGGAGGAAGAGAGAGGAGAGATAAAGAGAGGTTCAAGAAACTCAGTAGAGTCTCAGAGCAACGTGGAATGAGACAGGGTAAGGAAATGGCAAGTGGGGGCAAAAAGTGTGGTAATCTACTCTAGGAACACACACTATTTTAGACAACACATTCTGAAGCTTTTAGAAACATGTTGCTTCTTCCGTCTCCAGTCAGCCAAACAGCTTTCGATGCTCTCCTGGGAACAGGATCACTCCTCTTCTTCTTTTCACCGGAATACAATAGTCCACAGACAGCAATGTTAAGTTTGCAACCAGGTTGTATCATTTCGAAGTTTGTGTTGCCCATTTTCTCATTCAGATGTGCTTTCCCACGTTTAAACTACATCTCTAACCTTCTAATATATCAAGTTGAATAAATTAATAACAATGGTCTATGTCGAAGTTGAAACATCTGTATTAACTAAAAGAAAAGGGGAGAGGATGTAGCCTTACGGCTAGAGCGGTCGACCTCAAAGCTGGGGAACCGGGTTCGAGTCTCGGCAACGACGCTCAACATCCTGTGATTCTGGGCAAATCACTTAATCTCCCTGTGCCTACCAAAAATGAATGTGTCCTTGTGTAACACAACTGTGGCTCATGTAAAGCGCTCTGATACCCGATGTCTCGGGTCTAGTTCACGCTATATAAAACTCTAAAAAAAAAAAAACATTTAGTACAACAAACAAATTCTTTAAAAATGCTGCATCTTCGTATATGAACTTCATCACCTCATTAATGACAAAAACTAATCTTGAGTTAACAGTGAGTTTTGAAACATTTTGCAGAATTATATGAAAATATTTATGCAACAATTATTTATTATGGAAAACAATGTTCATGGAGAGGGCAAGAAAATATTTTATGCATGTTTAAACATTTCTAGTCAGGTCAGCTTTTCAAGCAATGTTGCTTTAGCTATTTGAGGCCTTGTACGAGTAAATATTGTTATTGTTAATTGAGATTTGTAGAGCGCATAATCACCGGCAAGTCTCTAAGCGCTAAAGAGAGAGTAGGTATGGCCCACCCCAGTGAGTGACTATTGGTCTCCGGTCGAAGCGTGTGATTATGCCCAGGCTTCTGTAAAGAGGAGGGTCTTCAGTTTTTTTCTAAAAGGGAGAAGGGATTTTTCCTTACGAAGGTTCCCTTGCAGCTTATTCCACAACTGTGGGATCAAGACCGAGAATGCTCGCCCCCCTTTGGTCGTTGTGTTGAAACGTGGACAGGCCAGCCGGCCTGCCTCTGATGACCGGAGGGTACGTCCGGGCCGTATCTCTCCAGGCGCTCCTTGATGTAAACTAGAGCCGGTCCATAAAGGGCTTTGTGGGTGATGCAGAGGCCTTTAAACCTGGCTCGCTGCTTGACGGGGAGCCAGTGAAGCTGTTGCAACAGAGGTGTGGCCCAGGCCCGTCTAGGGAGCTTGAAGATCAACCTGGCTGCATCATTCATTGCTACTTGCAGCTTGCCTAATAGCTTTTTGGGAAGTCCAATGTATAGCGCATTGCCATAGTCTAGGCAGGACACGATTAATGCGGTCACCACCGTCCGCAGGGTGGAGAAAGAGAGGAGGGGTGATAATTTCCTCAGCTGTCTCAGCAGGCCTACGCAGGTCCCAACCACGGAGGACACTTGGTTAGACAATGTGAGTTTGTCGTCTACTTTAATTCCTGAGCTTTTAACGACTGGGGCTGGAGTAGGTGTGGCACCCAGCTCCGGTGGCCGGAAGAGGTCAGACCACGGGTTGCTTCCTGTGGTGATGGCTAGGACCTCAGTTTTGTCCGGATTAATTTTGAGCTGTCATCCAGTTGACCACGTATCTAAGGATATTTTGCATGCATACGTGGGCTTGAGGCGTGTTGTCAATTTGAAGAATTAATTGAGCGTCATCAGCGTAGTTGAACACCTGGCAGTCCATACGGGCTAGGGCCCCCACCAATGGTCTGAGATAGATATTGAACAAAAGCGGGGACAGTGCAGACCCTTGAGGGACTCCACATGTTAATGTCCCTTTATTGGAGACTCAGTCCCCCATCTGGATCCTTTGAGTCCGGGCTGTCAGGAAGGAGGCGATCCATTGATAAACCATCCCACTAATGCCCATGTCCCTGATTCGTGCCAGGAGTTGGTTGTGGTTGACCGTGTCGAACGCCGCTGTGAGGTCTAGTAGAATCAGGGCACACGGCTTCTTGCTGTCGGCCGTGAGCCTGAGTTCATCCAGCACCGATAGCATCACCAGCTCTGTGCTGTGATGGGCCCTAAATCCTGCCTGCCGATCCTCGAGTAGCTGATGTTTCAGTATATATAAGGACAGGGTTTTAAGGACGTGCAGTTACAGTATTTTGGCCAAAAAAGGAAGTTGGGATATGAGCCTATAATTTTTGAGGTTGATAACGTCTGCCCCCGCCTTTTTCAATAGGGGTGTTACTCTGGCTTCCTTGAAGTTACTGGGGACACTGCCCTTTTCCAGTGATCGATTGATCAGAGCGAGGATCTCTCCCTCCATTG
The DNA here is from genome assembly GCA_963921515.1 of Calotriton arnoldi. Lineage (NCBI taxonomy): Eukaryota > Metazoa > Chordata > Amphibia > Caudata > Salamandridae > Calotriton > Calotriton arnoldi. Next base: position 985,457 of record CAWUFW010006480.1, read on the forward strand.
CTGGTAGAGCCATTTTAAATATCCTTGTTGGGCATGGGTCCGCTGGTGAGCCTGATTTAATTTGAGCCACAATGTGGGCCAAGGAGTCATAGTCTAGCCTTGGAAAGGAGGCGAGAGGCTCCCTACCGTCACATTGTACCTCATCCATACTCAAAGGGTTCTGGCTGGTAGGGGTGATGTCTATATCAGTAAGGATGGCCTTCACTTTATCTAAGAAAAAGGTCAGGAACCTGTTACAGTGTTCCGGGCTGGCGACTGTTTCCTGCACCTGCTTTTGCCTGAGTTCCTTCAGAATTCTGAAAGTTTCTTTTTGCTTGTTATCTGCCTCCAGGATCCTGGCCTCATGATATGCGGCCTTTCTTGCCAAAATGGCTTTTTTGTATATGGCGAGCTTGGCCCTGAAATCCTTGAGCGCCTCAGGGTCATATGACTTACGCCATTGCCTTTCGTGTTGTCGTAGGGTCCGTTTCTGTCCCCTTAGTTCCTCCGTGAGCCAGGGGGCTCCCTTGCCCTTATTCCGCACTCTTTCTCTGCGGGCAGGTGCCACCCTATTGATGGCTGCTCTCAGCTGGTTGGTGAGGAATACACTCTCCTCCTCGAGATCTTCCAGCTGTGATCTCCTAGGTGAGTTGCCTCGCAGTACGTCCCCTAGGCTGCCTACATCAATTTTGCTCCAGCTTCGTACCATTCTCCATTCCGTGAGGGGGTTGCGAGGGGCGCCTAGCTTGGGGGGTCCGGAGCCTGATCAGGTAGTGGCCTACCAACTACATGGTCTGATGTCTGTCAGCTTAGCCTGTGGCTGAGTGGACCAAATGAGGTCTAGGGTGTGTCCCTTCTCATGGGAGGGGGAGTCCACAAGCTGCTGCAGCCCCAATGTGGTCATAGTTTCCTCTAGCTGACTGGCCTGTGAATATGGTTGCCTACTGCAATTTGTGCATTTTAAAACGCATTTTATTTTCATTAAAGCTTGCACGTTAATTTTGACGTTTATTATAACTATATTATTTTCTCAATATTATTAAAATGCACCCTCACGGTCAAATGGTTAGAACCTCAGGCAGCACACGTCAGATATAACCCTTACATCCTCACACGCACAACACAGGACCAATGCCATATAGTTGGCAAAAGCACAACACACCAACAGCACTGTCTTGCACCACAATAACATACCCTGTAGAAACACAATAAATCGAACATAAACTAACAGCCCCCTCCATCTCCTGTGTTACACAGGACCATCAGAATTACCTATCAGCATTGTGATGCATATAGAGAACATCTTATTCTGGCCAAGCAATGGACAAGCAACATCCCAATGCTGGGAAATCGGATTACTTCAGCAAACCCACCCATAGACAAAACCCTTCAAAGATTGAATGCTATTCACCGTGCACAATAATCTACACAAACCTCGAAACTAAACATTGAACAAACTTTCTACAAATCTCAAAGAAACATCAGACACATTTGACTGGTGATTTTCCTAGCTCTGTAACAAGGCACACAGCTGGGGAAAGCATTACGCGATTAAAATGGAAGTTTAGGATATACAAATTGGAATATCATAAGTGTTGATTCCAGTACCGTGACGAGGGAGGGAGGGTGAAGTATTTCCGGAAACAGGGACCACCTAGTGTGCCTCGCTTCTAAGGATGAGATTTACATCCGGATTCCTTTCTCGTTCTCAATCTGTCCTCCACACTTTCTTCCTTCCTTGCTTTACTGCAGGTAAAGTGGGGGACGGTGAAGTGTAATTGAACGGTGGCATGAAGGAGAATTTAAGTGAAGTGACTTGGCATTGTGGTTTTGTTCTCAGTTAGACGTATGTACATTGCGTTTACAACTTGACACCGTAAAACAAAAAAAGAATTGTACAGATCACTTTAATGAAAATGCTAAGTAGTCTCTATATTTTAGGCTTATTTCAAATACTTCAGTTATTATAATTAGAGTAATTTAATTAATCTTTCACTGAATTTGAAAACAGGTGCAGGAATCTCTGCAATCATTGTTTTCTAGAAAAATTTCATTTTTTTCTGAAACACTCAAATGTTTGATTGAGGAATGATTTTTTTGTTACAGTTTATATCTTTTTAACTAATATTTAAAATCGAATGGAAAAATAACTTTTAAAACGCAACATTTATTATATGTTTAGGTAGAGGTTTTGCTCAGAAAAAAGGTCATTCCACTAAGTAGGCCGATAAGCAGTCTTTGGTAGAAATACACTCTGACATATAAATACTGTTATCAACACACTTCGAACCTTTGCACCCCTTTTATCACTTAGTTCACACAATGAGATCACTCAAACTCCATAGATAGTAGTTCTGTGGGTTATTCATTAACCTTGAATGCTCTCAATATTGTAATCAGCATACACTGTTGTATTAACTAGCTTTGCCAGTGGCAGAGGAGTTACTCGGCTAATACAGAAATCTCCCCTCCCCTTAGCGCCTTGCATTGTGTACATACTGAGACTTCTTAGAGTGACAATTGAATACTAAAGCAATGGATCATAGAGTGATTTTGTCTGATCCCTCCCCCGACCATACCCCATTGAACGTCCTACTCTACAAGCCCCTTAAGTCCTCTCCGGGCCAGAGAGAGGCAAAGCAAGGGGGCAGGCACTCCAGAGGCGCTCTGATTCCCTCTCTGCACTGGGAGGCGCCGCCATGCTAGGGTGCATCTAAAGTTCAGAACGGGTTAGTCAAGTGTTCGCTTTACAAACATTAACAATGCTTGACCAGTCCACGTCACTCCTGCTTTAGGGCGTTTTCACGTATTCAAACAACACGACATTCCAAAATGTCTGAAAAAGCAACCTAAACTCTTAGGATTCGATGCATCCTTGGAAACTGACTCTCGAGAAGGTTAGAAATCGGTTCTGCGGCGCCCTTTGCATGATGTTTCTATAAAGATCTGTAACATGGGCATGCCCTTGTTAGGAGCGCAACCACCTTTTAAACCATTGCGGCTTTTGTTAGTGTGGGCATAACTTACCTGCCATGCCAACCTTTGGAAACAGGAAAGAGGGAGATTTTGAAAAGTAAATCGGGGGAATTTATTTTCCGCACTGACTCGCATTAAATTGGAGGCAATTTTAAGCAAAAATAAAGCTGTTTTGATTTTAAAAACCTGGAGTCTTCCGCTTGCATCTGATGTATTGGAATATATAACAGCTACAACAGCTATTTATGCTTCAATGAACTTTTCACATTACATTTTGAAGTTTTTTTCTTACTACAATGTATCAATACTTGAATCTGAGCAGTTTGTCAACCTCGTTTCATAAAAAAAAGTAAAAGCAAGTACGGGCAAAGCCAATAGGCCTGGTCTATGATGGAAAGCGCCTTGATTCTTCCATTGAGGCAGTCACGCGTCCATTTGTCAATGCAATCAATCACTCAGCATTAATGCACTTAGTCACTCATCCTTGCACTAACACATCTATTCATACACTCATTGACTCATTCTTGCATTCTCACCCTCAGGAGCTACTTGTAAAGCACGGCCTGTCACCCCAGGGGTTATCCAGGCGCTGGGGTTGTGAAAACCTTAGTCGAAGAGCCATGTCACCCACTCACCCATCCACAATATCATACAAACATGCTCACCAATCAACGAAGAAGCACTTCTAACTATCAGGCATCACTCTTGGTTTTGCTGCTATTCTGTGAGTGCTTCTGGTAATCAGTGACCCTGTTGGGTGTGGGAGTGCTGTCAGTAGTGCATGACTGCTAGTGTGTGAGAGGGGGTTAAGATTGCTTCCATGCGTGGAAGTGCTTCTGGTGTTGTGTGGCTACTGCTGTGAATGGTGTGAGTACTATCGACATTTAGGATGGTTTGTTTTTCCACCATAGGGGCTTTAATAGTTCTCCTTGTTTTTTTCGTTAAGTCCATGGCATAAGATACTGAGTGTACCTATTCAAAGATGGACACATCTTGCTCTTAAAGCAAGACTGCAGCAATCATTCCTTGGCAGAGCCCTCTTCCTGTGCCTGTGAGCCTTGGTGATTTATGTTCCCTGTGCTGGCCAATGATAGGGGAGCATTATTCGCCCAGGTTGTCCTTCCAACTGTGACAGTGCCTGTTTAAACAATGTCTCCTTTAGTTACGGGCAATTGGATTACTTCTTAAGGAGGCTAACAAAAAATGCTCAAATCTGCCCATAAAAAAGATAATCAGCAAAGAGTCAGCGCCAAAGCCCCTCACATTCCCATTTTCCCAGATTCAGTTGCTGCAGTTGTGGTGCTTAACCAGTAAAGTAGCGTGAGGTGCATCATTAATATAATGTCATACACATTCACTTTACTTAACATTGTACATTCCTTAATAATGGTCTCAGTGACTTTGAAAGTAACTACAACTATGAGAACCCTACGTGTAGTCAGACAGGGAAATCGGTGCTGCGCGCCAAAGGGTGCTTTTTGGATGCAATCTGAGAAAATGACTTACTACAAAACTACTATGTATACCACATACATTCATAATCATAGGATCACCAATATTATCTTTTCTTTTGATCAGCCATACCCTACCCAAGCAAAGGGTCAATTTCAGTATATTGAGGGCCCACTGCTATACGTTCCATGCTACCACTCTACCTCACTCCCTCTCTACACCACAGCAGATCTCAGGCCCAATACCTTTCAAACATCACTTGATCTACACACCTAGGGTCAACACCAAACAGACCTCTCACTACATATATCTCAACTGCAGGGAACTTACTGCGCCTTTCTGCTTGTAGAGTTGTGCAGCCTGTTAGCAAGAAAACATCCTTCGCTACATATCATTTTTAATACCTGCAAATCTACTTTACACTTCACTTCCATCTTTAGCGGCATGAATTGCTTCCAAAGACCTCTCCGCAAAAATTATGCATAATTCTCTCTCTCTCTTTCACCCCCCCAACACGACTGCAAAGGCAGCAGAATTTTCATTACTAATAATAAAACACTTGAAACAATTTCTCCTTCAATCCCATCACACCCCCTACATCATTTGAATTCAATTCCAAATCGATCATTGCCTCCTTGCAAACATCCTGGCTCTCTACTGTTCTCCAGGTGCCATTGGCTTGTTGTTTGAGGACTTGAACACATTCTCTAACCTCTTCGAACTCGCCATCTCCCTAATTGTACTAGGAGATTTCAACATAAAACTTCCCATCCAACAGCAAAATATCCTCTAATCCCTTCTACTCTTGGAACACTCACTGCTGAACACACTCCACATCTATACATATTAAGGACAAACCACTGGTCCTCTTCCTAATTTCTGACAAATTATCCTTTTCTCCACCAACCATCACCATCAAACGACCTCCCTCTGATCATTACCTTACAAAAATGCGTTACCCCATCAGTACTAGACGCTCTACTTGCCTTCCTACTCTAAATCCACAGTGATCCTACACCACTCCAGTCAACAAAACTATTCAACAGGCTTTTGAGATGCATTATCCCCTGCATACTCCTGCAGCATACTATTTCTTCAACTATTGGACATACACAATCATCTGTAATGTCCGACTTTCACACAATAAAAACCAAGACGAGGGCACTCCTGCATAAACATAAGACTCCCGAAAACCATGTGACCTAACTCTCAACAGAGCTAAGCCTAGGCACTTTGAAACCAAATTCCTATCACTCTGTCCATATGTCCACCATCTTGCATATACAATCACTAACTGAACCTATCAACTGCATTCACCATTCATTCACTCCAAAATCTAAGCCACAGACTTTGTGTAATAATTTTTCTCTGAGATTGGCAACATCAAGTACACGACTTGACGCTCCTTCTGCTCCATCCATCCCACCTCCACCCTCAGTCCAACACCTCTCACACATCTCCTCAAAATCATCCGTGAAAATCATCCCCATTGTTAAATTAGCAAATCTATTGGATGCCCCATCTACCTTTTCAGACCCTCAAACTATTATACCCTTAGTGCTCATCTAAAGCTTTTCTCTGCCCAACTTCACTTTTCAACCACTCCCTTGTAATTGGCATCTACCAAAAATCTTTCATATCAACTGCAGTATTACAGCTACTTAAAAAACCCACTGCTGATCCTTCATCGCTGTTGGAAATTACCATCTTTTGCGCAGTGTACCCCCAAGTTTTTTGCCCAAACTGTGTCTGCTGGCTGTAGATCTCTGTGCACTTCACCACTGCTGACCAGTGATGGATATGTTAGTCAGTTATTTGGATTGAGAAGGATAGGGAGGGATAGAAGAGGGAAAATGGTTTGCATTTATATAGCGCTTGCTACCCCTGATGAGGTGTTGAAGTGCTTTTTTGGCGAGTAGCACGCTACTCCGGAACCCATAAAGGATTAGTGGTGAATTAGTATACTGAAATATGAAAGTAATTTGAGTGGCGTATATGTTAGCCAGCTATTTAGAGTGAGAAGGATAGTGGAGGAATACAAGAGGGAAAAGGTTTGCATTTATTTAGCGCTTGATACCCCTGATGAGGTGTTGAAGCACTTTTTCGGAGAGTCGCATGCTACTCCGGAACCCATAAAGGATTAGTGGTGAATTAGTATAGTGAAATATGAAATTAATTTGAGTGGTGGACATGTTAGTCTGTTATTTGGATTGAAAAGGATAGTGGAGGGATAGAAAAGGGGAGGACTTATAATTTGTTTTGTTTGTTTTTGAGCGCATAGCAGTAAGAGGAGGCGGGGGTGAGTAAAATGGAGGTGGAGGGGGAAGAGTCAGAGGAAAGGGTTTAGAAAGGCTTTTTTGTGAGATCTGAATAGTAAAAGAGGCATGAGATGACGCAAGGAGGGGTAGAGTAGGGAAGAGTCTAGAGTGGGTTATTTTGGGGATCATAGTAGTGGTATGGGGTTTGGGATGGAAGAGAGTGGAGGTAGAGGATATACTGATAGAGGCATAGGGTAAGTAATTGGGTAGTGCATTGGAAAGAGTAGTAGAATGAGGTTTGAGATGAGTTAGAGAGTTGAGGTAGAGGATGTATTAAGAGTGGTAGAGGGTGAGAAATAGGGTAGTGCATTGGATATTCTGAATTAGAAGAAAAGTAATACATACATAGATATTTTGTTTGTAATTCAATAGTGAAGCAATTGTAGATAAATAGTTATGATAAAAGATTTACTTATTTATGCAGTCACTTATATACATGTTAAAAACATAGAATAATGTAACTATCAGTAATATGTACATTTGTTAAGCAGAACCAACAAATATCTATATTTTTAAAAACATAATTAATATACACATTTATACAAAGCAATACACTTATATAGGTACATATCTATAGTCCAAATAAATTCTTATATGCAGAGGAATATGATGTATATTTCTGTTTGCGTATGGTGGTTATGTGGGTACGAGCCAATTCTTGAGCAGTTTTCTGAAGATAAGGGGGTTATACGTGGATCTTATGTTGGGGGGTAAAGAGTTCCATAGTTTGGCTGCTTGAACAGAGAAGGATGTGCCACCCATGGTTTTTTTCTAGTACGTTGGGATTTTGAGGCGGGGTGCTACTCTAAAGCAGAGGTTTTATTTGTTGAATGTGTTTGGTTATTTTATTCCTGATGAAGAGCGGTCCTGTTCCATGTATCGCTTTGTGGGTGATACAAAGCAGCTTGAACGTGGATCTTCTGGCAACAGGTAACCAATGCAGGGCTTTCAAGGCAGGGGAGATGTGGTCTTGCGGCTTTCTATGTAAGAGTAGTCTGGCAGCCGAGTTCTGAATCTGTTGTAGTCTTTTCATAGTCGTTAAAGGTGATCTTTGGTAGAGGCTATTAGCGTAATCGAGTTTGTACAGAAGAAGAGAGATGGTAGCCTGGACCTTGTGTGGAAACTCCAGAAGGGGGAAAATTTGCAGCAGAGTTTTTATAGTAATAAAGCTTGATCTTGCTAGTTTGTCCACTTCGGCATTCATTGATAGTTTGGAGTCCATGGTCATTCCCAGGTTTCTTACTTCCTTTGATACTTTAGGTGGTGTTCCCAGATCATCAGGCCAGGCGGCGAGCGGGTCATAATTTTTCCAATCACCACACGTGAGTATTGTCTGTTTTGGAAGCATGCAATTTGAGATGGCTTCATGTCATCCATTGATCCACGGCTCTGAGACAACTGAAAATTGACGAGTTTCCAATGTCTTCTGGGCATTCCAGTTGAAGGAGTATTTGCGTGTCATCTGCTTAGTTATAGCATGTGAGGTGAATTTGATTGATCAATGCCGGTAATAACTTCATGTAGATGTTGAAAAGCATGGACGAGATGATAGAGTATTGAGGGACCCCTGCTTTCGTGTATATGGTTTGGACAAGAAAGGCGGGGTATGGATGACATTAGTTCTGCGGCGGATGTAGGATGTGATCCAGTCTAGAGCAGTCCCCTCTATGCCAGCTTGGTAGAGTCTTTGTATCAGAGTGTCATGGTCAACCGTGTCAAAGTCAACCGAGAGGTCCAAGAGAAGTAGCACAGCAACCCCGTTGCGGTCAACTGTGTTCTTCAGGTCATCCCAGATGCCAACGAGGGCAGATTCTGTGCCTCTTTCTGGACGGAATCCCGTTTGGAAGTCTGAAAGTATGGCATTATCTTCAATGAATTGTGACATCTGGGTGAATGCTGCTCTTTCTATCAGTTTCCCCAGGAAAGGTCCATTTGTAATCGGTCTGTAGTTGTCAGGGTTCAGCGGGTCCAAGTTTGTTTTCTTCAGTAACGGGCGTATGTATGACTTTTTGAGTTTCCCCTGGAAATATTCTGGTAGTTAAGGAATTGTTGATGATTCTTCTTACTGGTGTGGCAGCAGAGGTTATTAGAAGAATTGTCTTGAAGGTTTGCGGTGGACACGGGTCAGAAGGGCTGACGGCAGGCCTGCTTGCTTTGACCAGGTCCATAAATTCATCGCGTGAAATGTGTTGGAAGGAAAGGAGCGGCTGGGTTAGAGTATTCTTGGATTATTGTTTTTGGAACAGGGTCGATGCTGGTGCTTTCTTTGTTTTAAATATGAGTCCAACGTGTCTGCTTTGGCCGTGTAATGATTTGCCAGTTTGTCTATGAAATCTTGAGTAGCGGGATGAGCTCCTTCTAGGCAATCTTGTTTACGAAATTCATTGAGAACTTTATAGAATTCTTTATTTGCACATTTAGCATTTTGAATTCTGTCTGAATAGTACCTTTTCTTAGCTTTTTTGATAGCTGACTTGTATAATCTGTTAATTTTCTGTAGGCGAAGTTTGTCTTGATTGGTGTTTGTTTTGAGCCAGGCACGTTGCAGCTTTCTAATTTGTTGTTTTATCTCTGTATTTCTCCAAGGTGCTTGTTTTCTTTTGTTCTGGTGTGTCATTTTTAGTGGTATGAGGATATCAAAAGCTTCCTGTAGCCACTCTTATTGTTTTTGAACAGAATTTATTGTGTCTAGATCTGTACTGGATGTTGGTTGTGTTTCTAAGTGTTCCAAATTGAGTTTGCACCACGGTTGATAGGTGGATGCATGTAAGGTGGTTTTAAATGCGTCGCTTTGCGTTGTTTTATGTTGAAAAGCAAGCAAGTGGTGGTCTGACCATGTGACTGGAGTCATTGTTTGAAAGGTAACTAGTTCTGTATTAGCAAAAATGACATCTAGGATGTGTCCAGCGATGTGTGTGGGTTTGTGGACGATCTGATGCAGGCTCAGTGCATCTAGGCCAGCGATGATTGTTATCGGATGGGGCATATTGGGTTTGTCAAACCAAATGTTGAGGTCACACAGAACGCATAGGTTGGAGTGTAGTGTTATCAGGTTTGAAACCATGTCTAGAAGTGTGTCTGGGAATGTCGCATTGCTAGGTGGAGGTCTGTAAAGGAGCAGGAAGTTACAGGAGGAAGATGGTGCAGGATTGCATCTGGTGAAAAGGGCCTCACAATCTTTTATGGAGATGTCGTCAGCTTTAGTGATATGTAATGTTTGTCTGAACACAACAGCTAGGTCCTCTTTGGTGCAAAGGTGTACTCAGTGGCTGTAAGTTAAATTTCACACATGGACTGCAGCACCCATTGTGCAATCCACTACAGTGGCAGTGTAAATATGATTGCAGGCCTATCCTCTGTAGCCTGGTTGTGCTATTTTCACTGTAGCATGGTTGGCTGCTTCATATGAATGGACTGGAATGCAATATTAATTAATGTTATCTCCGGCTGAAACCCTTAAAAATGTCATTCTCAGACTTATCAAAATATTTATTACAAGCCCAGTTCACTGAGATCGTCTTATTTGCAACAAATGTTTTGGAAAAGGTACTTTTATAAAGTTAACTTGCCTGAATGCCCATTTGCATGAGCCCAAAAGTCACCTCGCAGGTAAAATAACACCCTTGATGAGGTGTGAACTTGCTCCCAGAACTGAGACAAAGGCACTGGGTGTGGGAAAGTATTCTGTCCCTCTTGCAGGATGACCATATTGGCTGTGCCCAGGAACTTAATTAACTTCAAAGCGGTCTACCCTGTCGCCCAGGCAAATGTTGACACCTGGGCAGGACCCTCTTTTGTCCCCCCCGAGACAGGTAGGCTCCAATCCTACTAAGAGAGGAGCTGCCTCCAGAATTGCCTTAGAGTGTGCACAGAGGAGGGGTTGCTAATTTCCCTGGCAACACCTCTAGGGTGCAAAAACAACAGTTGATGGACAGAATGCAGAACAATGTCATACATTCACCCCAGTACAGAGATCTGGGCCTAAATCCATCGTTTTTTTGCTCACCATGCCATTCCAGTTTGAACCCAGCCATATGCAAATCAGTATTGACCCTGTGCCTCATGGGAACAGTCCAGCCCGAACTGCCAAGCCAGGTCCTCCCTGGACTGGAAACAAGCATCCTAGGACCGGTTTCGGGGTTTCACCCCTCTTCAGCCAGGATAGCTTGATTCCAGTGGCATGGAGAGCACGGGACCCACGTCTGGGCATACCCGTCCCATTCGGGGTGACAAATGCAAAAACAACAGTTGATGGACAGAATGCAGAACAATGTCATACATTCACCCCAGTACAGAGATCTGGGCCTAAATCCATCGTTTTTTTGCTCACCATGCCATTCCAGTTTGAACCCAGCCATATGCAAATCAGTCTTGACCCTGTGCCTCATGGGAACAGTCCAGCCCGAACTGCCAAGCCAGGTCCTCCCTGGACTGGAAACAAGCATCCTAGGACCGGTTTCGGGGTTTCACCCCTCTTCAGCCAGGATAGCTTGATTCCAGTGGCATGGAGAGCACGGGACCCACGTCTGGGCATACCCGTCCCACTCGGGGTGACAAATGCAAAAACAACAGTTGATGGACAGAATGCAGAACAATGTCATACATTCACCTCAGTACAGAGATCTGGGCCTAAATCCATCGTTTTTTTGCTCATCATGCCATTCCAGTTTGAACCCAGCCATATGCAAATCAGTCTTGACCCTGTGCCTCATGGGAACAGTCCAGCCCGAACTGCCAAGCCAGGTCCTCCCTGGACTGGAAACAAGCATCCCAGGACCGGTTTCGGGGTTTCACCCCTCTTCAGCCAGGATAGCTTGATTCCAGTGGCATGGAGAGCACGGGACCCACGTCTGGGCATACCCATCCCACTCGGGGTGACAAATGCAAAAACAACAGTTGATGGACAGAATGCAGAACAATGTCATACATTCACCCCAGTACAGAGATCTGGGCCTAAATCCATCGTTTTTTTGCTCACCATGCCATTCCAGTTTGAACCCAGCCATATGCAAATCAGTCTTGACCCTGTGCCTCATGGGAACAGTCCAGCCCGAACTGCCAAGCCAGGTCCTCCCTGGACTGGAAACAAGCATCCTAGGACCGGTTTCGGGTTTCACCCCTCTTCAGCCAGGATAGCTTGATTCCAGTGGCATGGAGAGCACGGGACCCACGTCTGGGCATACCCGTCCCACTCGGGGTGACAAATGCAAAAACAACAGTTGATGGACAGAATGCAGAACAATGTCATACATTCACCCCAGTACAGAGATCTGGGCCTAAATCCATCGTTTTTTGCTCACCATGCCATTCCAGTTTGAACCCAGCCATATGCAAATCAGTCTTGACCCTGTGCCTCATGGGAACAGTCCAGCCCGAACTGCCAAGCCAGGTCCTCCCTGGACTGGAAACAAGCATCCTAGGACCGGTTTCGGGGTTTCACCCCTCTTCAGCCAGGATAGCTTGATTCCAGTGGCATGGAGAGCACGGGACCCACGTCTGGGCATACCCGTCCCACTCGGGGTGACAAATGCAAAAACAACAGTTGATGGACACGAAGGCTGTGCACGAGGGGAGAAGGATTGCGCCATTTTGGATTTCCACACAAAGTGGCACTGTGACATTGCTTGCAGTAGGACACACAAGAAGTGCTGCAAAAGTAGGTACATTTGCCCCAGGGAACTTTGACCCTACTGGTTAAGGAGGTGCCAGGAGTCCCCCCACCCACAGGCTGGAATCAGGCATAAATATGGCACCCACAGTACCCTCCTCCAAACACTTCCTGGACTGGTCAAAGAACAGAAGATGACTGGGCATTCTGTCTGTGGCCTGAGCTCAGGTTAATTTAGCGACTGAAGTGGTTAATCCTGGCAAGAATTGTGATTAATTTTTGAAGTGGCTACTCACCCACTCCACTAGTACTATCCAATTTCTTACAGTCCCCATTTAAATATCGTCCATTATTAGTCCTTCCTTTCATCTCTAGGTTACAGGAATCCCTAATCTTCAGTCGACTCATCATCTCTAAGAAGCTTTTCAACCTCTTCCAGTCTAGCTTCCATGCTCTTTTTTCAACAGAAATAGAACTGTTCCATTTCATCAGCTTAATTTCCTCCGAAGACCACAATCACCTCAGCTCTATGCTCATTCATCTTGACTATCTTCAGCTTTTGAACCTGCAGTTCATCCCATATTAATCTCCTCCCTCCGGGCCATTGGAATTAGCAACAAACCTCTTTATAGGTTTTCGTGATACCTACTTGACTGCTCTTTCTCAGTGGAATGGATAGGTAAGAGATATTCTTGTTGGAGTCCCCCAAGCTTCAGTTTTAGGCCCTCTCCTTTCCTCTTACAACAGCATCTCACTTGGTAACATCTCCTCTTTTTGCTTCTCCCAACATCTCTACGCCAATGATACACAGATGATCTTCTCTTTTCCCCACCTTCTTTGTCTATCTTCAGTCATGCATCTGACTCTCTGCCTGCAATATGATATTGTATTGCTGTCTGGTTCTTCATGCTGAATTCTTACAAAATACAGGCCCTCTACTTTTCATATTCTGCTTCCATCACCTCCCACACCTCTGTCCACTTCCATCCTGACAGCCTGACCTATGACTCTCGAGAAATCTAGGTGTACTCTATCATTCAACCATTCAATGCATAGCGAGACGTTCACTATTACCACCACCACAGCAGCATCATACCAAGTAATGAGCATGCCTCCCATTCCATATCATTAGGACACTAATATGTTTTCTAGTACTTAGCAAATTATACTATTGCAACAGCCTGCTGGTGGGTCTCCTTCAATATTCTTTCTTCCCCACTGGGCAAGGTGCCTACCTTCAAAACCAGGACTCTTTTCAACTGGCCATAGACTACCACCCACCACTTCTTTTTGTTACGAAGCTGGTTGGGTCTCAACTAAAAATAAATCCCTCTACAAGCTGTTGACAACTGTGTTCAAAGTGGTTCTTTATATTGCCCCACACTACCACAAAGATATTATTACCTGAAACACCCCCTCCCAGGATTTGCAAGCCGCAGAGCAGAACTTGAAGGTCACATCTAAACCACTTTGGGCAACATGAAGATTCCTGTCTCTCCACATGCGCGGCCCCATCACTGGAGCACAATGCTTCCTGATATCAAAGCCTGCCCCATCTCTTGAGGTCAATCATAAAGACACACAGCATATCCGACCTGTAAAGATGTCTACCATCAAGTGATACCATGAAATTTGTTTTTATACGGAATGTGTCTTGCTGATCAGTCTTCACAAATCATGATCTTTGTACAATGCCTTAATCACTTGCTCTGGTTTGCGTTCCCCACCCTAACTGCATGTTATGCGGTGTACCCATCCGCATTTATATATGGCATTTCCACATAAAATCCAAGGCTGCTCATATCAATTAAAGAATCAGTTAAAGTAAGTGTATGGTGACATGGTAACACTGAATAGAATGTCGCAAATACATGAAATCATAGGATTGATAACGTTTTACCACCATTGTGGGGGCATCAACGTAAAATGGAATTTATTTTTCTTGAATTGGTCTCCACTATAAAGCGTAAAATAGACATTAACAACCATTACCCAGATAAAATGCCAACACCTTTTCCTGAGAAAAACACCATCAACATCGGAAACTATTTCCTTCATGTCAAGTGAAACAAACTGACTGGAAGGGTTTTCGACATTAAAGATTTTTCTAGTTAGAAATGAAGTGTCATTCAGGGTTAATTTATGGCCCTGCCATCATAAAGTTAAAAGATTCAAGGAGGGTCCATTGTAAATGAGTGTGGAAGGAAGGGCGGCTGGAACATAAATGTGGCTTCAGATTACTTCCCTCTGATTCATGAAAAGATTCTGCCTTTTTTTAAAATCTGCTCTGGCTCTTTAAAGCCTTCTGACAGACTCTCAGGCTCCTCTGAGGGCTTTTGTAATGCTTATGCAAATATTGAACTCTCACTGTGGTGTGAGTCAGAGGGGAGGCGCGCGCTCTTATCTACCATTTTACAGCAGGGCGGGCCCTAACCCCTGAGCAACATAATGCATAGAAGTATGCATTGCTTTGTGAAGGGCTATGTATTCATTAAACGGCGGTATGTCTAACCTAAATAACTAGAGTGAAAGGTCGAACATTCACGATCAAACTGGGATTTCAAAATGTGTTTCCACAAGCCATGTAGATCACAAGTACTGTCCCCCGTTTCCTTAAAAGGCGGGTTATTGCTCAGAATTGTAAATCAGGCAACTACAGGATTAAAGAACTCTTTGACAGTCTAGGGAGAAGCATACCCCAGGAGCAGAGACCATCCCACGCAGGTCCTTCCGGTCAGCTGGTAGATGACGTCACTCCTCCTGGCAGGCAAGGCCCAGCTTCTACTGAGGGCAGATAGGCACAGGCACCCCACGGTTATAAGGATCAGACTTACTCATGTCCAATTCTGAAGGCTATGGAGCAGCTCCTTGGCCGGCATGTCATTGTGTTGTCCCTGGGCAACACAGCAGAGGTACTTTTTGGGCTCTTGTCCTGTCTTTGTGTATCACATCACCACCATGCAAGACTTTCTAGTCAGTTGGACCATGGATTTCTACTCATAGATAAGTTCACTCCTCCTGCTCTGTCCACCCCACCTCCTCTAGTAGGCGGGTAGGTTTCCCTTCTCTTGACAGGTCAAACAGAAAGGTGCATTCAAGGGCTTTCCCTGAATTTGGCCAGGTATGGATGGGAATAGCTACTATGCCTGCAATCCTGGCTCTTCAGAGTATTCTCTACAGGGAAAGCAATCTGTACAAGATGTCACACCGAACCCATTACTGTATTAAGGCAACGGTGGAGAAGATGTTGGACTTGAGAGTGATTGAGCACTCCTCTGTAGTCCATGGGTCTGGGTCAGTCCTATGCCGCTGTTGCCTAAGCAACGGTCACCAGACCTTTGCTTTTGCATGGACTATTGGGCCCTCAATGCCATCATGAAGGCTAATACTACCCTATCCACATGCTGACGATCTTGTGAACAGAGTAGGAGCAATCAACTATTTACTTTATAATGGAAAAGTGGCTACTGGCAGAATGACCTGGCACCTCATGCCAAGTGGAAAGCTGCATTCTCCACCCCAGAGAGTCTCAATCAACCTAAGGTTATGCCATTTAGGTTAAATAATGCTCTTGTGACCTTCCAGCACCTGGTCAATTAGGTGTTGTCTGGCCCTCATGAGTTCTCTATGGCCTAGGGGGGGGTGGCCAAACACCTAAGATGGCGGACGTGCTCTAGCGGAGCTCCGGGTCCCATCCCCTGGTAATCCTGATCATCGCGGCACAAACCCACTGCAAGCTACCCCTCAGGGCTTCCCAGAAGAGTGGAACTCCTGTTGTGGCCGGTGCAGGGTCTTTTATGGCCTCAAACGTGCTACCAGAAGCGGTCTGTTGGGGAGGCCTGTGGCGCAGCGGATCTGGCACCTTTTAGGAAATGGCGGCGGATGATACGTGGAGCTGAGCCCCCCTACCCTCCTGGAGCACATAACCTGGTGCGTCCTGGGCCACTGATGACTGCTGCACTCAGGGGCAAAGAGTGAAGAAAAGCATACATCCAGCGGGCCGGCGGAACTGTTGCCTGCCGCTGGGACGAACGGAGGAGAGGCCCGCTGACGTGAGTGAAGCGGCGCTGTGAGGCTGGTTGCTCTGCGGCTGGGGAGCCGCTGCCACAGGTGAGCCCGGGGGCTGGCGCCTGGCAGAGGCGAAAGGGGATCCGGGGGTCGGTCGGGCCCAGGCCCTCTTTGAACTGGGGTGACGTAGCGCTGCTGGGCACTTGGCGACCTGAGGCGGATCGCCGGCGCAGGTGGACAGTGCGGAGGCCATTTCGGGCCTAAACTGTCCCACGTTTGCTAGCATTGGAGAAGCGGCAGACTGGCCCTGGGGGAGGTCCGGGGGCTGGTCGGGCCTAGACTCCCCCGGGGGTCCGGTCTCCTTGACCACTGGCGGATGCCTAGATCCTGTTTGGACCTGAGCCGCCTTCGCAGACACGGGAGGGAGCAGAATCCAGCTTTGCCACCGGTGCTATCTCGGAGCGTGTGATCCCTCCTCTCAGCGGCATTGATTCAGCTAAAGCGGGAGACCCACGGCTCTCTGGCTGGGGGGTCGGCGCTACTGGTGCTACTGGTGTGTTGGAACCTGACTGCTGCCTGGGGTAGGGCTCAGGGGGGGTGGGTCCGGGGGTCGATCGGGCCCGGGCCTCTCCTTGTGTTTTGTTGGGCCACGCTAGTGCTAAACTATGAGACGCTCGCCCTCCCTAAACCTTCCCATCTAACTGCGCCCTGGAGCACTGCGGGGGACACCAACAGATGCACCAGAGTACCCAGAGGTTGGTCGGGCCCGAGTCAGGCGTCAAACCGTTGAGAAGGCGCTGCCTTCCAGAGTGTGGCTGCTTGGACTCGCCACGGGGTGGGGGTGGAGTGTCCTGTCCCTCCACGTGGTGGCAGCGGCCTTTGTGTTTGAACAGGCCAGCGCTGTTGGGTAGTCTGCTCCTGGACCAGTGACCCTGTTGTTGTCGTAAAACAGAGACTAGAAGCCTGACGTGCAGTTGGTCCCCCCCTGGGGCTGACAGTTCCTGGGCGCCACATCACAGGCAACTCACTTAACCCCCGGTCCAGACATAGATCCCGCCCAAATCGTACTGAGGCCCTCCGGGCCCGCCGGGTTGTTCTCGCGCCGCGGCCTCTATTCCCTATCCCGGGGTCGGATTTGAACAGGGGAGAGCACCGGCCAAGTATGAAGACTGATGTGGTGCGGATTCTGGACTTTCCCGCCCATTCTCCTCTAGCGCAAAAATAGACTTCAGCTCAGGACACTGGGAGGCAAGTGGGTCCTCATCAGGCACCGGAGTGTCAGCTTCCTCGACCTTCACTGGCCCGCAATCAACCTAGAGAAAGGGGGGTGCCTACTGCAAAACCTGCGTGCTCTTGCGAGGAGCGTACAGAAAATTGCACCAGCCTCAGACAGAATCACCGTATAATCTGATCCACATGCAGAGTGTGCAGCAAATAGTTATGGGACGTCTCCGTTCGACTAATCAACAAGACAATGCATCTCACACTGCGGGCAGGGGAGCTTCAGGGGGCGCGGGGAAGCCTTCAGAGCCTGACCACCCGGATCTCTCGGCCAAGTTGGATACAGTCCTGGCAGCAGTAGAAAAAATAGGCGCGGCGCTTGAGCAGACCCGTGCCTCCCTAGAGAGCAGAATAGACGGCATTACAACGGACTTTTAGCTCTTGCGTGCTGATCACCACAAATTGTCAGACCGTGTGCATGAAAATGAAGTCGCCCTTGCGGACCTCCAACCAAGATCTCGTAATCATACAGCGACCTTACAGGATCTAATGGAGCGGGTCTGCACCCTAGAAGAGAAGGTCGACGATGCCGAAGGGAGGTCGTGACGTAACAATATCCGAGTGATTGGCCAGTCAGAAGGAGCAGAGGGCTCGAACCCGGAAGGCTACATAGAGTCCTGGATGAAAGAATTACTACCCCCCGGATTGCTTTCTCCACAATTTGTTGTTGAACAGGCACATAGGGTCCCCGCTCGGAAGCACCGGCCGGGAGCCAGCCCACGCCCTTTTTTGTTTTGCCTATTGAACTTCCGAGACCGTGATGCCATATTAAGGGAAGTGGGGAAACACCCTGGCCCTAGAGTACAGAATGTTACCGTCGCCTTCTTTCCTGACTACAACGCCCAGGTCCAGAAGAGACGCGCCACCTTTGCGGCAGTCAAGTGGCAGCTGAGAGAGCTTGACCTTCGGTACCCCTACTCTTTCCGGCTCGTCTTAGGGTCATTCGCAGTGGCAACACCAGATACTTTGATACTCCGACGGAGGCCTGGGATTGGCTGGAGGAAAATGGGCTAGCAACTATGCCCGGGCCCTCTGATGAATTTCAATTGCAGAAAAGGATCCGGTGTAACCGTCAGAGAGGTAGAGGCAGAGAAATGTGGCCAACGTCATCTCCCGTAACTGCCCCGGACCCTGAGCAGGTGAGGTCGGAACGCCAGGAGGCACTACAGGTGGCAGCTGCACTGCATCCAACGAAACCTACGCCACCGACTGGTCCTGCGGGATCCCCAACGGAGTCTCAAGAAGACACTGAATCTGCTCCGGATTGGTCATCGGGCGCTAGCTCTCCTCACCTACCAGACATCACACCACAGACGTCAGATGAAATCATTTGAAAATGCTGAATGAACTGGCTCTTTCATATCCAAAATGCACGTAAGGGGGTGATGTCGCTTTAGCCTCCCTCCTGCTTGCACCTGGTTTCTCTCCCCCTTTTATTTTGTTTTTCCATAACACTGTAGCGGCGTGCACAGGCGATGTTTCCATGCATCGCACTTTAGTATTCTCAAATGTACGGGGGATAGGCCACACGGGCTCGTTCCTATCCCACGCTCCTCTTCGTAGTCACTCTATGATAACGAGTTAGTTGCCTCACTCAGGCACAATAGTTTGGGTCGATCCCCTGTTTGGGGTCCGCCCTTATGAAGTTGCATATAATCTCGATTTCATTGTTGATTTTCCCCGCAAAGTTATTGCCTTCCTCAGAGACCTGTTGCCATCCCATCTACAGTGGTGGTGTCAGCCAGCTGAGTAAGCTGAAAATGGCAGATCCAAACTTTCCTTATGACCAGCCTGAATGTCATAACCTGGAATGTCAGGGGTATACACACTCCCTCTAGGAGGTACTCTATATATACCTACTTACGACGCAGAGCAGCTAGCGTCGCACTACTACAGGAAACACACCTGACGCGCTCAGAGGCCACCCAACTCCGTTGCCGCTGACGTGGGCACGTGTACATCGCTAACTATTCATCTCTAGCACGAGGGGTTCTCTATCTGGGTGAAGGCTGTGGTCCCTTGGGAGGAGGAAGAGGTGGTAACGGATCCCGCGGGGCGGTATGTATTCCTTAGGGGGCGACTCAATGGACAACCTATCCTATTGGGGTCCATTTATGCACCTAACACTGAACAGATTTCCTTCCTTAGCGGACTCTCGACACTTCTGACCCGCTGGAAAGACGTTCCTTGGCTCGGGGGAGACTTCAACTCGGCATTAGACGTCTCGCTTGATCGTTCCTTCCCCCCCCTGAACCGCATGACAGCTGCTTCCAATGCACAATTTCTACGCTCCTGGATGGGGCACTAATCCCTGACAGATGTCTGGCGCAAACGTAACACTGACACGCGGATTTACTCCTTTTACTCACCGGTCCATGACTTACATGTACGTCTGGATCACATGCTGTCCTCGGCAGCCCTGATCCCCCTAATCCAAAACACGGAATACCTGGGTCGTACACACTCAGATCATAACCCTCAGATAATGCATCTGGGCTGGGAGGCAGGACCTCCTCAGATCCCTGCGTGGCGGCAACAAATAACAGCATTGGAGGATCAGGCGTTCCGTGGATCCCTAGGGACGGCAGTGACTGACTATTTTGAACATAACATGGGCACCACTGACTCACCCCTGACGGAGTGGGAGGCCTTCAATGTCGTAACCAGAGGGCACTGTTTAGGCCACACATGGAGCATTCGTAAGCAACTAGACTCATCGCTATCAACAGTCGAGCGGCAACTCCTCCGACTTGAGACATTAGCTATCACCAAACCGGAAACAAAGACGCAGCTGGAAGTCATTCACACCGAACGTGCTGAATTACTAGAAAAGCGGCGCTGTCACACCTACCTGGCTCACTCAGCTCGCACTCACTCGACAGCAGACAAAGCAGGCAAATTACTTGCCTATTTAATTCGGCAGGAACACCCACACTGACCCATACAACTGTAAGTGGATGAGTCTGGGCAGACGAAATGTACACAATGTGACATTCACGCGGTAATGATGAAGCATTATGCCAAACTATACACATCGGGCTTGCGCAGGGACGACCAACATATCAGAGCGTTTCTAGACTCTGTTGAATTACCCACATTGACTGTTGACCAGCTCCTAGAATTAGATTCCCCATTAACAATGGATGAAGTCCGGGAAGCGCTGACGTCGCTGGCGTCCGGGAAAACCCCGGGGCCAGACGGACTCCCAACTGAATTCTTTAAGACATATGCGGAAACCCTGGTGCCCCGACTACACGCCTTATTTATCTTGGCAATAGGTAGTATGACCCTGCCGCCATCAATGTGCACTGCTAATGTGGTCTCTTTACTTAAACCGGGTAAAGACCCATCGTCCCCTGGATCATATAGACCTCTAGCGATTTTGAATACAGATTATAAAATATTAGCAAAGATCCTAGCGAACGGATTGGCGCCGTGTATCCCCGCCCTGGTGCATCCGGACCAGAATGGGTTTGTTCCCGCACGCAATACTGCCCTCAACATCTGTCGTTATTTTAGGGTGGCAGAGTACGCCCCTTTGAACTGGCCTCGCTCGGGCTGCCTGCTGCTCGACCTCGAGAGAGCTTTCGATTCTCTGGAATGGGAGTATCTCTTTATAGCCTTGTCTAAATTTGGCATAGGGCCATACTTTCTTAATATGGTAAGGCTGCTATACAAATGTCCGACGGTTCGGGTTAAGACAGGACCTTATGTCTCAGATCCTATAAAGGTGGGGCGGGGGACTAGACAGGGCTGCCCGTTGTCCCCTCTTCTCGTTGGCAGTGGAGCCACTAGCGGCTTACATCCGAGCCCACGTCGACATAGGCATCCCCTTGGGAGACGGCACGCACACAATTTTGCTATATGCGGATGATTTGTTGCTGTTTGTGAGAGATCTCCATGCCATCCCGTCATCACTAAATCTGGCCCTAATAAGGTTCGCCAAAGCCTCAGGACTGAAAGTAAATGCCTCAAAATCTATTCCCTCTCCTTTCTTGAGGGCAACTGTGGACCCGGGTTACACCCTCGGGGGGGTCACAGTGCCGTGGTGCACTGGAGCTTTTAGATACTTGGGGATACGGGTGTATCATGACAGGGAGGATCTTTTTGAGGGGAACATTATCAGAGCCACTACTGCCATTCAGTCGCAAATGGGCTTCTGGGGGACCCTCCCATTGGCCGTCTCGGGAAGGGTTGCCCTCACAAAGATGGTGATCCTCCCTCGCCTCCTTTATTACTTCGCTACCCTGCCTATTTACATTTCGCCCCCATACTTTCGTAAGTGGGAAAGGGCAATCAGGGATTTCATTTGGGGGGCGTCGAGACATAGAGTCTCTTTGAGGAAACTATATTTGTCGACAGGGCAGGGAGGGCTAGCAGCACCCAGTTTCGAACACTATTATCTAGCTGCACAACTGCAATGGATAGCCAGATGGCTGCCTTCCCGACACCTGACAGATACAGCCTCCTTGCATCCTCCAATATCACGCCACGCCCTGCTTACTGCATTTCATCCATGTGCGAAACCTGGGGACCTGGGGTCACTATTGCCCAATATAGCATATAAATGCTACCGCAGATGCCTATTTCTCACTAAAAGCACTATACCATACGCCCCACCCATTACTACTGGGGGCGCCGCGGGGCAGCACATACACCACAGCAGCAGAACTGCATAGCTGGGACACGGCGGGTATTCGGGACACCAGGGACCTTTTTCTTGATGGCTCCCTCATCCCGTACTCTGAGCTTATATCTGATGAAAGTATGCAGCCTGTACAATTCCTACTACATCATGCGCTCATAGCCTCTCTGTCTTCTAAGTGGGGCAATCCGGCTTCAGAACCGCCCATGCACCACACGATACAATACCTGCACGTGATGGGGGATGGGGGACATCTGACTCGGTTTGCGTCATCATTACGACAGCACAAGGCAATTGACCTGACCCCCCTGAGATGGCGCTGGGAGGACGATCTAGGGCATGCTTTCACGGACAAGGAATGGGTGACTATTTTGGAGGGGCCGACGTATGTACCTCGTAATCAACGATTCAAACAGATACAATACTTCATACTACACCGGGCAGACCTCGCCCCAGCCCAGATTAATAAGTATTTTCACCTAACAGACGCTGCCTGCCCCAGATGCCGCTTACCGGACGCAAACATACTACATATGTTATGGCATTACCCTGCTCTTAGCGAATACTGGTCTAGCATAGCAGCCACATTGGCCACCAGCACGGGACGCGACATCCCTTCCGGTGGGAGACATACATTTTGCACCTCTTTAGTAGAAGCAAGAAGAACAGAGTTTCCTCCCGATTTTTAGACTTAGGCCTGGTAACCGCGAAACGCTTAATCACCAAAAGATGGAAGTCCCTGTTAGCTCCCCACACAATAGCTTGGCAACGATCACTGCTTAACTGGGCTAGGGCAGAAGGGGTGGCTTTATGCAGAGAGGATCTGCTGGGGCTGCGCAGGTTTCCCTTGGCTAGTAACTGGGATGCCATAGTAGCAGACTTGCAGGGGCTAGTGGCAGCCACGGAGGAAGCACAAGCAGGAACGGGGCGCCAGGTCATCCAGCTCTCAGGCTCAACTGGTGCACATGTAGAAGCCCAGGTGGGACAAAGCCCTACTGACATAGGTTAGGCATCGCCATCAAGGGATTTATAAGCTGCTATCACAGACAGGGTTCTCACTGGACACTATACCAGGTAACAGGTCTCAGGCAATCTCCCTACCCCTGATTACTTTGCTTTGTCCCCATTTTTTTGTAACCTACTCCCACAGTTTGTACGAGTGGAGCATCATGCTCAGCCGATAAGCACACTGGATACTGCAACATCTCACTAAAATCATTTTACTACCGTAATGATACTCGCTAAGTAATAATCTAAGCCGCCACAGCCGCAGGCTAATACTGTATCACCGTACTCTGTATCATGAGCTGCAATACCCTAATGTTATAATGATACATGATGTCAATACACTAATGTTCTTGTTCGGAATGTTTATGCAAATGTCAATAAAAAGATTTAAACAAAAAAATGAGTTCTATATGGCTTACATGGATGACATTGCTGTCTTCAGTGGTTCATGGGATTTATTTATTTATTTTTTATTAAGGAGTTTTATATAGCGCTGGCCGGACCCGGGGGTATCGGAGCGCTTTACAACAGTTTTAGTGCAAGAGTCACACAATAGAGCAGTAGTATACATATTGGTTCGGAAGTCCAAGTGTGCTGTGCAGCATTGAGGTAGTACGTGAGTCCTGAGATAACCTCATTGAGTGCACGTTGTCTTGGGTTGAACCTCTTTGAGGGAGGAGGGAACAGGTAGGGGTCAAGGAGCAAGGAGGAGGTAGGTCTTAGTGATACAGTGTCGGGGAGCTACGGCGAGCAGGGATTTGCGTTTAGGCGGCGGCTATCTGTTCGGGAGGGAGCGGTTGAGGAAGAGGTCTTTTAGGTGTTTTTTTAATTTTGTGAAGGACGGGATAGTCCTGATATCTGCTGGGATGGAGTTCCAGATTTTGGGCGCGTTTCCGGCGAAGGACCGTGCGGCGGTTTTTTGTTTGCGTGTTTTCATAGGGATGAGTAGTAGGGTATTGGAGCTCCTGAGGTTCCTTGTCTGACCGGCCCTCTTGAGTTTGGCGGCCAGGTAATCAGGTTTTCCTGTGTGCATGTCTTTGTGCGTGAGGCAGGCAGTTCTGAAGCTGGCACGCAATTCGACTGGGAGCCATTTTAGTTATCTGAGTGCTGGTGAGATGTGATCGTATTTCTTAACTCCAGTGACCATTCTGGCTGCAGCGTTGAGAGTTGTTTTGAGGGGAGCTAGGTGAGATTTTGTTGTACCATTGAGGGTTGTATTCCCATAGTCGAGTCTGGATAGCACCAGTGATTGGGTGGCTTGTTTGAGGTCTTTGGTTGGGATGAAGGGTTTTATTTTGTTAAGTAGCTTCAGATTGAGGAAGGCACTCTTTGCGGAGTTCTTAATGTGTTTGGCCATGTCAAGTTTTGGGTCTAGGGTGATTCCTAATGATTTTACGGAGTTGGCCAGAGTGAGATTGCCGTTGAGAGCATCCATTGCTTTTAGCCATTCGGAGATTTGAGGGTTCTCTTCTTTGTTGGAGATGAGGAGGATCTCTGTTTTGTCTTGGTTGAGTTTTAGGTGGTTTAGAGACAGCCAGTGTTGGATTTCTTTTAGAGTGTCATTTAGTCTGTGAATGTCATCTATGGAGGAGGTTTCTAGATAGATCTGGGTGTCATCTGCATATAGGTGGAAAGGGATGTTGGCATTTTTAAGTATGGTGGTGAGGGGTTCCATATATATGTTGAACAGTTGTGGTGAGAGCACTGAACCTTGGGGGACGCCCCTGCTGACGGGGTGTAAGTCGGAAGTAAAGTTTTTGATTTTTATCCTTTGTTAGCGGCTGTGTAAGAAGGAGGAGAACCATTGTAGGACCACCTCATCAGCACCTACCCTTTCTTGTAAAGCCTTGATGAGTAGTTGGTGATCAACCGTGTCAAAGGCTGCCGATAGGTCCAGGAGAATGAGGAGGCAACATTGGTCGGTATCGAGGGATTTGTGGATATCGTCTATGATGTTAAGGATCGCGTTCTCGGTGCTATAGCCTTTTCTGAAGCCCGATTGGTGGGGATCAAGAAGGTTGATGCTGTCCATGTGCTGAGTCAGTTGTAGGAGGACGCATTTTTCGAGGATTTTGGATAGGAGGGGGAGATTGGAGACGGGTCTGAAGTTATTCTGGTCCTTGGAGTCAAGGCCTGTTTTTTTTTAGAAGTGGCGTGACTTGGCCAACTTTGAGGCCTTCAGGTATGACGCCAGTTCTCAGGGAGCTGTTTATGATATTGCACCAGAACGGGGCTATGGAGAGTTTCAGTTTTTTGGTCAATTGGGTGGGTATAGGATCAAGGACGTGAGAAGCGAGTTTGGAGGTGGAGATCAGTTTGAGGATCTCGGCTTCCGGGATGGGGTTGAAGGAATACCATGATTTCGTGGGGTGCTTGCGAGTGCTGTCTTCTGTCACTGGGGCCAAGCTTTTGCGGGCGGGGTTGACGTTGATGTCCAGTGAGAGCTCAATCTTGGTGATTTTGTCTTCGAAGAAGTTGGTGAAGTTTTTGCACAGGTCCTTGGAGGCCTGCATTGAGGATTCAGGGGGCTTGGAGGTTTGTTGCCTGATGATTTTGAACAGTTCTTTGGGCCTGTTTTTTGCGTTGTCCAGGTTGGTGCAGAAGAAAGTGGATTTTTCGCTGCTGATGTGTTTTTTGTATTTCCTTCGGGCTACTTTGAGTTGTTCGTGTAGGCTTGTGGAGGGGTTGCTCCTCCATAGTCGTTCTGTAGCTCTTAGTTGTCTTCTTTCGTTGTTAATGTCCGTGTTGAACCAGGATCTGGATGGGATGTTCCTGGTTTTTTTTAGTTTCAGGGGGGCTACTTGGTCTAGAATGGATGTCATGGTTGTGTTGTAGTGGGCGGTGAGTTCTGTTGTGGATAGATCATCCGTGGAGGCAGTGAGGAGGGAGTTAACCCTTTCCTCTAGGTCCGTCATGTTGCTCTGAGTACGGTTCCTCGTCCATTTGGGGGGGTCTTGGGTGGGGGGTTGGAGTGAGATCGGTTGAGTGAGGTGGAATAGGATTAAGTGGTGGTCGGACCAATCCACGGGCAGGGTGTGGTCTATCGTGACTGTGTTGCGTTGGGCGATAATGGCATCTAGGATTGCTCCTTTGTTGTGAGTTTCCTCTGAGCAGTGTTGGGTAAGGTTGTTGCTGTGTAGCAGCTCATTCAGCTTCTGGATTAGCAGGTTGTTTTTTTCATTCCAGTGTAGGTTGAGGTCGCCCAGACTTAGGTTGTTCGCGTCTCGGAGAGAGCAGTGGGCAATCAGGCCGGACAGGTGCTCAGTGAATGCGGTGGTGTTGCCTGGGGGGTGGTAAATTAGATGGCAGATTAGTGTTTTGTTATTGCTAGTGTTAATGTTGGCAGTTAGGCATTCAAAGGTGTTGTAGTTGAAGGAGTCTATTTCCGTCACGGAAATGTTGTTTTTGTGGATGATTGCTATGCCTCCACCTCTTTGGTCTTTTCTATCTTTGTTGGTGATTGCAAAGCCTGGGGGGACAAGAGTATCCATGAGTGGTGAGGAGGAATCATTTAGCCATGTCTCGGTGATGAATGCTATGTCTATGTCGTGGGTGAGGATGGATTCTGCTAGCTCTGTGGCATGCTTGGTGGCTGATCTGCAGTTTATGAGCATGCAGTTGGTGGGGGTCGTCTCTGTTTTGGGTTTCTTTATTCGGGAGGCCGTGGGGATGTTAGTGCGGGTGGCCGGGGGATGTTAGTGTGGGTGGCCGGGGGTCTAGGGGATTTCAGAAGGGCCTGGTCTGTTCCCAGTCCGGTGATCACCTGAATTTTGGATTGGAGGGTGACAGTAATTGGAGTGTCGTACGAGGAAGCGAGATCTGCCGCTTCACTCGAAGACATTGCATCTCTTGTTCTTTTGGGTCTCTGTGTCTGATTAGAGAGGGGGGGTTGAGATCCATCTCGGGTGGGGAGCCTTGGAAGGCCTTTGTTGTGTGGGGGTGGGGAAGGAGGGAATTCGGTGAGGCTTATGGGGCGTGGCGAGGTTGGTTAGGATTTCGCTAAAGCCCTGGATTATAATTGCTATTTGGCTTTCAAGCAGGGTGAGCCGCTGCCCAGTCTCAATGTCGGTGAGGGTGTTCTGGGCGGGTATGTTAAATCTAGAAGGGGAGAGCCTGACGTTGTTATGTTGCCTTTTTGTGAGTTTGCTGTCCGTGTGGGTTCTGGGCGGGGCCGTGAGTGCAGAGTGACGAGGGTCGTGTTGAGGCGTCTGCGTTTTATTGCATGTGGGTCTAGGGAGGTGGTTGGGAGTCACAGACTGTGTGTTGAGGTCGTTCGATGTGGGTTGGGGGAGTTGGAGGGCGGGGGACGGGTAGGGGTGATTGCCGGAGGGGGGTAGTGGGGCCTTGTTCTCTCTGGTAGTGTTGAGGGTGGTGTCTCGTGGCGAAAGGCTGGTGTTGTTACTAGGGTGCACCGAAATGATAGGTGAGCTCTGCTGGCGGGTCCGGCTCTTCGGGGAGAGGAGGAGGGGCGGGCAGGGGAGGAGTGCGTGAGAGGGGGCAGTCTCGAGAGATGGGAAGAGGGCGTCAAATGACTCTAGATTGTCATTGTTGGCTTGTATCAGGACTGTGCCGTTGGAGTAGATGGTCACAGAGGTGTTCCCATTTCGCCTAGTGCGGTTAGGGGCTGAGAATGTCAGTTTGCAGCTATGGGAAGTGTTAGTCATTTTGGAAATGTGGAGCTGCGATCTGAGGATGGAGTTCCACTTTTCGGGTCTTTCAGTGTGGAAAATGAGATCCATTTTTATCTGTCCTTTGGAGGAGCAGTGGTAGATGTCCGCGAATAGTGATTCTGGGTGTTGTCTGATCAGTTTTTGCTTGAAGTTTTTTTTCTCTTTGGGTGAGAGGTTAGGAGGGAAACTGATCGAGAAGGAGTTCGGGCCGTGCGGTTTTAAGTGGTTCGCAGAAGAGGGGTTGGTGTAGGCTGACGTGACGGATGGCATTGTGTCTAGGTAGGCCGGGGGGCAAGCTCCCTTTGGGAAAGGTGGGATAGTGTTTCCAAAGGGGGAGTCGGGGGCAATGTCCGAAGGCGTACGTTAGATAAGGTCGGGAGCCGTCAATTTAGGAACTTGACGAATGTGGGTGGCGGGTGTGGTGTGGTGAGCCTGTTGTATTAGGGGGTCTCTGGGTCAGTGGTTGGCAGTTTCCCTGATCGGCGGGACGGGGGGCGGTGGAGATAAAGAGTGGAGTGGAGGGCGGGGATCCTCTGAGGTTGGTGAGCCGTCCTTTGTGGGTAAAGTGCGAGTAGTAGTGAGATGCGTGCTGTTTCTTTTGAGCTGGTCGGTGACTCACCGGTGCATTTGACTGGGAGTTACTCCTAGGAGGCTATTTTACGGTCAGGCATCAAGGGTCAGGCAATGGGCAGTTACGAATTGGCACGGCAGTCATGAAGGTGGGGGTCATGATGACTTCCTTTCTGGGCCCAGCCGGACAGGGCGGGTTGAAGCTGTGACCCTCCCACAAGAGTGGGGTTGGTCAGTGATTGGATGATAGCATGAGGCACCTACAGCAGGTGCAGGGGAGAATGGAGGGGGCCAAACTGACCATAAAGGCTAAAAAGTGCCAGGGAATTCAGTCTTCTGTGATCTATAGTGGACATCAGGTCAGGAGTAGGAAGATTCTCCATTTAAAGGTGAAATTACATTCAGGACTGGGGGATTGGCACGACTCAGATGAGAGCATTTTAGGCATCACTGGGTGCTATAGGAACTCTGTGACCAACTATTGGGCCTAAGCTGCCCCTTTCACAACCCTGACCTCAGGAAGCAACAAGCAGCCCAAAAAGGTGACTTAGACTGAGGAGTGTCAGAGGACTTTGATGACCTGAAGGCAGTATTACGGAATGCACCTGATTTCAAGACTACAGATTTCACTATGCAGACAGATGCTTCTGACAACAGAGTTGGGGTAATGTTCGTCCAGTCCAGCTGAATGAGAAGGGCAGGGAGCATCTGGTTGTCTTCATCAAATAGCAATTTGCTGCCTAGAAAGCAGATCTGGGCTATAATTTAAAAAGAATGATTTGCCATAATGTGGGCCATTCACTGGTTTATGCCTTACTTGTTTGGCACTAGGTTATGGTCCACAGGAATAACAAACCCCTCACCTAACTGCGGCTGTGAAAGGGGAGAATCTCAAGTTGTACAAGTGGTCAACCTCTGTGCAGGGATTTGGCTTCACCATGGAGCACAAAACAGGGTTACAGCACGGGAATGTAGAGGGCCTTCCCCACTGGCTTTGACAATCTGAAGACCGGGCTTCTTCTTGAGACTGGGTGACCCTTGCCTGGAGTTCTCTATAGCAAGTTTTTGAAATTTTTTTTTTTTTTACAAATATTTTTATTATTCAGTTTTCTTACTTTGAATCTTGCATACAGCAAAAAGAACATGACAACAACCAAAACGATAACTTGTTTCACATGAGGTACATTACAGAAGGACTATATACTATTAATGCCAATGAAAACCATTGAGTAATCACGGTTGCTCCACTTTGTAGTAACCCCGACACTAGGACCCCATATAATGTTCATCAAGCTTAGATACATGTTTAACAAGTCTGACGATGAGTACCCTGAACTATGGCATCAATACGTTTGGTAATGAGAGGTGTGGATACAGGTGCGTCATCCAACAGGTCTAGCCCATAGTAATGTCTCCACGGGCCCCATATTCTGTGAAATTTACGTGTGCATCCCCTACTAATGTAAGCCGTGAACTCAATGGCCATGTAGAGGTCCATGCCCCTTCTCCACTCTTTTATCATGGGAGTCTCTGCCGCTCCCCTCCACCATGCCACATCCCTATTAGCCACAACCAGGCCTAGTGCTGCGAAAGTTAGCTGAACCCTATTTTCTATCGACCTCGCTTGGTATACCCAGTAGGATAAAACCAGGATCTATGGGTATGGGGGCCCCCAATATCCTCCCCAACTCTCTCACTATGTTCCTCCAGTACGATTGGACTTTGGTGCAGCCCCATATTGTGTGATAAAAATCTCCCTTTACTATCCTGCATTTAAGACAAAGTGGCGTGTCTGACCTCCCCATCTTATGTAATTTGTCTCTGTCATAGTAAATCCTGTGTAGGATTTTGTATTGGACCCGGCGCAGTCTTGTTTTATGGCCATTTCTCTGGGGTGCATCAGGGCAGACTCCCAGTCCATGTCTTCCAGACCTCCTATGTCCCCCTCCCATCTCTCATGCAATTTCCCGAGGTTATCTGGTATGTTGTTTATTGTTTTATATATGGAGGAGACCGCCTTTTCCACCAGCTCCTCTTGTCTCCCCTCGAGAGGGGCATATTCGGGGAGCCCGGAACACGGTAATCCCTCTGATTGCCAGGCGTGGCGTAGTTGCGTGTACTTGTAGAATTGGGATCTGTGTAGCCCATATTTTGTACTTAGTACGGGCCAGGTTATGAGATCTCCTTTTTCTACAACGTCCCCTAGCAAGGAAATGCCCAGCCGATCCCACTTCCTGAAGCCTTTCAGCTTGCCCAATTCTTGAAACCACCCCCTCTTCCAGAGAGGCGTACTTTTGGTGATCCGTTTTGTCCAGCCCAGCTTTTGTGGCTCTGTACACCAGCGTCGCCAGCAACAGTGTGTATTGCCCCTTGCCACCGTATAAATAGTGTAGTTGTTTTTTGGGCCCTATCACCTCCCTCTCCAACCTGTATGTGGGGTGGTCCCATGGTCTGTGGATCCATTCGATAGGGGTTAGGTGTACGGACCAATAATTTGCCTCAATGTCTGGCAATGCTATAACACCGTTATATGGGTTACGCTGCAAAGTTTTTAAAGCTATTCTGGAGTGTCCTCCCTACCATAGTAGGGACCGGATGTCCCCCTCTAGCCGGTAAACATCGCCCATGGGAGTGGATGAGACATATGCTGGAGGGCGTATAATAATTGTGGCAAAATTAGCATTTTAAAGAGAGCCGCCCTTCCCATCAGAGAGAAGGGGAGGTCGCTCCATCTCTCCACATCCCTTTTAAAATTTGCTATCACCTTACCAAGATTCCATTGCCTGCATAGTTCCTTGTGCGGGGTAATAAATATACCCAAGTATTAGAATCCATTGGAAACTATCCCCAGTTCACCAGGCAGGGGCAGCTCCGGTGTGATTCCGCCGGGGCCATATATTGTCGATTTATGCCAATTGATTCTGTAGCCCGAGTACCTCCCATACTCCTCTATCGTGTCAAACAGGGTGGGGATAGTGATGTACGGCTCTGTGACGTAAAGAAGTACGTTGTCCGCATAAAGGGAGATCTTCTCCTCCCATTCATCAGTAGGGGTTATTCGGAAGCCTCGTATTTATGGGTGGCAACGAATGGTACATGCCAGTGACTCCAGGGGAAGCGCAAACAGGAGGAAAGCCGAGTGAGGACACCCCGTTCACTCTAACTGTGGCCACAAGTGCTCTGTAGAGCAGTGCCACCCAACAGCAGAAATTAGGTCAGATGCCGAATTAAGCGAGTAGTCAAGGAATGGCCAATGTACAGCATTGAACGCCTTTTCCGCATCTAAGGAAAGAAATAAGTGCGGTGTGGGGCGGTCCATGACCCTCATCAACCAGTTGTGTTCTCTACGCAAGTTGAATCTAGTGGCACTGCCAGGCATGAACCCCAATTGGTCTTCATGTACCAGGGTGGTGATGTGCTTTATAAGTCGTGTTGCTAGAATCATGGCCAGGATCTTCACTTTGGTGTTTAATAGGGAAATGGGATGATAGGTGTCGCACTGGTCCTGTGGTTTGCCCTCTTTGTGTATCACTACAATTGCGGCGGACCGCAGGTCTATAGGTAAAATTATTTCTTTCTGTGCATCTTGATAGAAGCACAATGGGTGTGGCCCCAACAGATCTATGTATCTCTTATATAGCTCAGCCAGTAAACCATTGGGGCGGGGTTTTTTGCCAGTTCTCAATTTAGCCACTGCCTCCTGAATATCCGTTAGTGTCAGGTCGGCTTCTAGTTCTGCCATTCCCTCACACTCAGCACTGGGGTCGGTATGCTCTTCAAGTACCTGACTATCTCTACGTCATCGGTCAAGGGACACGCTTCATAAAAGCTTCCATAGTAGTCAGCGAACGGTGAGGCAATCTGAGTGTCTGTGGCATGGGTTCTCCACCGGTCGTCCATGACTTCCTGAACCCACCGGGCCTGTGTCTGTGTCTTGTGAAGCCAGGCCAGCAATTTCCCTGCCTTGTCTCCGACCTCATTGAGCCGGTGTAATGTGTCCAGTTTCTGGTGTTATCCCTGGCCAGGTTTTTATATTCTTGGCGTAGAGTTTCTAGCCGTCCGGTGAGCCCGGGGTCTCCAGCGATTATGATCCATCTTTCAAGGGCCAATATATTCTGTTCCAATTCCTTTAACAGTTTAGTCCTATTCTTTTTCTCCCAAGCAATCCGGTTTTGGGCTTTGTCTCGAAGGACGGTCTTGTAAGCCTTCATACCCTTTCCCCAGATGTGCTCGAGGTCTCATTTTCATGGAAGTAAACCTCCGTATCTGCTCTAATACCCCTGAGCACTCTGCCCTCCCGGAGATCCCAAGCGTTAAGGCGCCATTCAGGGCATCGGTCGTGTCTCCGCATCCCCAGCCATATTAACAGAGGGGAAGAATCCGACAGTCCCCTGGCGAGGTACTCCACTTGTCCCACCTCTTTTATCTCGTCTCTGGGGACAAAGACGTAGTCTAGCCTGGAATATACATTATGTGCACCGAGTGGTACGAATAATGACATATGTGGGGGTGACAGTATCTCCATAAGTCAGTGAGCCCTAGGGTAATGGAGAATCGTGCTAGTGGTGTGGTTCTTCACCCTCCCCAGAGCGGTCCATCGAAAGGTTCATAACTTAATTGAAGTCGCCTTCAATCACGTGAGAGGAGGAAGGTGTCTCTAGCAGGATATCTACAACCTTTTCTAGTGTGGGTGCCTGAAGCCTCAGTCATGCATACACGCATAAGTCATCACTTTTCTGCCCCACTGGCCCATGACCCCCGCATATCTGCCCATGGGCTCTATCCATCGGCGCATCATCGTGAAGGGGGGGGATCTCTTGATCAGAATAGCCACCCCTCGTGACCCTGTGGAATAACCAGCAGGAGCCAACACTGTGTAGACTCCTCAGCCCAGAAATCCACTGTGGGTCTCCTGTGAGTACGTTTCCTGGAGCATTATCACGTCAGGGTGGTGTCTCTTAATGTATTGTGTTACTAGACCTCTTTTGACTTTGTCTCCCAGGCCATTTACGTTCCACATTTCCTATATTAGACATATCATCAGCCATGGGAAATGATCTGTCAGCAATTTGCCCTCATGTCGAGGTCGTGGAGTGTGAATGTACCCTGTCTATTCTGTGTCCCGATAAAATCCCATGCAACAAACAAAAAACAGTAACATAACCCCAACTTACTTACCCCCACAACCTTCCCTCAGCATCATACCACTTCTTCAGGAGAAACAGCAGTGTGCCGGAGAAGAGGGAGAGGTCTGTCGTCCACCCCCCAAGGAACTAGTCATCCCCCAATAGTGTAGTTCCTACAAGCAGTAAAACCATACAAAAATGTTCAGTCCTTCATGAGGGGGAGGCTCTGCTGGACATCACATGCATTGGGCAGCCCTCACGCCGGTGTCATGTTGCCTGTTTTAGTTTCATTCGCATCCAAGTCCGTCGATTTGTCCGGTGGCAATTGCAAGCTAGTGTCTGTTTCTTGCTCCATGGCGGTGATTTCGGCTGCCAGGGGGTGTATGCTCTCAGTCCGAGATAACATTCTAGACTCTTCCAGGTCTGAATGGGTCTCCAGGGAGAAAGTCCAAGCTGTGTGGCCAATTGCCTCTCGGTCCCTGTCGGTGTCCTTCTCAGCAATATGCCTCTTGCCCCTGGAATTGCCCCTCAGGGTGTAGGGCGTTCCTCCCCTAGCACGACCTAGGCTCCAGTTTCTGCCACGTTTCCTTCGCGTCGAGGATTTGAGATCCGTCCGCCAAGTGTTGCGCAGGGCGGCTCGCGGACTGCAATGGCTTTTGGGAGTGGAGGATCAGCCTTTCCTCCACCCAGGCCCATGCTTCCTCAGGCATCTGGAAAAAATGTGTCTTTCCCGAATATATAACTTTTAACTTCGCAGGGAAGAGAAACATGTATTCTAGTTTAAGGGCTCTAAGTTTCGCATTAACAGAGTCGAAGGAGCATCTCTGGTGCTGGACCTCTCCACTGTAGTCTGGAAACACCATTATTTTAATGTTTTCGTGTCTGACTTCGCCTTTTTACGCATTTCCTGTAGTAGCATATCTCTGTCCAAAAAATTGAGGAACTTCGCTATTATCGGTCTGGGTAGCACTCCAGGAGGTGGCCTCGTGTTTAGCGCCCAATGCGCTTGTTCTATAACAAAGCAGGCAGAGAAGTGTTCGGGGTGATAATGTCTTTGAGCCAAGTCGACAGGAACAGGGGTACATTATTTCCCTCCACCCCTCCAGAAATCTAAGGAAGTACAGGTTGTTTCTTTGTGCTCTATTTTCTGCGTCTTCCAAACGCCATATGACATCTGCGTTGGTAGTGCGGAGGTCCGACACACCCTTCTGAAGGTCTCAGACCATGTCTTCCACCCCCGAAACCTGTGTTTCCAACTCTGTTACCCTTTCTGACATCTTGCAAAGGTCCTGACGTAGGAGTCCCACCTCCGAGCACACCTCACCTATTTTATTTTCCAAGGCCTCCATTGAAGTCTGGATCACCTGAAGCAGAACTGCGGTATTTGGCCAGGAAGGTGTAGGCTCTGTGGTCTCCGACTGTGGGTTCATGACCTTCGTGAAACGGTCTACCTTTCCCTGGCAGGGTGGCTTTGGTTTTTTATCTTTAGTCATCATAGCGCTCTGGACTGTCTAATAAGGGCGTGGGATATTTGTGTGGCCCAGTGTGTGTTAATGGAAGTCTTGTTCCTCTCACAATGAGCCAGCACGGCCTCCTTTCCTGCGTTACGTGGCAGATAGACCCCCGGGGCGGACCAGCAACCACCAGTTTCCTTTCTGATCCACCTGGTCCTAAGTTACAAAGGTTCCCCACTGTACGCCGGATAACTGAGCACTCTTTGCTGGGACTAGGCCCGGGGCGCTTGCCAGATTCTTCTGGAGACGGACATCCAGATCTTTTCATGAAACAGCGGTCTGGAGACCTTTCTCTTCGTTTCCCAGCTGGTATCTCCTACCCTTTCTTTAATACTTAATACCGACATTGTCCTGTTGTGACTCTCGCCATCATGGGTTGCCCCAGGTCTCGCAGCGTGTCCACACATTCGTAGGAGACAATCCCAAGAGACTTTCACCTCTGCTTCAGTAGTGGGGCAGGTAATGTGGTCACAGGCACTCCCCTCATCCTACCCTTCCCACTTGCCAGGAACTTTAGGGGGGACCTCAGCCCTAAGGGCAGCAGAGCCAGTCAGTTCTCCAACCTCGTGGGCCCTAGGCATCAGCAACATCCGTCTCCTGCTCTGCCTCTGCTTTGCAAGCTGCCGATCTGGAGTTGCTGATTCTTCTTCTAAGGCCGGCAATGGGGCATTCAGTCCTGCTGGGCTATAATCAGACCTCTCACGGCCGGGATGGGCCCTCACAGCCTAACCCAGTCCAGACTGCCAGCGCCCTGCAGCACTCTCTGTTTCACATGGCTGCACGGCCCCTCTCGCCCGCGTGGCCGTATCGGCTCTCCAACAGCAGGCAGGCGCCACCATGGAGACACAGAAGGCACACTTTCAGCTCTCTCCTCCGGCTTCAGGGGCAAGCCCAGACTTCAGCGGCCGACCACGGGGCCCTCCCCGGTCTCCTCCGGCCCTCTCCTCACTACTCCGGCCCTCACCCAATCCTCACCTGCACTTGGTCTCGGCCGTGTGGCCTCTATCACCTACACAGCCTCTGTATCAGCACCTCAGCAGAGGCGCACAGGGGACAAGATGGAAGAGGGGGGCACCGGTCATCGCAGCACAATCTCCGCAGCTTCTACTTCTCCCCAGCCAAGTCAGCACAGCTTCTCTTTCTCCGGGGTCACTATGGGCGTTTCTTCCACCGCTCTCACCGTGGGGAGGTCACCATCTTGTCCGCTGGGGGAGATGATCCATCGGATCCAGTCTCAGCGTGCCGATCAGCTCAGGAATGGCCACCAGGTAAGCGACAAGATTCCACAGCCCTCCAGTGTCTCTTGGGGGCTGCGGATTTCTGTTAGAAACAGCAGGATTACTGTCGGATAAATTGCTTCGGCGGGAGCTCACCAAATATGCAACTTACTCAGCCATTGTTCAGGCCACGCCCCAAGTTGTTGACATTTTGCCTTGGCACACACAGCAATCAAGCAAGTGCACTGAGGGTTCTCTGTGAAATAGATCCAATCCAGAGCAGGACTCTATGGTCTGGAGGGGCACACCATGTGAAAACCCGTTTACCAAGCCTGACTACTGTTACCTCACTGGGCTTTAGGGGACTGAAAGTAGTGCAGCAATGCATTATAGTGGCAAGACAGGCATTTTTACCTTTTGCTTGCCAGGCAGAGTTGGCCAATAGCCTCTCATCTGTTTAAATTGGCCTGCCACACCCACACCTGGGTCCTTTGCTTCATTAATGCAGATCATGGATAATGGGTATGGGTTTAACCATATGTGTACAGTAGTCTGTATGTGCATGTATGTTACAGGTAGCTGTGGCCACACTGGAATCCATTTTGATTTCTGCCACCGGAGTGGAATCTTGGATGGAGGGTTGGGGAAAGCCTCAGACTGCAGTATGAATTTCATGGCTTCTTTCCAGAATTTGATTTTTCATAGTATTTTCTTCATGTCCATTGTGTCAAAGCTTATTTCTATGGTGAGAGGAGCACATTGTGCAAACTTGACAAAGGCTTCATAGCTGAAACACGTTGTTTTGCACATTAAATATTTGTGCTATTCTCTTGGTGTGCCGCATTCTTCATTCTGGACTGCTGGAATGGTTCTCTGTTTTCTATAATTGATGGTATACATACATGTATACATACATCTACATACATGTATACATACATACATATATACATGTATACATACATACATGTACATACATGTATACATACATATACCAAATCGCTGCTACCATCGCAGGCACTGCGAGGCAAATTACAGCGTCCCAGCAGCTGTTTGGTTACGGATATACATATATATATATATACATTCATGTATACATATATGTATACATATATACACATATATATACATGTATACATACATCTATACACATATATACACATATATATATACATATATACATACATGTATATATATACATATATATACATACATATATATACATACATGTATACATATATATATATATACACATGTATACATATATATATATATACATGTATACATATATATATATATACATGTATACATATATATATATACATACATGTATACATATATATATACATGTATGTATATATATATATATATATATACATACATGTATACATATATATATACATACATGTATACATATATATACATACATGTATACATATATATATACACATGAGGTTCTGTTTATATTTTATATTGGATGTTTTATATTTATATTTATATTTAATATTTAATATTTTATATATATGTGGCCTTTTAAACATTTAAACATCAATTACACAAACCTTCAAAAAAAAAGAGGGAGCAATATGAAGTACTGAAGATCAAATAAACACACTACAAGAGTTACAAATTAATAAATGAGCAATAGAAGGGGTCACTTGGTATTCAAACCGTGATTTTGGCAGATGAGATTGATAGAAAATAACTATTACAAGGAAAAATGTGCAATACTACATTTAAAAAAAATATATATATATTTTTTAGCGGGTACAATGAAACTTTAATTGTACATACTGTTAAAGTAACGTTAAGCACTGAACTCGTCAGCACTTTATTCGGTAATTGGATGCATAGTCATCAACAATAAACAAAATAATAATGAAGCACATTGGCACTTCATTCAATGGAAACCAATACATATGATTGAGATGTATTTTACAGACATACATGTGTATTAGGATGTAAGGATATCGGTTCCAATGTAATGATTTGTCCTTTTAAAATTTATTTAAAAAAAACTAGAACCATTCAAAGGTTTTTAATATGTTTTAGTCAACACTATTTATGCATTTAATTTATTTATGTATTTATTTATTGATGTGTATGTTGACACAAAAAATATATATGAATTTCCATGCATAATAACCGTTGCAGTGCCATCGCCAATATGTATACTGCTTGAAGCTAATTTCTTCTATGTCCATTACCAATGTGAACTTTGCACTTTACACGCAACACTTGTCACTTTAAAAAAATATGGCACCGTAGAGTCATGTTATGTGATCAAGGCTCAAGTGGAGCCGAAACGCGTAATGGCAGCATCGAAATAAAGAAGAAATGAACACTTACTCTGTGGTCCGTGTCTGTGTGTTGGAGGAAAATTGGTAAAACAACGGAGTGCTGAATATATACATACATGTATACATATATATATACATACATGTATACATATATATTTATCCACCAAATTTGTCCACACGAAGGGCGCACTGTCACACAGCTGGTGCGCGCTGCGAGGCCGGACTCGCCTCGAATTAATATTTTTCACCAACAAAAACGCTGCACTCTTCCAGGGGATTGTTTTAACGGTTTATTGTGCCATGGAACTTCTCCTTCCCTCACCAACGCGTTTCGACCAGCAGGTCTTGATCACGGTGCACCGTGATCAAGACCTGCTGATCGCTCGCGTTGGTGAGGGAAGGAGAAGTTCCATGGCACAATAAACCGTTAAACAATCCCCTGGAAGAGTGCAGCGTTTTTTGTTGGTGAAAAGTATATATATATATATATATATATATACATACATATATACATACATACATACATGTTGAGAGGCTTTCACTAAGGGGACAACTCTTTGACTTGGATATGTTGCGGCCAGTCCAGCCGCGGTGGAAGCCCTGCTGTGTTTCACGGCCCGTGTGGTGGCGCCAACCGACGTCAGCAGTTGGGGGCACAAGGTGCGGGAGGAGAGTCAAATGGTGCCGCTGCCCTGATGTAAGCTCTCATCAACCCACTGGGGATTTTGAATTTGTTTATAGTGATTACCGGCAAGAAATCCACTGTGATAATACCATCAGGCACTACAGTAACCAGCAGGCGGTTGGACTGTCTCCGCCCACATGAGCAAGTATCGTATTGATATACAGGTGTCCTGACTTTGCTTGCGGTTCTCACTTTGTCAGCCCATGAAGAAGTGCGCGCAGCGCACGAAACGCGTCGGCGAATTGACAATTTATTTGAATGAATGTTTGTTTGCACTTTGCAGCTGCAGCTCTCCCAATAAACCGCTAAGAACTTACCTGTGCTGAGAGGCTTTCACTAAGGGGACAACTCTTTGACTTGGATATGTTGCGGCCAGTCCAGCCGCGGTGGAAGCCCTGCTGTGTTTCACGGCCCGTGTGCTGGCGCCAACTGACGTCAGCAGTTGGGGGCACAAGGTGCGGGAGGAGAGTCAAATGGTGCCGCTGCCCTGATGTAAACTCTCGTCAACCCACTGGGGATTTTGAATTTGTTTATAGTGATTACCGGCAAGAAATCCACTGTGATAATACCATCAGGCACTACAGTAACCAGCAGGCGGTTGAACTGTCTCCGCCCACATGAGCAAGTATCGTATTGATATACAGGTGTCCTGACTTTGCTTGCGGTTCTCACTTTGTCAGCCCATGAAGAAGTGGGCGCAGCGCACGAAACGCGTCGGCGAATTGACAATTTATTTGAATGAATGTTTGTTTGCACTTTGCAGCTGCAGCTCTCCCAATAAACCGCTAAGAACTTACCTGTGTTGAGAGGCTTTCACTAAGGGGACAACTCTTTGACTTGGATATATATATATATATATATATATACATGTATACATATATATATACATGTATACATAAATATATATATATACATACATGTATACATAAATATATATATACATACATGTATACATAAATATATATATATACATACATGTATACATAAAATATATATACATACATGTATACATATATAAACATACATGAATACATATATACATACATACATGAATACATTTTTACATACATGTATACACATATATATATATATATACACATACATGAATACATATATATATACATACATGCATACATATACATACATATATATATACATGCATGTATACATACTTATGCATGCATACATACTTATGCATGCATGTATACATACTTATGCATACACATATACATACATATGCATATGTATACATATACATACATATGTATATGAATACATACATATGAATACATAGATATGTATACATACATATGCATACATACATATGCATATGTATACATACATGTAAACATAAACATACATGTATACATACATGTATACATACATACATGAATACACACATACATACACGTATACACACATACATACATGTATACATGCATGTATACATGCATGTATACGTATACATACATACATGTGTACATACACATACATGTATACTTATACATACATACATGTATACATATACATACATACATGTATACATATACATACATGTATACATATACATACATGTATACATATATACACACCTATATACATATATATACATACATATATATACAAACATACATACACATACATACATATACATACATATACATATCCGAAGCACTCCGCCCTTCCCTCAGTTTCTCAGGAACAGGAGCACGGACCACAAGTAGGTGCAGATTTGAATTTTTATTTGGCTCAAACAAACAGCAGCAGCATAACGCGTTTCAACCCTCTAGGGGCCTTGATCACATGACGCGCTTCACGGTACATGGTTGGCTTATATACAATTTGTTTTGCATTTTTCCAGGTTTTTTTCCTCTATTTGCCTTAAAGTGACAAGTGCCTATAGTTGTGCAAGGACAAGCATAGAAATAGAAAGCATATTGCCTAACAACACATGATTTGAAATTATAGGTAATATATATACATTCAGGTTTAAATACCACATCAATGCATTTGGAATATATTAAGACTATATACTATTCAAATCATCGTGACCGAAAAATCAGAAGTACTGGTGATGTTAAACACGAAAACCCCGTATATAGTTTTGGGGGATTCTTCCATAAATGTTGTCAAACATTTACATTCCGGTTTAAATACCGTTATTTGTAACTTTGTCAACTAGTTATCCCGAGCAGGGATAGTTTCTAAAGTGCTAATGCAGTATACAGTACTATTGATATAAACAATATCTTTTGTAGACCTTGCAATTGATGAAGACATGTGTTAGTGCAAATTTTGACCCCGTGCAAAGTAGGCAATTTAAATCTAACGTGTATATTAACTAAAACCAATATAAAAACCGTGTACAAAAATGTGTATAAAAACTTGTTAAAAAGTAGGGTTTGGGCGGTCTAATAAATCCATGTGGCTTAATAAGAGATGTCTATTGATGAGTTTTTCATGTAGCTGTATAGACAGTGACCTTTGAAATAACATTAGAGGCAAGTGTAAAGTTCCTCTGTAATATTAAGGCCCCCCGGGGACTTAGTGTCGAGGTCTAGAATGTATTGTGTTTCCAGACGTCTAAGGGCCTTTTCCCTGTCTCCCCCTCTTTTGTTTGGTAGAATAGTATCAATTATGAAATACCTTAGGTCTTTTGGGTCTGCGTTGTGCACTTCGCCAAAGTGCCGCGCTACTGGATATGTAGTGTCCTTGTTTTTGCTGGCCCTGATGTGCTGGAGTACCCTCTTGTGCCCTTGTAGTATGGTGCTACCTACGTATGGTAGGGCACAGGGGCACTCCAGCACATAGACCACATGATCAGTTTTGCAAGATAGAGCTTTGCTAATGGGCCTCTCACGGTCACTGAAAGGAGTTTCGTAGGAGGTTTTGTTGATTCCAAATTGGCAGGCCTTGCAAACTTTGCAACGATGGAATCCCTTCCTTTGGGACAGCCAAGTGCCTTTGGTTTGGTTAAATGGATCATTGCGGACTAGTACGTCCTTCATGGAAGGTGTCCTGGTGAAAGTTATGGCTGCTCTTTTGGGGAGTAGGTGGCCGATAACAATGTCATCTAGGATTAGGGGCCAGTTCTTTCTGATAATGTTTCTGATGGCCTTATCTTGCCTGTTATATCCTAGAATGAACCTGAAGGTTTGAGTATCCTTTGCCTGAGTGGTTTCTATCTCGGTGGTTTTATTAATAAGGCTCTCTCTCGTAACAGCGTTGCTTTTCTTGATGGCGTGTTAATACATTTAGCTGAGTAACCCCTTGCCAAAAATCTGTTGGTACTCACCAGTTGGGCTGTTTTCAGGTCATCCTCACAACTACAGATCCGCTTGAGCCGAAGCATCTCCCCATAGGGGATGCTTTGTATCAAGTGCTGTGGGTGAGAACTTCCTGCATGTAGTACCGAGTTGCCCGCAGTTGGCTTTCTATGCAACTTGGTTTCAAGTCGGCCATTCTTGATATAGATCTGGACGTCTAGAAAATTAACAGATGTTGAGCTGATTGAGGCTGTAAAGTATAGGTTGAGACTGTTAGCATTAAGTTCACTGACAAATTGTTCAGCTTCACATTTAGTACCTTGCCAAATTACAAAGAGGTCATCTATAAACCTTAGCCAGATCTTAATATTGTTGGTGACTGCGGTGGTGTGTTCCTTCAGAAGTACCAGCTCCTCCCACCACCCCATATGTAGACAGGCATAGCTGTGGGAGAAGCTGGCCCCCATCGCCACACCTCGTTGTTGTTGGTATAAAACATTCTGGAATAAAAAGATGTTATTATTCAAACAGAACTCTCCCATATTTAAAAGCATTTTGTTGTGCTGTATAAAGTCAGGGGTTCTTCTCGCTAGATAATGTTCGAGCGCCCTCAGTCCATCATGGTGGTTAATGGACGTGTAGAGCGATGTTACATCCAAAGCAATGAGTAGAAATTCATCCTGCCAATCAAAGTTCTGTATTTTAGATAAAAAGTCTCCTGTGTCCCTGATATAGGATGGGAGCTGTTGTACATATTACTGTAGATAAAAGTCTACATATTGCGATGTTTTT
Organism: Calotriton arnoldi; assembly: GCA_963921515.1. Taxonomy (NCBI): domain Eukaryota; kingdom Metazoa; phylum Chordata; class Amphibia; order Caudata; family Salamandridae; genus Calotriton; species Calotriton arnoldi. Next base: position 1,028,869 of record CAWUFW010006480.1, read on the forward strand.
TCAAGGAGACTATTGCGTGCAGAAATGATTGGCCTTTACAGGGGGTTTGGAAGAATTTTTGTGTATCTTAGGTATGAAGCACAATATTGGAGTTACCGGGTTGTCATTCCGTAGATATTTGTACTCTTGGGGAGTCATACATGTATACATATACATACATGTATACATATATATACACATATACACATATATATACATACATACATACATATACACACATATATACATACATATACATGCATACATATACATACATATATATTCATACATATACATACATATATATTCATACATATACATACATATATATTCACATATATATATATATATATATACATATATATTCACATATATATATACACACACATATGTATATACACATATATATACACACACATATATAAACATAGTTACATATACGTACATACATACATATATACATACATATATACGTATATACATACATATATACGTATATACATACATACATATATACACACATATATACACATACATACACATATATACATATACATATGCATACATGCATACACATACATGTATACATATACATACATACACACATGTATACATATACATACATGTATACATATATATATACATACGTGTATACACATATATATATACATACGTATATACATATGTATACATACGTATATACATACACATGTTTACATATATATACATACACATGTATACACATACACATGTATACATATATATACATAAACACATATACACAAACATGTATACATATACACAAACATGTATACATATATACATACACGTGTTTACATATATATATTTGTGTCTCGACAAAGCTAAACCTCTCTGAAGAGCTGTAATGACAGCTAAACACGTGTCAGGGGTTGCTTTTATCCATTTCAGGTTGTCTTGGATGGTATTTTGCCAGTCCAAAGCTGTAATACTGTGCCTGGAGTGGTAAATGGCTTTTGTCATTTAACAGCTCGGCATGGATAGCACTGTGCTATTCCTATGCTTAAAGACTTTGCTGTAGAAATGGCAAAAGACGTTGTCCCTTTCTATCTCGGCGTGGATAGCACTGTGCTAATCCTATGCTTAAAAACTTTGATAGAAAAGCAGATATTTGAGGTGAGCAAATCTAGAGTGTCGCTGGTGTTGAGGGTGCTCTATACAGAAGCTGCCTTCCAACTAAACTTGGGAACTACCCAGAGTTCTCTTCTTCTTTTTTGCATAATTTATGTGTCACTCTATGCCTGCAAGGGTATTCTTTTGACTTATACTGGGTGCTCCCTTGTGTCTGGACAAAGCTAAACCTCTCTGAAGAGCTGTAATGACAGCGAAACACATGTCGGGGGTTGCTTTTATTCATTTCAGGTTGGCTTGGATGGTATTTTGCCAGTCCACAGCTGTAATACTGTGCCTGGAGTGGTAAATGGCTTTTGTCATTTAACAGCTCGGCATGGATAGCACTGTGCTATTCCTATGCTTAAAGACTTTGCTGTAGAAATGGCAAAAGACTTTGTCCCTTTCTATCTCGGTGTGGATAGCACTGTGCTAATCCTATGCTTAAAAACTTTGATAGAAAAGCAGATATTTGAGGTGAGCAAATCTAGAGTGTCGCTGGTGTTGAGGGTGCTCTATACAGAAGCTGCCTTCCAACTAAACTTGGGAACTACCCAGAGTTCTCTTCTTCTTTTTTGCATAATTTATGCGTCACTCTATGCCTGCAAGGGTATTCTTTTGACTTATACTGGGTGCTCCCTTGTGTCTGGACAAAGCTAAAGCTCTCTGAAGAGCTGTAATGACAGCGAAACACGTGTCAGGGGTTGCTTTTATTCATTTCAGGTTGGCTTGGATGGTATTTTGCCAGTCCACAGCTGTAATACTGTGCCTGGAGTGATAAATGGCTTTTGTCATTTAACAGCTCGGCATGGATAGCACTGTGCTATTCCTATGCTTAAAGACTTTGTCCCTTTCTATCTTGGCATGGATAGCACTGTGCTAATCCTATGCTTAAAAACTTTGATAGAAAAGCAGATATTTGAGGTGAGCAAATCTAGAGTGTCGCTGGTGTTGAGGATGCTCTATGCAGAAGCTGCCTTCCACCTAAACTTGGGAACTACCCAGAGTTCTCTTCTTCTTTTTTGCATAATTTATGCATCACTCTATGCCTGCAAAGGTATTCTTTTGACTTATACCGGGTGCTCCCTTGTGTCTGGACAAAGCTAAACCTCTCTGAAAAGCTGTAATGACATTACAACAAGTGTCTGGGGTTGCTTTTATTCATTTCAGGTTGGCTTGGATGGTATTTTGCCAGTCCAAAGCTGTAATACTGTGCCTGGAGTGGTAAATGGCTTTTGTCATTTAACAGCTCGGCATGGATAGCACTGTGCTATTCCTATGCTTAAATACTTTGCTGTAGAAATGGCAAAAGACTTTGTCCCTTTCTATCTCGGTGTGGATAGCACTGTGCTAATCCTATGCTTTAAAACTTTGATAGAAAAGAAGATATTTGAGGTGAGCAAATCTAGAGTGTCGCTGGTGTTGAGGGTGCTCTATACAGAAGCTGCCTTCCAACTAAACTTGGGAACTACCCAGAGTTCTCTTCTTCTTTTTTGCATAATTTATGCGTCACTCTATGCCTGCAAGGGTATTCTTTTGACTTATACTGGGTGCTCCCTTGTGTCTGGACAAAGCTAAAGCTCTCTGAAGAGCTGTAATGACAGCGAAACACGTGTCAGGGTTTGCTTTTATTCATTTCAGGTTGGCTTGGATGGTATTTTGCCAGTCCACAGCTGTAATACTGTGCCTGGAGTGATAAATGGCTTTTGTCATTTAACAGCTCGGCATGGATAGCACTGTGCTATTCCTATGCTTAAAGACTTTGTCCCTTTCTATCTCGGCATGGATAGCACTGTGCTATTCCTATGCTTAAAAACTTTGATAGAAAAGCAGATATTTGAGGTGAGCAAATCTAGAGTGTCGCTGGTGTTGAGGATGCTCTATGCAGAAGCTGCCTTCCACCTAAACTTGGGAACTACCCAGAGTTCTCTTCTTCTTTTTTGCATAATTTATGCATCACTCTATGCCTGCAAGGGTATTCTTTTGACTTATACTGGGTGCTCCCTTGTGTCTGGACAAAGCTAAACCTCTCTGAACAGCTGTAATGACAGCAAAACACGTGTCAGGGGTTGCTTTTATTCATTTCAGGTTGGCTTGGATGGTATTTTGCCAGTCCAAAGCTGTAATACTGTGCCTGGAGTGGTAAATGGCTTTTGTCATTTAACAGCTCGGCATGGATAGCACTGTGCTATTCCTATGCTTAAATACTTTGCTGTAGAAATGGCAAAAGACTTTGTCCCTTTCTATCTCGGCGTGGATAGCACTGTGCTAATCCTATGCTTAAAAACTTTGATAGAAAAGCAGATATTTGAGGTGAGCAAATCTAGAGTGTCGCTGGTGTTGAGGGTGCTCTATACAGAAGCTGCCTTCCACCTTAAACTTGGGAACTACCCAGAGTTCTCTTCTTCTTTTTTGCATAATTTATGCGTCACTCTATGCCTGCAAGGGTATTCTTTTGACATGTGTTTACATATATATATACATACACATGTATACACATACACGTATACACACATACACACATATATACCCACATGTATACATACATGTATACATATATATGTATACATACATATATACATACATATATACATACATACGTACATGTACACATACATACATATATATACATGTACACATACATACATGCTAACCAACAAAAAAGAGAGAAAGGGTTTTCTTTAAGGGAATACTCCTAATCCCCTTGAGATACTAACATTAAACAAATGAAGGAGTATACCCCGAAGACACAGGGTGTCGACGTGATATAAAGAGGATACAAAAAAGGAAAAAGTTTTTCTTTTTACGAAGACCCCTCACTCACCAACCTAGTTGGTGACATGCTTCATCATTGGGGTCCCACCCGAATAGCTGAATGCTATCCGGGTGTGCTTCAACACCTGATTACAGTGGAGCAGGTTAGTCACAACAGTGGTGCAGGTGAGTGAAATGGTGAATTAAAATTGTCTTTATTTAACTCACTAAGAATTTAATATGGAGCAATAAGACAAGGTTAAAAGCAATGTGAGATACCTAGATAGGCTAAATTGACCTGTGGTATCTCTGTGAAAAGAAAAGGTGATCGTGGTCTACATGTTTCAACCTATTGGTGATATTACCAGGTTTTCTTCAGGACCTATATCAGTGACCCGAGTGGTATACACGCGCTAAGGTGTACCCTACCCTGGGGCAATCAACAACCACACCGTGTACTTACAGTATGGTGACCTTTCAGCATTCTGTGAAAGGAGAAAATCTGAAAGAAAAATGAACAATTGCACGCAGTTCTAGTGAATCACATGTGCTCTGACCTTAAGTGGGTGAATGTGATCCTCTCGTACGTGGCTCCTGTATGAGTCATTTGACGTGGTACGCACTGTGTTACACATACTCCATGCACGGCGTACAGTGCGTTTGTGAAACCCATATTATGGTGTCAACCAACCATTGTTGGACCGGGGTGGAGAACCGCCCGTGTTGAACATATCAACCCACACACAACATTTATATTGGTGGGTGTCTCGTCGCTCAACCAAAAATGAGCATGTATTATGGTAGGAGCTATTTTTAAATGCATGCATGCATATTAAGTGCTACTGGACTGCCGGACATGTGACGGGGATATCAGGCTTACTAGAGACTCGATTCAGTCATGCCTCATGGAAACCGTGGGGAATGGCACTGGCTCTAGTCACACTCTGTGGAAATAAGCACAAGGTAACATTGTAGTTTTTGCACAACACGTACCTTGTTGGAATGAGGTCATGGAACAGCGGAGCTCACCCGCATTAGATATTCACTCACTTTGTCAAACCATGCCGCCCGCTTCTCAGCCTATGTGGATAACCCTTCACGGAGACCCGAGGATCACAGTATGCGTGTTGTTTCAGCATTTTAACGGGAACAGCTACGTAGTACTTCCTGGTACGTCACGCGTATCGTGATCACGTGATCACGTGTTCGCGTGATGACGTCAACAGAGGGCGTGGCTGGGGGCCGATCGGTTGTGTGGCCAGATGAATTAAAAACGGACTCAGATCAAGCAACAAAACAGTTTGTCGTGCTCAAGTTAGCAAAACCAACAGTGATCATTACTCGAGCAATTTACTATTAGCAGTTTATGATGTGTATACTCAGCCAAGGCAATAGTTTTTTCACCATTAATTCTGTCGCTACAAAAAGAGAGGGGAAGTTATTTCTTTTATTCCTGTAGCGATATACTCAGTTGACAATGGGTCAATATACCACACCATTCATATGAACCATTTGTGTGGTCAATAGTGGCTCAATTGTAATGATCCAATGTCAGTGTTATATATAAAACGGAATGTCAGGCACAAGTTGATGTAATAAAAAAGTGTGCTCCAAGGAACAATAACCCTCTATCTCTAAACCAGATTCAATTGAAGAGATGACACAAAGATTCCATTGGGGCTATAGTGGTTAGTGTTTGGGTGAAGTGATTTACTAATTTAAGTCACATGAGACAACGACCCTCTGTCTCTCATCTAGATTTCAATCACGAGGTATTAGAGGAACCCAGATGGAGCTATAGTGATGAGTGTTTGGGTCAAGCAATTAACTGTCTCATCTATTATAATGGATACTGTAGGACACTATCTTTGTTGCACAGAGTTCCACGGGATGTTGTCGTGTAACCCATTCCTGAGTGTGGACAATCTGTATATCCAACGTTGTTCTTTCTCGAATAAACGTTGTTGAATCTGTTCTCCAATTTTATTTTGCTCTATTATTGTCCATTTCATATCATTGGTAGTGTGGTTGACCTGGACAAAATGTTCTGTGAGTTTCGTTTTCACTTTCCTACACCTGATGGTCCTGCGATGTTCACAAATCCTTGGTTTTATTTTTCTGCCAGTCATGCCTACATATTGGAGGTCACATGGGCATGTTATCAGGTAGACAACTTTTATACTGTTGCAATTTGTATGTGCCCACTGTGTCCACACTTTACCAGGTTCCAGTGTAAGGGTTTTAGTTGCACTGGTAAGGTGGCACACACTGCAATTTCCACAAGGGAAATGGCCTACGATTTTGGGTAGGCCCCAAGCGTTCAGAACAGTTGGTGTGTTATCTTGTTCTTTTTCCGAGGGAGTGTGTTAACAAGAGTGTCCTTCAAACTTCTTGCTTTTTGAAAGAGAATAATGGTTTCTCCCAGTGCAGGTTGCCTGTCTGGAGAATGCCCCAATGTTTATTTATGGAACGTGTCACCTGGTTGGAGGCCGTGCTATAGGTGGTGACACAAGTTAATGGTGTTTCTTACACTGTAGTCCTTTTGTCTTTTAATAGGGGATCTCTGGGTTGGTTTCGAGCACGTTTCTGACACGTGTTCAGTATTTTTTCTGGGTAACCTTTCCCGCTGCTTGGGTGCGGTAGTCTGTGATTTTGCTGCAATTGCGACGTAACCTGAGGTATTGACCATAGGGCAGATTTTCCCTCAAAGCCCTAGGATGGAAACTCTCGAACCTGAGCAGATTGTTTTTGGCAGTAGGTTTGTGGTGTGTCCTTGTTTCCAGGCTCCCGTTCTCTTTGGTGATTACAACATCCAGGAAAACCATGCAATTAGGGTCCATCGCATGGGTGAACCTCAAGTTCCTATTGCAGGTATTTATCCATGAGATGAAATCTGTTAGACCCTCGTTTGGTCCTTGCCAAATGACAAGGACATCATCAATATATCTCTTCCAAAACACAATATGTGAAGAGAAAGGGTTGAGGTCACTTAGTATAAATTTCTTTTCAAAATCAAAGACGTAGAGCCCGGCCACACTAGGGGCGAAGGTGCTCCCCATGGAAGTCCCGCCAATTTGGAGGTACAGATCCCCCTCAAATTCAAAATAATTCCTCTTCAGGGCCAGTGTGGCACACTCAAGAATGAAGTGTTTAGGTGTACGTCCAATCGGTCTCATCAAGTGCTTTTTAAGGACTTCCAGGGTGTCATCCTGGGGAATACTGGTGTAGAGACTTTTATGTCAAAGCTCACCAGAATCGTAGTCTCATCCACTGTGATATCTTTCAAGAGGTTAAGTAAACTCTTGGGGGCATATTCACAAGGAGCTATCGCCGAATTAACGGCACTTTATCGCAGCCAAAGTCGTGATAAATTTACCTCCCCATTCACAAGCCTGTGTTAACAGCCCACAGCACCAGTTTACCCGCGATAGCAGCCGCAAAAAACATCGCCACAGAGGACCCCCGCAAATATCGCTAATGAGATGCAGAGTAGGCGTTCCCGTGCCAAAAGTCAAGACAACATCACACCTCAACATTCACAACGACCAGCCACATCAGCTATAAGAACACAAAACAGGTGATAAGGCGCGTTAGCACCAGGAAATTTACACCTGCTCTGACCTGGTGTAAAGTCGGACGGCAGCCAGCACCACAAAAGGGAGCACAGCCCAGGGCCACAACCGAAGGGCAACAGATGCCATGGAGCCACTCATCATGCGGCCCGGACACCCAAGAGGGCCACAACACCCACCTCCACCACCCCAGGACCCCAACCCACACCCGGAACACCCCCCCACGGACCACCACAGACGCAGCGCAGACAAAGATAGCGGACCCCCAGGAAGCTTACCAGCCTCACAGACCCAACATCTGACAATGTCATCGTCCACTACAGGCTGAAAGTGACAAACATCCTACGCATCCTGACCATCATCGCCTAACAGGCCTACGGCACCAACACAGCGGACAACCAACATCCCACCCCACACAAAGCTGCTGGCTTGGCTGCACCTGTTGGCCCCTGGTACCCCCAACCAACACCCACCAGAGTCTGAGGAGTCTCACAGCCAGCCACATCCAAGTCCCCCACACCTGTCCTGGACATCACCATCACCCTGGCACCCCAGTCCCCATACGTACAACACAATGCGCAGGATCCGCTGGAGACCAAGCAAGGACCATACGCCCAAGCAGGATGCACGCACATGTTGGGGGCAATACACAGCACACATGTACTACCTGTGCCCCCTGGTGACACAGCACACAATCACCGCAACAGGAAGCACACGTCTCACATCAATGTGCAGGCAACAACAGAACACCGTGGAACCCCCAACAATGTCGCCTTCAAATACACAGCCAGTGTGCATGATACCTTCATCCTCCGACAGTCCATCATCAACCAGCATTCCCAGGATGGCAACAAGGGAAATGCACAGCCCCATGGCAATATCCAAATGAACACCCCACACACCTCAACTCCACAACTATGCAACTCACAACTCTGGCAATGCACACGTCACAAAATCCCATACAACAGGCACAACAACATGCCCACCCACCAACCACAACAGAACAACTTACAATGTTCACATGGGCAAGCCCTGAACATGAGCCAGCAACAGCATGGCACCACAGCCACATAATAGCCGAATGTGTGGAGAGGTGGCAACCAGGCATGTGTGAAGGATGCAGTAGAACCATGATTGGGAAAGTACACAATGCCATGGGTGGCGGAGATGTGCTGGAACACCGCAGTATGCAGAACACACCCCTATCCATGGCGACATACACCGCTGGTATATGGAGTGTATTGGACAGTGGACGCCACCATGTCACCCCAGCCAGTGGGGGACCTCGCGGAAATGTTGCCTGTTAAGCCCCCCCCTAAGCGTCACCTGAGTGGGATGGCCCGGCGTACGCCATGCCAGCGTAGGGGTGTGACTAAAAAGCACGTAGGCCTTGGCGTGGTCCCCTTCCAGAAAGACCCACGTCTCTGCCAGGGTGGCGCCTCCCACCCCGCCACGAGGCCGATGCTGTCCCCGTGAGCGGAGTTGCCTGTGATGCTGTGCGCCTGCCGGACCCCGGCACGCTGGACCACGAACCCGTCAGGCCCGCCCCTGCGCAGCCAGGCCACACTGATCACTTGCCGACACCGGCGTGTGTCAAGGAGGGCCCACCACGTGCCGGCGCAAGCTCCAAGCCCGAGCCCCGCGACCTTGGCAGCCACCTCAGACCATCACGGCCTCCACGACACAGGCCCGCTTTATTCCTTTCTCGTTGACGTACTCCACTGCCGCCTTAGGCCTACTCTTCGGACCAGTAGGTCCCATATGTGAAACTGTGTCCTGAGTCATGAATGGCAGTGACCCCAAATCCAGCGGCCACAGCACCAGACCCCCGATCAGTGAGGCATAGTTCCATATGGGCATCTTGCGACACGTGGTGCCACTAACCCTGTTCAACGCCAGCCGGCTACAAGTTGTGCCACTAACCCTGTTCAACGCCAGCCGGCTACACGTGGTGCCACTAATCCTGTTCAACGCCAACCGGCTACACGTGGTGCCACTAACCCTGTTCAACGCCAGCCGGCTACACGTGGTGCCACTGAACCTGAACTACGCAGGCCGGTGGGGCCATCCAACCTATGCCGGCGACACTCGGTGAATGGGCCGTGCTGACCGCTGCCTCAGGCCTACACCACGGTCAGGTAGGTCACACATTTGGAACTGAGTCTTGATTACACCATGGCAGTGAACATTATTGAAGGCAGAGAACAATTCACTATACACCCTTCGATGTGGTGGCAACAAGTCTGTGCATGGCATCACAACCACACATGTCTGTGGGCCTACGCGGACTACTGCCCTCGGCCTACGCTGCACACGAGTGGGATCACAGATTTGGAACTGAACATCGGTAATTCAAAAGGCAGAATACATTTCATCGCACGCACGGAGAGGCGTAAGAGGATGACGCGTTGCAGTCCGGAGGGAACAGGATCATCGTTATGGAGGTGATTGAACACTACCAACAACTGCCACTGTGTCACTAACTCTGTGCCTCGCGAGCCAATGACACGTGGCTGTGGGCCACTGCTGACCGCTGCCTCCGGCCTACACTGCGGTCCAGTAGGTCCCATGTGTGAAACTGTGTCCTGAGTCATGAATGGCAGTGACCAGATGTCGAAGCACAGAAAGAGTGAGAAGAGGGTCCAAGGGAAAAGTTTGCAGCTCATGTACCACAACGGGGTACCGACGGAGAGAGCGGGGCCCCCTTCCCTGAGTTGTTACCAGGTAGAGGTGGGTCTACTTATCCACCGATTTGGATAAGTTCCAGTAGTACCGAGCTTAACATTTGGATTACTGGTTTGGTATCACTATATTTATTAATTTTCTTCACATATGCAGTAGCATTATTTCTTTTGGTCCTGATGAAAGCCTGGACACTTTTAAAGACCAGATAGGCTGAAACATGTCGACCGACCTTACCATCTTAGCAGTCTAATCTACACTGCTTTGCACTGTTTTTTAATCTTGCCAGTTTGGACAAGCCAATAAAAAGTTTTTTGTCCCTACTAGGTAGTTTTAGAATCACATTTATCTTTCCAATCACATTCAGCGCTGCACCCTCACAACGCCTAGCACTCACATATGGGATTTTAGCATCCTTAACATCTTAGGACATTCAAGAAAACATCCCAGAGCTCCTACCTCACAGTGAGGGAGTTGTAGCCCTCAGTGGGACTAGGTTTTCCCACTGGGAGGAGAAGCCCATATGATGAAGCATGCCACCTATGGTGGGTGAGGGCATTCGTCCTGAAAGGGATTGCTCCCCAGAGGGGCTTTACTGAGAGACACATTTTCACCTCATTTCATGATAGACCCGAGAAGTATTGTGCTATGAGATGTCTACTGCAGGGGTGATATCACTAAACTCCCTGCTATCAGTGAAGCAAACAAATGCATCACAAGTACATGACACGTGTCTGTGGGCCCATGCTGACCGCTGCCTCCGGCCTACACTGCGGTCCAGTAGGTCACAGAGTCTTGATTTGGCAATGTTGGAGTTCACATCTGTGTACCGGCATCATCGCAGACTGCATCCCCTGTCAGCACCCGTGCCACTAAGTGTGTCCCCCGACATTCATGGACACTCACTGGTCGCACATTGGTGGTGTTTGAGTCTATGGACTAGGGGCTAGATTTCATACTCATGTAGCTGATACCGAATTGTTGGTGATAACGAGGGTTGATCTTTCCACTCCTCCATTTGCTGCTTCCAGATAACATCAGACCTTCCGCATCATGCCCTGGAGGACACCTTCCACTGTCCCCCGAAACCCTCCGCAACATACACCTCGGACATTGATGGGGACCCGCTCAGGTCGCATGGCCCATCTGACTGCACCGCAAGTCACCGTCCCGTGGCTGGGTGCCTGTGCCGGCCGCAGTGCATCCAGGGCCACTAACTCTGTGCTGCTCAGGCCTGGAACCCCTTCTTCTGAGACATTGAATGGCCTCTGTAGCGATGGTCCTGGGGTCATCAACGCTATGTGTCTGTGGCCCTGCGCTGTCCGCATCCTCCGGCCTCAACTGCGGGCCACCAGGGCCCACACATAGCATCGAGTCTTGACCGGCCCGGATGTCGCATCACCGCAGGAGGCACACGCCACCACCGCAAGGACCACCTCCAACCGCCATCTGCCAGAGTCGAAACGGTGGTCCTGACAGACCTACGGAGTTGCTCAGACCTGTCGTGGATGCCATCATCGGCCTGATACCCTGCTCAGCACTCCAGGTGCCAGTGACTCAGTGCACCGCAAGCCATTGTCCGTTACTGATTGAGTTTTGTGCTGTTGTGAGGTTGCGCAGCAATGTCACCTCATGCAGTGGGGAAAACCTGGGACTATGATGAGGAAGACGTGTCAAGTGTGCGGACGGGAGAAGGCACAGACAATGGGAGGGCAGGAGGCAACAGCCCCAAGGCAGGAATGCAGACTGGTGGTGGTAGTCAAGCTACACACCCGGATCTAATACTGGGTATTGCGCTGTGGACTGCGGACGCAACTGTCACCTCAGGCAGTGTGGGAGACCTGGGACGTTGATGCAGGTGTAACACACCCCACTGCATCTGCATCAGGACTAACCCGAAGGGACACAATCCTAGCAATTTCTTCACATGAGCGCGCTCTTCTCTAGTGCCCCTACCTCAGTGCACTGCAACTCACGGAACCTCCTGACTGAATATTGGGTGACCTCTGTCCTTACTCCGGATCCCTCCATGTTGCTCTGCAGTTGACTCTGTTATGCTGGTGTTTTCTGTTTCCATTACACTGGTGTCCACTGTTCAGGTTGTTGCCAGCACCAAGCACTCCGTGCGGGCTGGCTTATACTCACCCCACACACATCCAGCACAGGCGTCACTGTACATGTGGCCCTGCCAATAAAGGGGCCGGGCGCACGTGCCCGTAGCCAGTTCAACATGATATGTGCATGTGACCCTGTGGTCTTGTTGTTTGCATGGGGGCCCTGGGCCCTACGACATTACATTGTGCTGTGTACAGCGGATGCAGACATGTCACCGCAGGCAGCAGGCTAGAACCTGGACATGTAGCTTTGTCATCACCCACTCAATTCGTAAGGGAGTGGACTGTGCCATCGTACGCAGAGCCTGCGTGGGTGTGTGACTGATATGTGCGTGCCCCTGGGCGTGGTTCTGTACTGGGTATGTGCATCTGCATGTGTCTCTATGGCAGTGTGGGTCTCCTTTGTGGGGTGTAGGTGGTCCCTGAAGGGTATTGGACACCCACGTATGTGTTCTAGTTCGCATTCCATGGGTTCGGCAACACCCGCACCTGTTGGGCCACCTCCTTTTGGCGTTCTGCCACCTGGCATTGGGGTGCCATGTGTGGGTCGGTGAAGTGTTGTGAGGCAGCCGTGATTGCGGGTGCTTCATGCTGTGTGGTCTGTTGCAGGGGATGGGTTCTCCTCTGAGTAGCTTGCCTGCCCTGGTCCTGGTGGTGGGTTGTGTGGGATGTCCATGGGCTGTTGTAGGGCGTTGGTGTCGAAGGTGTGGTGTTCGTCTCCGGCATCACTGATGGGTTGTCTGTTCTGACCTGCTGGAGGTGTTGTTTGTCCCTCTGCATTGTGAAGGGGAGGTGCATGTTGGCATTGTGTTGGAGCCTTGTTCTTGTCGACATGCAGACTGTGTGACAATGTACATTGTGACTGTTTGGGCGGTGGTGGCTATTTGAGTTGGGACAGTGTACATTTGGCCTACATGGCTGATGTGGGGTTGTAGCCATAGATATGCATCTCACAGTTCCCTGCTCTATCCAATGTGATTGTTCTGTTTCTGCGCCTGGGTGGACCCAGTTGTGTCCCCTGTTCTGCAGTGTGGGTGTTGCACTTTGTGCCACATTGTCATGGTATGTGCTGTGATTGCTATGTGTGTGTGCTGCAGTGTGCCACGGGGATGGGGGACATGTCCCTGGGTAATTGTGGGTGTGCAGTGTGCTACACCTCATTGTGCATGTGTGCCATTGTGCCCATCACCCCCGTCCCCCAGTCCCTGTTGGATCCTCACTCTGTTGTTGTTGTGTCAGGTCCTCTCGAGCTGTGTCCGTACTCCCTACTCCTTGCACCGTCTACACACTGATGACTGTGGCCTGGTTTCCTCCAGCTCCTCCTGTGGCGCTGGACTGCCACCTCCTGTCGCCGTTGCTGCCTTCCTGTTGGCAGCGGGTTTGTACCTGGTTTAGGTTGTCACGTCCTGCCGGTGCCTCTTGGCCTCCTGGATTGGCCTCCTGGGCACTCCGACTGCATTCCAGGTGGTCTGCTTGTGGGTCAGTTGCTGGTAGTGTTCCGTCACCTCCGTGACGCTGGTCTTGTTTTCCTGCGGTCTGCACCCCGTCTTCCTCTCCCTTTTCTCCTTGGCCTTCCCGGCCCAGTTGTTCCTTGCTGGTGGTCTGTGGGGATTGTGGGGTTTGCGTTGACCTCTGCGCTGGGTCAGGGTGCATCCATGTTGCTACGTGCTTTGGCTTGTTTCGGGTGTGTTGTTTCTGTGGTTTTTATGGTGCACTTTCCCGCCAGACGCGTGGGATTTGCAGGCCTGTGGCTACTTTTCGCTACTTTTTGAACCGTGATTGGCCTCATCGCATGATTTCTCGCGTTCGCGTTTTTCGGCGTGGCGTTGATTTTCACGCTGACATTTGACGCGTTATCTGGTGACTATCGCATGCTACCGCCTTGTTGTGAATTCCACGTTGACACAGGGTTATTTTCCCGAGATAGGCTGCGATATTGAAAGTTGTGTTACGCTACTCTTGCGGTAGTTATCACACGTTCTTGTGAATATACCCCTTGGTGTCTTGCAAGTAGGTTTCCGTGTTCTGCACCAAAGTTTTTAGAAAAAAATCACAAAACCGTGATAGGGGTTCTAAGAGAGACCCTATTCCGAAGACGATGGGTCTGCCAGGTGGAGGAAGTTTGTTCTTATGCATTTTCGGCAGTGTGTAAAAATAAGGGACTTTTCCCTCGCTGTTGGTTAGAAAGTCAGCCTCCTGTTTAGATATATATCCCCTGGATTCAGCATGGTCCACTAGGGATTTGGGGGCATATTAGCAAGACCCACGTTAAAATTATCGCCGTTTTAGCGGCAGGAAACTGCCGCTAAAACGGCGATAATGGGCTTGCTAATATGCGTTATGGAATTCCAATAGAAGCCCAGGTTAGATGTCCTGCACATCTAACCTGGGCTTCTATTGGAATTCTATAACGCATATTAGCAAGCCCATTATCGCCGCTTTAGCGGCAGTTTCCTGCCGCTAAAACGGCGATAATTTTAACGTGGGTCTTGCTAATATGCCCTTGATTTCTTGTCTCAGCTCTTGAGTTGGATTAGATGTTAAAGGAACATAGTTCCTCTCGTCGGCTAATAGTCTACGGCATTCCGCTTGGTAGGCTGTTTTATCCTGCACAACAACCCCCCACCTTTGTCCACTTGTTTTATGACTATATCATCACACCTCTTTAGATTTCCCAGGGCCAGATTTTCTTCCTTACTCATGTTGAAGAAGGGTTGTTTTATTTCCAATTTTTCAATGTCATTGAAGACAGTTTGCTCGAATGTTAGTATCTCCACAGGGATAGTGTGGGGAGGAGGTATGAATGTCGATTTTACACGTAAGCCCGTCTCACATTGATCTTGGTTTTGTGATCTGTCGCCTTGTTTTTCGAAGAAAGCTTTAAGCTTCAGTTTTCGAAAGAAACCTGATAGCTCACATTGAAGATTTAATTTGTCCAGTTTGGTCGTCGGCACAAAACCTAGTCCCTTATTAAGGACTTTTTCTTCTGTCATAGAGAGGGGTCTGGAGGCTAGGTTGGTGACTAGACCCTGCTGTTGCTTGTCCCCGCCTGTGGCTCCCTTGTTTTGCTCCGTGTGTTGTTGCTCACTGGGTTCTCCTCCTCCCAGTGTACCTGGTTTGTTCCCTTTCTTCTGCCCCTTCCCTTTCTGCCCCTGCCTAAAAAGGCGGCCTAAATGTATTTTGTGGGAATAGGGGTTGTGGGAATGGTGGTTGCCATCCATACATTGGGTAATGTTGGTGTGGATTAAAGGGACCTTGAAACCCCCCATCATCTGGGTGTTGTATGCGGGCCACGTGTTTTGGGGTCTATTCTTCCCTCTTTGTCTGGACCTTCCACTCCCTGTGCTAGAGCCACTGCTGGCCGAGGAATCATCGCTAGAAAGGTCTGAATCCCTATCTGCTCTCACAGGGGGTATGAAGTCTGCATCTGAGTAAGGATAGGTTTTTGCGTATGAGAAACGTTTGAGGTCTTTCTGAAATTTTTGGACCTTCTGGTGGGTTAGGTTGTCCTTGTATTCGTTAATTTCTTTATTTAGCTCATCTAGTTTCTTTTTGCAACCAGTGATAGTGGTTTTTATATGGCTTTCTGTGAGTTGTATTTCAACTAGCATGGTCTCGGACAATCTCAATGCTGTCTTGATAATCAACACAATCCAGTCGCGTGTGCAGTGCCACGCGATCTGGGCCCAATTTTTCCTAAACACCGGGTCCTCTAAAAAGATCCGTGGCGCATTAGTGACCAGCAAACCCTTTGGTGCAATGTTGTTTCTTAAATACTCTTTTAGAATAGTTCCATGAAGTATCGTCCTAATCCTATTCCTTTTCATTTCCGTTAGCTTGTCCCAATCAGTTGTTTGTGATATTGTTTGTGCTATGCTTGCATCCGCAAACAGGGAGGGATCCCCCAGGATAGCATCCACTTCCTCAGTGGAATATGATAGCCCTTGATTTTCCCCCATGACCGTCAGTCAGATCAAAGCTCCAAATATATCTACTCTCACAGCTGTGCGCTGCCTAGACTCTAACCAACAAAAAAGAGAGAAAGGGTTTTCTTTAAGGGAATACTCCTAATCCCCTTGAGATACTAACATTAAACAAATGAAGGAGTATACCCCGAAGACACAGGGTGTTTACGTGATATAAAGAGGATACAAAAAAGGAAAAACAATTCCTCTTTAGGAAGACCCCTCACTCACCAACCTAGTTGGTGACATGCTTCATCATTGCGGTCCCACCCGAATAGCTGAATGCTATCTGGGTGTGCTTCAACACCTGCTTACAGTGGAGCAGGTTAGTCACAACAGTGGTGCAGGTGAGTGAAATGGTGAATTAAAATTGTCTTTATTTAACTCACTAAGAATTTAATATGGAGCAATAAGACAAGGTTAAAAGCAATGTGAGATACCTAGATAGGCTAAATTGACCTGTGGTATCTCTGTGAAAAGAAAAGGTGATCGTGGTCTACATGTTTCAACCTATTGGTGATATTACCAGGTTTTCTTCAGGACCTATATCAGTGACCCGAGTGGTATACACGCGCTAAGGTGTACCCTACCCTGGGGCAATCAACAACCACACCGTGTACTTACAGTATGGTGACCTTTCAGCATTCTGTGAAAGGGGAAAATCTGAAAGAAAAATGAACAATTGCACGCAGTTCTAGTGAATCACATGTGCTCTGACCTTAAGTGGGTGAATGTGATCCTCACGTACGTGGCTCCTGTATGAGTCATTTGACGTGGTACGCACTCTGTTACACACACTCCATGCACGGCGTACAGTGCGTTTGTGAAACCCATATTATGGTGTCAACCAACCATTGTTGGACCGGGGTGGAGAACCGCCCCTGTTGAACATATCAACCCACACACAACATTTATATTGGTGGGTGTCTCGTCGCTCAAACAAAAATGAGCATGTATTATGGTAGGAGCTATTTTTAAATGCATGCATGCATATTAAGTACTACTGGACTGCCGGACATGTGACGGGGATATCAGGCTTACTAGAGACTCGATTCAGTCATGCCTCATGGAAACCGTGGGGAATGGCACTGGCTCTAGTCACACTCTGTGGAAATAAGCACAAGGTAACATTGTAGTTTTTGCACAACACGTACCTTGTTGGAATGAGGTCATGGAACAGCGGAGCTCACCCGCATTAGATATTCACTCACTTTGTCAAACCATGCCGCCCGCTTCTCAGCCTATGTGGATAACCCTTCACGGAGACCCGAGGATCACAGTATGCGTGTTGTTTCAGCATTTTAACGGGAACAGCTACGTAGTACTTCCTGGTACGTCACGCGTATCGTGATCACGTGATCACGTGTTCGCGTGATGACGTCAACAGAGGGCGTGGCTGGGGGCCGATCGGTTGTGTGGCCAGATGAATTAAAAACGGACTCAGATCAAGCAACAAAACAGTTTGTCGTGCTCAAGTTAGCAAAACCAACAGTGATCATTACTCGAGCAATTTACTATTAGCAGTTTATGATGTGTATACTCAGCCAAGGCAATAGTTTTTTCACCATTAATTCTGTCGCTACAAAAGAGAGGGGAAGTTATTTCTTTTATTCCTGTAGCGATATACTCAGTTGACAATGGGTCAATATACCACACCATTCATATGAACCATTTGTGTGGTCAATAGTGGCTCAATTGTAATGATCCAATGTCAGTGTTATATATAAAACGGAATGTCAGGCACAAGTTGATGTAATAAAAAAGTGTGCTCCAAGGAACAATAACCCTCTATCTCTAAACCAGATTCAATTGAAGAGATGACACAAAGATTCCATTGGGGCTATAGTGGTTAGTGTTTGGGTGAAGTGATTTACTAATTTAAGTCACATGAGACAACGACCCTCTGTCTCTCATCTAGATTTCAATCACGAGGTATTAGAGGAACCCAGATGGAGCTATAGTGATGAGTGTTTGGGTCAAGCAATTAACTGTCTCATCTATTATAATGGATACTGTAGGACACTATCTTTGTTGCACAGAGTTCCACAGGATGTTGTCGTGTAACCCATTCCTGAGTGTGGACAATCTGTATATCCAACGTTGTTCTTTCTCGAATAAACGTTGTTGAATCTGTTCTCCAATTTTATTTTGCTCTATTATTGTCCATTTCATATCATTGGTAGTGTGGTTGACCTGGACAAAATGTTCTGTGAGTTTCGTTGTCACTTTCTTACACCTGATGGTCCTGCGATGTTCACAAATCCTTGGTTTTATTTTTCTGCCAGTCATGCCTACATATTGGAGGTCACATGGGCAT
The DNA here is from genome assembly GCA_963921515.1 of Calotriton arnoldi. Lineage (NCBI taxonomy): Eukaryota > Metazoa > Chordata > Amphibia > Caudata > Salamandridae > Calotriton > Calotriton arnoldi. The sequence continues at coordinate 1,047,401 of CAWUFW010006480.1, forward strand.
GTTATCAGGTAGACAACTTTTATACTGTTGCAATTTGTATGTGCCCACTGTGTCCACACTTTACCAGGTTCCAGTGTAAGGGTTTTAGTTGCACTGGTAAGGTGGCACACACTGCAATTTCCACAAGGGAAATGGCCTACGATTTTGGGTAGGCCCCAAGCGTTCAGAACAGTTGGTGTGTTATCTTGTTCTTTTTCCGAGGGAGTGTGTTAACAAGAGTGTCCTTCAAACTTCTTGCTTTTTTGAAAGAGAATAATGGTTTCTCCCAGTGCAGGTTGCCTGTCTGGAGAATGCCCCAATGTTTATTTATGGAACGTGTCACCTGGTTGGAGGCCGTGCTATAGGTGGTGACACAAGTTAATGGTGTTTCTTACACTGTAGTCCTTTTGTCTTTTAATAGGGGATCTCTGGGTTGGTTGCGAGCACGTTTCTGACACGTGTTCAGTATTTTTTCTGGGTAACCTCTCCCGCTGCTTGGGTGCGGTAGTCTGTGATTTTGCTGCAATTGCGACGTAACCTGAGGTATTGACCATAGGGCAGATTTTCCCTCAAAGCCCTAGGATGGAAACTCTCGAACCTGAGCAGATTGTTTTTGGCAGTAGGTTTGTGGTGTGTCCTTGTTTCCAGGCTCCCGTTCTCTTTGGTGATTACAACATCCAGGAAAACCATGCAATTAGGGTCCATCGCATGGGTGAACCTCAAGTTCCTATTGCAGGTATTTATCCATGAGATGAAATCTGTTAGACCCTCGTTTGGTCCTTGCCAAATGACAAGGACATCATCAATATATCTCTTCCAAAACACAATATGTGAAGAGAAAGGGTTGAGGTCACTTAGTATAAATTTCTTTTCAAAATCAAAGACGTAGAGCCCGGCCACACTAGGGGCGAAGGTGCTCCCCATGGAAGTCCCGCCAATTTGGAGGTACAGATCCCCCTCAAATTCAAAATAATTCCTCTTCAGGGCCAGTGTGGCACACTCAAGAATGAAGTGTTTAGGTGTACGTCCAATCGGTCTCATCAAGTGCTTTTTAAGGACTTCCAGGGTGTCATCCTGGGGAATACTGGTGTAGAGACTTTTTATGTCAAAGCTCACCAGAATCGTAGTCTCATCCACTGTGATATCTTTCAAGAGGTTAAGTAAACTCTTGGGGGCATATTCACAAGGAGCTATCGCCGAATTAACGGCACTTTATCGCAGCCAAAGTCGTGATAAATTTACCTCCCCATTCACAAGCCTGTGTTAACAGCTCACAGCACCAGTTTACCCGCGATAGCAGCCGCAAAAAACATCGCCACAGAGGACCCCCGCAAATATCGCTAATGAGATGCAGAGTAGGCGTTCCCGTGCCAAAAGTCAAGACAACATCACACCTCAACATTCACAACGACCAGCCACATCAGCTATAAGAACACAAAACAGGTGATAAGGCGCGTTAGCACCAGGAAATTTACACGTGCTCTGACCTGGTGTAAAGTCGGACGGCAGCCAGCACCACAAAAGGGAGCACAGCCCAGGGCCACAACCGAAGGGCAACAGATGCCATGGAGCCACTCATCATGCGGCCCGGACACCCAAGAGGGCCACAACACCCACCTCCACCACCCCAGGACCCCAACCCACACCCGGAACACCCCCCACGGACCACCACAGACGCAGCGCAGACAAAGATAGCGGACCCCCAGGAAGCTTACCAGCCTCACAGACCCAACATCTGACAATGTCATCGTCCACTACAGGCTGAAAGTGACAAACATCCTACGCATCCTGACCATCATCGCCTAACAGGCCTACGGCACCAACACAGCGGACAACCAACATCCCACCCCACACAAAGCTGCTGGCTTGGCTGCACCTGTTGGCCCCTGGTACCCCCAACCAACACCCACCAGAGTCTGAGGAGTCTCACAGCCAACCACATCCAAGTCCCCCACACCTGTCCTGGACATCACCATCACCCTGGCACCCCAGTCCCCATACGTACAACACAATGCGCAGGATCCGCTGGAGACCAAGCAAGGACCATACGCCCAAGCAGGATGCACGCACATGTTGGGGGCAATACACAGCACACATGTACTACCTGTGCCCCCTGGTGACACAGCACACAATCACCGCAACAGGAAGCACACGTCTCACATCAATGTGCAGGCAACAACAGAACACCGTGGAACCCCCAACAATGTCACCTTCAAATACACAGCCAGTGTGCATGATACCTTCATCCTCCGACAGTCCATCATCAACCAGCATTCCCAGGATGGCAACAAGGGAAATGCACAGCCCCATGGCAATATCCAAATGAACACCCCACACACCTCAACTCCACAACTATGCAACTCACAACTCTGGCAATGCACACGTCACAAAATCCCATACAACAGGCACAACAACATGCCCACCCACCAACCACAACAGAACAACTTACAATGTTCACATGGGCAAGCCCTGAACATGAGCCAGCAACAGCATGGCACCACAGCCACATAATAGCCGAATGTGTGGAGAGGTGGCAACCAGGCATGTGTGAAGGATGCAGTAGAACCATGATTGGGAAAGTACACAATGCCATGGGTGGCGGAGATGTGCTGGAACACCGCAGTATGCAGAACACACCCCTATCCATGGCGACATACACCGCTGGTATATGGAGTGTATTGGACAGTGGACGCCACCATGTCACCCCAGCCAGTGGGGGACCTCGCGGAAATGTTGCCTGTTAAGCCCCCCCCTAAGCGTCACCTGAGTGGGATGGCCCGGCGTACGCCACGCCAGCGTAGGGGTGTGACTAAAAAGCACGTAGGCCTTGGCGTGGTCCCCTTCCAGAAAGACCCACGTCTCTGCCAGGGTGGCGCCTCCCACCCCGCCACGAGGCCGATGCCGTCCCCGTGAGCGGAGTTGCCTGTGATGCTGTGCGCCTGCCGGACCCCGGCACGCTGGACCACGAACCCGTCAGGCCCGCCCCTGCGCAGCCAGGCCACACTGATCACCTGCCGACACCGGCGTGTGTCAAGGAGGGCCCACCACGTGCTGGCGCAAGCTCCAAGCCCGAGCCCCACGACCTTGGCAGCCACCTCAGACCATCACCGCCTCCACGACACAGGCCCGCTTTATTCCTTTCTCGTTGACGTACTCCACTGCCGCCTTAGGCCTACTCTTCGGACCAGTAGGTCCCATATGTGAAACTGTGTCCTGAGTCATGAATGGCAGTGACCCCAAATCCAGCGGCCACAGCACCAGACCCCCCCGATCAGTGAGGCATAGTTCCATATGGGCATCTTGCGACACGTGGTGCCACTAACCCTGTTCAACGCCAGCCGGCTACAAGTTGTGCCACTAACCCTGTTCAACGCCAGCCGGCTACACGTGGTGCCACTAATCCTGTTCAACGCCAGCCGGCTACACGTGGTGCCACTAACCCTGTTCAACGCCAGCCGGCTACACGTGGTGCCACTGAACCTGAACTACGCAGGCCGGTGGGGCCATCCAACCTATGCCGGCGACACTCGGTGAATGGGCCGTGCTGACCGCTGCCTCAGGCCTACACCACGGTCAGGTAGGTCACACATTTGGAACTGAGTCTTGATTACACCATGGCAGTGAACATTATTGAAGGCAGAGAACAATTCACTATACACCCTTCGATGTGGTGGCAACAAGTCTGTGCATGGCATCACAACCACACATGTCTGTGGGCCTACGCGGACTACTGCCCTCGGCCTACGCTGCACACGAGTGGGATCACAGATTTGGAACTGAACATCGGTAATTCAAAAGGCAGAATACATTTCATCGCACGCACGGAGAGGCGTAAGAGGATGACGCGTTGCAGTCCGGAGGGAACAGGATCATCGTTATGGAGGTGATTGAACACTACCAACAACTGCCACTGTGTCACTAACTCTGTGCCTCGCGAGCCAACGACACGTGGCTGTGGGCCACTGCTGACCGCTGCCTCCGGCCTACACTGCGGTCCAGTAGGTCCCATGTGTGAAACTGTGTCCTGAGTCATGAATGGCAGTGACCAGATGTCGAAGCACAGAAAGAGTGAGAAGAGGGTCCAAGGGAAAAGTTTGCAGCTCATGTACCACAACGGGGTACCGACGGAGAGAGCGGGGCCCCCTTCCCTGAGTTGTTACCAGGTAGAGGTGGGTCTACTTATCCACCGATTTGGATAAGTTCCAGTAGTACCGCGTTTAACATTTGGATTACTGGTTTGGTATCACTATATTTATTAATTTTCTTCACATATGCAGTAGCATTATTTCTTTTGGTCCTGATGAAAGCCTGGACACTTTTAAAGACCAGATAGGCTGAAACATGTCGACCGACCTTACCATCTTAGCAGTCTAATCTACACTGCTTTGCACTGTTTTTTAATCCTGCCAGTTTGGACAAGCCAATAAAAAGTTTTTTGTCCCTACTAGGTAGTTTTAGAATCACATTTATCTTTCCAATCACATCCAGCGCTGCACCCTCACAACGCCTAGCACTCACATATGGGATTTTAGCATCCTTAACATCTTAGGACATTCAAGAAAACATCCCAGAGCTCCTACCTCACAGTGAGGGAGTTGTAGCCCTCAGTGGGACTAGGTTTTCCCACTGGGAGGAGAAGCCCATATGATGAAGCATGCCACCTATGGTGGGTGAGGGCATTCGTCCTGAAAGGGATTGCTCCCCAGAGGGGCTTTACTGAGAGACACATTTTCACCTCATTTCATGATAGACCCGAGAAGTATTGTGCTATGAGATGTCTACTGCAGGGGTGATATCACTAAACTCCCTGCTATCAGTGAAGCAAACAAATGCATCACAAGTACATGACACGTGTCTGTGGGCCCATGCTGACCGCTGCCTCCGGCCTACACTGCGGTCCAGTAGGTCACAGAGTCTTGATTTGGCAATGTTGGAGTTCACATCGGTGTACCGGCATCATCGCAGACTGCATCCCCTGTCAGCACCCGTGCCACTAAGTGTGTCCCCCGACATTCATGGACACTCACTGGTCACACATTGGTGGTGTTTGAGTCTATGGACTAGGGGCTAGATTTCATACTCATGTAGCTGATACCGAATTGTTGGTGAAAACGAGGGTTGCGCTTTCCACTCCTCCATTTGCTGCTTCCAGATAACATCAGACCTTCCGCATCATGCCCTGGAGGACACCTTCCACTGTCCCCCGAAACCCTCCGCAACATACACCTCGGACATTGATGGGGACCCGCTCAGGTCGCATGGCCCATCTGACTGCACCGCAAGTCACCGTCCCGTGGCTGGGTGCCTGTGCCGGCCGCAGTGCATCCAGGGCCACTAACTCTGTGCTGCTCAGGCCTGGGACCCCTTCTTCTGAGACATTGAATGGCCTCTGTAGCGATGGTCCTGGGGTCATCAACGCTATGTGTCTGTGGCCCTGCGCTGTCCGCATCCTCCGGCCTCAACTGCGGGCCACCAGGGCCCACACATAGCATCGAGACTTGACCGGCCCGGATGTCGCATCACCGCAGGAGGCACACGCCACCACCGCAAGGACCACCTCCAACCGCCATCTGCCAGAGTCGAAACGGTGGTCCTGACAGACCTACGGAGTTGCTCAGACCTGTCGTGGATGCCATCATCGGCCTGATACCCTGCTCAGCACTCCAGGTGCCAGTGACTCAGTGCACCGCAAGCCATTGTCCGTTACTGATTGAGTTTTGTGCTGTTGTGAGGTTGCGCAGCAATGTCACCTCATGCAGTGGGGAAAACCTGGGACTATGATGAGGAAGACGTGTCAAGTGTGCGGACGGGAGAAGGCACAGACAATGGGAGGGCAGGAGGCAACAGCCCCAAGGCAGGAATGCAGACTGGTGGTGGTAGTCAAGCTACACACCCGGATCTAATACTGGGTATTGCGCTGTGGACTGCGGACGCAACTGTCACCTCAGGCAGTGTGGGAGACCTGGGACGTTGATGCAGGTGTAACACACCCCACTGCATCTGCATTAGGACTAACCCGAAGGGACACAATCCTAGCAATTTCTTCACATGAGCGCGCTCTTCTCTAGTGCCCCTACCTCAGTGCACTGCAACTCACGGAACCTCCTGACTGAATATTGGGTGACCTCTGTCCTTACTCCGGATCCCTCCATGTTGCTCTGCAGTTGACTCTGTTATGCTGGTGTTTTCTGTTTCCATTACACTGGTGTCCACTGTTCAGGTTGTTGCCAGCACCAAGCACTCCGTGCGGGCTGGCTTATACTCACCCCACACACATCCAGCACAGGCGTCACTGTACATGTGGCCCTGCCAATAAAGGGGCCGGGCGCACGTGCCCGTAGCCAGTTCAACATGATATGTGCATGTGTCCCTGTGGTCTTGTTGTATGCATGGGGGCCCTGGGCCCTACGACATTACATTGTGCTGTGTACAGCGGATGCAGACATGTCACCGCAGGCAGCAGGCTAGAACCTGGACATGTAGCTTTGTCATCACCCACTCAATTCGTAAGGGGAGTGGACTGTGCCATCGTACGCAGAGCCTGCGTGGGTGTGTGACTGATATGTGCGTGCCCCTGGGCGTGGTTCTGTACTGGGTATGTGCATCTGCATGTGTCTCTATGGCAGTGTGGGTCTCCTTTGTGGGGTGTAGGTGGTCCCTGAAGGGTATTGGACACCCACGTATGTGTTCTAGTTCGCATTCCATGGGTTCGGCAACACCCGCACCTGTTGGGCCACCTCCTTTTGGCGTTCTGCCACCTGGCATTGGGGTGCCATGTGTGGGTCGGTGAAGTGTTGTGAGGCAGCCGTGATTGCGGGTGCTTCATGCTGTGTGGTCTGTTGCAGGGGATGGGTTCTCCTCTGAGTAGCTTGCCTGCCCTGGTCCTGGTGGTGGGTTGTGTGGGATGTCCATGGGCTGTTGTAGGGCGTCGGTGTCGAAGGTGTGGTGTTCGTCTCCGGCATCACTGATGGGTTGTCTGTTCTGTCCTGCTGGAGGTGTTGTTTGTCCCTCTGCATTGTGAAGGGGAGGTGCATGTTGGCATTGTGTTGGAGCCTTGTTCTTGTCGACATGCAGACTGTGTGACAATGTACATTGTGACTGTTTGGGCGGTGGTGGCTATTTGAGTTGGGACAGTGTACATTTGGCCTACATGGCTGATGTGGGGTTGTAGCCATAGATATGCATCTCACAGTTCCCTGCTCTGTCCAATGTGATTGTTCTGTTTCTGCGCCTGGGTGGACCCAGTTGTGTCCCCTGTTCTGCAGTGTGGGTGTTGCACTTTGTGCCACATTGTCATGGTATGTGCTGTGATTGCTATGTGTGTGTGCTGCAGTGTGCCACGGGGATGGGGGACTTGTCCCTGGGTAATTGTGGGTGTGCAGTGTGCTACACCTCATTGTGCATGTGTGCCATTGTGCCCATCACCCCCGTCCCCCAGTCCCTGTTGGATCCTCACTCTGTTGTTGTTGTGTCAGGTCCTCTCGAGCTGTGTCCGTACTCCCTACTCCTTGCACCGTCTACACACTGATGACTGTGGCCTGGTTTCCTCCAGCTCCTCCTGTGGCGCTGGACTGCCACCTCCTGTCGCCGTTGCTGCCTTCCTGTTGGCAGCGGGTTTGTACCTGGTTTAGGTTGTCACGTCCTGCCGGTGCCTCTTGGCCTCCTGGATTGGCCTCCTGGGCACTCCGACTGCATTCCAGGTGGTCTGCTTGTGGGTCAGTTGCTGGTAGTGTTCCGTCACCTCCGTGACGCTGGTCTTGTTTTCCTGCGGTCTGCACCCCGTCTTCCTCTCCCTTTTCTCCTTGGCCTTCCCCGGCCCAGTTGTTCCTTGCTGGTGGTCTGTGGGGATTGTGGGGTTCGCGTTGACCTCTGCGCTGGGTCAGGGTGCATCCATGTTGCTACGTGCTTTGGCTTGTTTCGGGTGTGTTGTTTCTGTGGTTTTTATGGTGCACTTTCCCGCCAGACGCGTGGGATTTGCAGGCCTGTGGCTACTTTTCGCTACTTTTTGAACCGTCATTGGCCTCATCGCATGATTTCTCGCGTTCGCGTTTTTTCGGCGTGGCGTTGATTTTCACGCTGACATTTGACGCGTTATCTGGTGACTATCGCATGCTACCGCCTTGTTGTGAATTCCACGTTGACACGGGGTTATTTTCCCGAGATAGGCTGCGATATTGAAAGTTGTGTTTCGCTACTCTTGCGGTAGTTATCACACGTTCTTGTGAATATACCCCTTGGTGTCTTGCAAGTAGGTTTCCGTGTTCTGCACCAAAGTTTTTAGAAAAAAATCACAAAACCGTGATAGGGGTTCTAAGAGAGACCCTATTCCGAAGACGATGGGTCTGCCAGTTGGAGGAAGTTTGTTCTTATGCATTTTCGGCAGTGTGTAAAAATAAGGGACTTTTCCCTCGCTGTTGGTTAGAAAGTCAGCCTCCTGTTTAGATATATATCCCCTGGATTCAGCATGGTCCACTAGGGATTTGATTTCTTGTCTCAGCTCTTGAGTTGGATTAGATGTTAAAGGAACATAGTTCCTCTCGTCGGCTAATAGTCTACGGCATTCCGCTTGGTAGGCTGTTTTATCCTGCACAACAACCCCCCGCCTTTGTCCACTTGTTTTATGACTATATCATCACACCTCTTTAGATTTCCCAGGGCCAGATTTTCTTCCTTACTCATGTTGAAGAAGGGTTGTTTTATTTCCAATTTTTCAATGTCATTGAAGACAGTTTGCTCGAATGTTAGTATCTCCACAGGGATAGTGTGGGAGGAGGTATGAATGTCGATTTTACACGTAAGCCCGTCTCACATTGATCTTGGTTTTGTGATCTGTCGCCTTGTTTTTCGAAGAAAGCTTTAAGCTTCAGTTTTCGAAAGAAACCTGATAGCTCACATTGAAGATTTAATTTGTCCAGTTTGGTCGTCGGCACAAAACCTAGTCCCTTATTAAGGACTTTTTCTTCTGCCATAGAGAGGGGTCTGGAGGCTAGGTTGGTGACTAGACCCTGCTGTTGCTTGTCCCCGCCTGTGGCTCCCTTGTTTTGCTCCGTGTGTTGTTGCCCACTGGGTTCTCCTCCTCCCAGTGTACCTGGTTTGTTCCCTTTCTTCTGCCCCTTCCCCTTCTGCCCCTGCCTAAAAAAGGCAGCCTAAATGTATTTTGTGGGAATAGGGGTTGTGGGAATGGTGGTTGCCATCCATACATTGGGTAATGTTGGTGTGGATTAAAGGGACCTTGAAACCCCCCCATCATCTGGGTGTTGTATGCGGGCCACGTGTTTTGGGGTCTATTCTTCCCTCTTTGTCTGGACCTTCCACTCCCTGTGCTAGAGCCACTGCTGGCCGAGGAATCATCGCTAGAAAGGTCTGAATCCCTATCTGCTCTCACAGGGGGTATGAAGTCTGCATCTGAGTAAGGATAGGTTTTTGCGTATGAGAAACGTTTGAGGTCTTTCTGAAATTTTTGGACCTTCTGGTGGGTTAGGTTGTCCTTGTATTCGTTAATTTCTTTATTTAGCTCATCTAGTTTCTTTTTGCAACCAGTGATAGTGGTTTTTATATGGCTTTCTGTGAGTTGTATTTCAACTAGCATGGTCTCGGACAATCTCAATGCTGTCTTGATAATCAACACAATCCAGTCGCGTGTGCAGTGCCACGCGATCTGGGCCCAATTTTTCCTAAACACCGGGTCCTCTAAAAAGATCCGTGGCGCATTAGTGACCAGCAAACCCTTTGGTGCAATGTTGTTTCTTAAATACTCTTTTAGAATAGTTCCATGAAGTATCGCCCTAATCCTATTCCTTTTCATTTCCGTTAGCTTGTCCCAATCAGTTGTTTGTGATATTGTTTGTGCTATGCTTGCATCCGCAAACAGGGAGGGATCCCCAGGATAGCATCCACTTCCTCAGTGGAATATGATAGCCCTTGATTTTCCCCCATGACCGTCAGTCAGATCAAAGCTCCAAATATATCTACTCTCACAGCTGTGCGCTGCCTAGACTCTAACCAACAAAAAAGAGAGAAAGGGTTTTCTTTAAGGGAATACTCCTAATCCCCTTGAGATACTAACATTAAACAAATGAAGGAGTATACCCCGAAGACACAGGGTGTTTACGTGATATAAAGAGGATACAAAAAAGGAAAAACAATTCCTCTTTAGGAAGACCCCTCACTCACCAACCTAGTTGGTGACATGCTTCATCATTGCGGTCCCACCCGAATAGCTGAATGCTATCTGGGTGTGCTTCAACACCTGCTTACAGTGGAGCAGGTTAGTCACAACAGTGGTGCAGGTGAGTGAAATGGTGAATTAAAATTGTCTTTATTTAACTCACTAAGAATTTAATATGGAGCAATAAGACAAGGTTAAAAGCAATGTGAGATACCTAGATAGGCTAAATTGACCTGTGGTATCTCTGTGAAAAGAAAAGGTGATCGTGGTCTACATGTTTCAACCTATTGGTGATATTACCAGGTTTTCTTCAGGACCTATATCAGTGACCCGAGTGGTATACACGCGCTAAGGTGTACCCTACCCTGGGTCAATCAACAACCACACCGTGTACTTACAGTATGGTGACCTTACAGCATTCTGTGAAAGGGGAAAATCTGAAAGAAAAATTAACAATCGCACGCAGTTCTAGTTAATCACGTGTGCTCTGACCTTAAGTGGGTCAATGTGATCCTCTCGTACGTGGCTCTTGTATGAGTCATTCGACGTGGTACGCATGTTACACACACTCCATGCACGGCGTACAGTGCGTTTGTGAAACCCATATTATGGTGTCAACCAACCATTGTTGGACCGGGGTGGAGAACCGCCCCGTTGAACATATCAACCCACACACAACATTTATACTGGTGGGTGTCTCGTCGCTCAAACAAAAATGAGCATGTATTATGGTAGGAGCTATTTTTAAATGCATGCATGCATATTAAGTGCTACTGGACTGCCGGACATGTGACGGGGATATCAGGCTTACTAGAGACTCGATTCAGTCATGCCTCATGGAATCCGTGGGGAATGGCGCTGGCTCTAGTCACACTCTGTGGAAATAAGCACAAGGTAACATTGTAGTTTTTGCACAACACGTACCTTGTTGGAATGAGGTCATGGAACAGCGGAGCCCACCCGCATTAGATATTCACTCACTTTGTCAAACCATGCCGCCCGCTTCTCAGCCTATGTGGATAACCCTTCACGGAGACCCAAGGATCACCGTATGCGTGTTGTTTCAGCATTTTAACAGGAATAGCTACGTAGTACTTCCTGGTACGTCACGCGTATCGTGATCAAGTGATCACGTGTTCGCGTGACGATGTCAACAGAGGGCGTGGCTGGGGGCCGATCGGTTGTGTGGCCAGATGAATTAAAAACGGACTCAGATCAAGCAACAAAACAGTTTGTCGTGCTCAAGTTAGCAAAACCAACAGTGATCATTACTCGAGCAATTTACTATTAGCAGTTTATGATGTGTATACTCAGCCAAGGCAATAGTTTTTTGACCATTAATTCTGTCGCTACAAAAAGAGAGGGGAAGTTATTTCTTTTATTCCTGTAGCGATATACTCAGTTGACAATGGGTCAATATACCACACCATTCATATGAACCATTTGTGTGGTCAATAGTGGCTCAATTGTAATGATCCAATGTCAGTGTTATATATAAAACGGAATGTCAGGCACAAGTTGATGTAATAAAAAAGTGTGCTCCAAGGAACAATAACCCTCTATCTCTAAACCAGATTCAATTGAAGAGATGACACAAAGAGTCCATTGGGGCTATAGTGGTTAGTGTTTGGGTGAAGTAATTTACTAATTTAAGCCACATGAGACAACGACCCTCTGTCTCTCATCTAGATTTCAATCACGAGGTATTAGAGGAACCCAGATGGAGCTATGGTGATGAGTGTTTGGGTCAAGCAATTAACTGTCTCATCTATTATAATGGATACTGTAGGACACTATCTTTGTTGCACAGAGTTCCACGGGATGTTGTCGTTTAACCCGTTCCTGTGTGTGGACAATCTGTATATCCAACGTTGTTCTTTCTCGAATAAACGTTGTTGAATCTGTTCTCCAATTTTAATTTGCTCTATTATTGTCCATTTCATATCATTGGTAGTGTGGTTGACCTGGACAAAATGTTCTGTGAGTTTCGTTGTCACTTTCTTACACCTAATGGTGCTGCGATGTTCACAAATCCTTTGTTTTATTTTTCTGCCAGTCATGCCTACATATTGGAGGCCACATGGGCATGTTATCAGGTAGACAACGTTTATACTGTTGCAATTTGTATGCGCCCGCTGTGTCCACACTTTACCAGGTTCCAGTGTAAGGGTTTTAGTTGCACTGGTAAGGTGGCACACACTGCAATTTCCACAAGGGAAATGGCCTACGATTTTGGGTAGGCCCCAAGCGTTCAGAACAGTTGGTGTGTTATCTTGTTCTTTTTTCCAAGGGCGTGTGTTAACAAGAGTGTCCTTCAAACTTCTTGCTTTTTTGAAAGAGAATAATGGTTTCTCCCAGTGCAGGTTGCCTGTCTGGAGAATGCCCCAATGTTTATTTATGGAACGTGTCACCTGGTTGGAGGCCGTGCTATAGGTGGTGACACAAGTTAATGGTGTTTCTTACACTGTAGTCCTTTTGTCTTCTAAAAGGGCATCTCTGGGTTGTTTGCGAGCACGTTTCTGACACGTGTTCAGTATTTTTTCTGGGTAACCTCTCTCAGTTAGTTTTTTCGTGAGGTCCGCTGCTTGAGTGCGGTAGTCTGTGATTTTGCTGCAATTGCGACGTAACATGAGGTATTGACCATAGGGCAGATTTTCCCTCAAAGCCCTAGGATGGAAACTCTTGAACCTGAGCAGATTGTTTTTGGCAGTAGGTTTGTGGTGTGTCCTTGTTTCCAGGCTCCCGTTCTCTTTGGTGATTACAACGTCCAGGAAAACCATGCAATTAGGGTCCATCGCATGGGTGAACCTCAAGTTCCTATCGCAGGTATTTATCCATGAGATGAAATCTGTTAGACCCTCATTTGGTCCTTGGCAAATGACAAGGACATCATCAATATATCTCTTCCAAACCACTGTAATCAGGTGTTGAAGCACACCCGGATAGCATTCGGCTATTCGGGTGGGACCCCAATGATGAAGCATGTCACCAACTAGGTTGGTGAGTGAGTGGTCTTCCTAAAAAGGAAAACTTTTTCTCTTTTTGTATACTCTTTATATCACGTCGACACCCTGTGTCTTCGGGGTATACCCCTTCATTTGTTTAATGCACATACATACATGTACACATACATACATATATATACATACATATATACACAGACATGCATACACATACATTCATATACATACATACATATATACATACATACATATATACATACATACATATATATATACTTATATACACACATATACATACATATGTATACATAGATATATATATATACATACACATACATACATATACATGCATACATATACATACATATACACATACATACATATATACATACATACATATATACATACAGAAACATATATATATATATATATATATACATACATATATACATCTGGCGTCTACTTGAAAGGGTGAGAACTGAGCAGAAGCACCCGTGAATTGTAACCGTATTTTACTTAATGCCTGCTTGCAGCCCACTGGGGTTTCATGTTAAGGACTACCAGTCCCAGAAGGCTTTGTGGTTATTATACTCACCTGAGTGCAATATTTGAATAAATATGGTAGAATTTCTGGAGTCCTTTTGTTGGCAGTCATTGAGTAAGCAGTAAGCCTCAGAAGAAGGGCGTAGCCCGAAACGTGTCAGGCTCTGCTGGCGCTGGATGCTCCTGTTCCTTGCCTTAATTTGAATGCGCAGATGGGAGAGTGTGCCCCGCACCTTTGGGTAACTGTGGACTTTGCATAAATTACGGCCGACCTGGCCGGGGGGCGCACCGCCGTGGATTCTAACGGCTCCGCTGCTGGTCTAAAGATCAGCGCAGCAGATACATCTGGCGTCTACTTTGAAAGGGTGAGAACTGAGCAGAAGCACCCGTGAATTGGAACCGTATTTTACTTAATGCCTGCTTGCAGCCCACCGGGGTTTCATGTTAAGGACTACCAGTCCCAGAAGGCTTTGTGGTTATTATACTCACCTGAGTGCAATATTTGAATAAATATGGGAGAATTTCTGGAGTCCTTTTGTTGTCAGTCATTGAGTAAGCAGTAAGCCTCAGAAGAAGGGCGTAGCCCGAAACGCGTCAGGCTCTGCTGGCGCTGGATGCTCCTGTTCCTTGCCTTAATTTGAATGCGCTGATGGGAGAGTGTGCCCCGCACCTTTGGGTAACTGTGGACTTTGCATAAATTACGGCCGACCCGGCCGGGGGGCGCACCGCCGTGGATTCTAACGGCTCCGCTGCTGGTCTAAAGATCAGCGCAGCAGACACATCTGGCGTCTACTTGAAAGGGTGAGAACTGAGCAGAAGCACCCGTGAATTGGAACCGTATTTTACTTAATGCCTGCTTGCAGCCCACTGGGGTTTCATGTTAAGGACTACCAGTCCCAGAAGGCTTTGTGGTTATTATACTCGCCTGAGTGCAATATTTGAATAAATATGGGAGAATTTCTGGAGTCCTTTTGTTGGCAGTCATTGAGTAAGCAGTAAGCCTCAGAAGAAGGGCGTAGCCCGAAACTCGTCAGGCTCTGCTGGTGCTGGATGCTCCTGTTCCTTGCCTTAATTTGAATGCGCTGATGGGAGAGTGTGCCCCGCACCTTTGGGTAACTGTGGACTTTGCATAAATTACGGCCGACCCGGCTGGGGGGCGCACCGCCGTGGATTCTAACGGCTCCGCTGCTGGTCTAAAGATCAGCGCAGCAGATACATCTGGCATCTACTTGAAAGGGTGAGAACTGAGCAGAAGCACCCGTGAATTGGAACCGTATTTTACTTAATGCCTGCTTGCAGCCCACTGGGGTTTCATGTTAAGGACTACCAGTCCCAGAAGGCTTTGTGGTTATTATACTCACCTGAGTGCAATATTTGAATAAATATGGGAGAATTTCTGGAGTCCTTTTGTTGGCAGTCATTGAGTAAGCAGTAAGCCTCAGAAGAAGGGCGTAGCCCGAAACGCGTCAGGCTCTGCTGGCGCTGGATGCTCCTGTTCCTTGCCTTAATTTGAATTCCCTGATGGGAGAGTGTGCCCCGCACCTTTGGGTAACTGTGGACTTTGCATACATATACATATATCAGGAAAACTCCACCCGCCACTTGACGACTTCTTCACAGAAATGGAGCAGGGACCACAGAATTGGTGCTGGTAAGTTTCTTAATTCCTTTCACATAGCAGCCATGACGCGTTTCAACCCCGGAGGGCCTTGATAACATGACGCCCATCACAGTCAGCAGTTACTTTTTATTCCGTTTTTTTGCCCTGTTTTTTAAAGTGACATGTGCTAAAAGAGGTTAGTAGCCGTAAACATGCATGTTCATACCATTCTTGATATTGCAAGCAACTCTGTATATGTATAACCCAATGTGCAAATCGAGCAAATACAGTACTGAAGATGCGCTGTCATTGTATAATCGATACAAAAGGGGATGATGGACGGAACGTTTGAGCCAATCAAACACTCACCCCCAGTCAACTGATCTGGGATTAATCCATCATCATTCTTTAGCTCACTCCACCACCCCAGTTCAGACATGGCCATATGCAAATCAGTCTGACCCTGTGCCTCATGGGAACAGTCCAGCCCGAACTGCCAAGCCATGTCTTCCCTGGACCGGAAACAAGCATCCTAGGACCGGTTTCTGGCATTCCAGCCGTCATCAGCCAGGCTTGCTTGAATCCAGTGGCAAAGTGAGCAAGGGACCCACGTCTGGGCATACCCCCGCCAACTTAGGGCGAACAAAGCGATACAAAAGGGGATGATGGACGGAACGTTTGAGCCAATCAAACACTCACCCCCAGTCAACTGATCTGGGTTTAATCCATCATCATTCTTTAGCTCACTCCACCACCCCAGTTCAGACATGGCCATATGCAAATCAGTCTGACCCTGTGCCTCATGGGAACAGTCCAGCCCGAACTGCCAAGCCATGTCTTCCCTGGACCGGAAACAAGCATCCTAGGACCGGTTTCTGGCATTCCAGCCGTCATCAGCCAGGCTTGCTTGAATCCAGTGGCAAAGTGAGCAAGGGACCCACGTCTGGGCATACCCCCGCCAACTTAGGGCAAACAAAACGATACAAAAGGGGATGATGGACGGAACGTTTGAGCCAATCAAACACTCACCCCAGTCAACTGATCTGGGTTTAATCCATCATCATTCTTTAGCTCACTCCACCACCCTAGTTCAGACATGGCCATATGCAAATCAGTCTGACCCTGTGCCTCATGGGAACAGTCCAGCCCGAACTGCCAAGCCATGTCTTCCCTGGACCGGAAACAAGCATCCTAGGACCGGTTTCTGGCATTCCAGCCGTCATCAGCCAGGCTTGCTTGAATCCAGTGGCAAAGTGAGCAAGGGACCCACGTCTGGGCATACCCCCGCCCACTTAGGGCAAACAAAGCGATACAAAAGGGGATGATGGACGGAACGTTTGAGCCAATCAAACACTCACCCCCAGTCAACTGATCTGGGTTTAATCCATCATCATTCTTTAGCTCACTCCACCACCCCAGTTCAGACATGGCCATATGCAAATCAGTCTGACCCTGTGCCTCATGGGAACAGTCCAGCCCGAACTGCCAAGCCATGTCTTCCCTGGACCGGAAACAAGCATCCTAGGACCGGTTTCTGGCATTCCAGCCGTCATCAGCCAGGCTTGCTTGAATCCAGTGGCAAAGTGAGCAAGGGACCCACGTCTGGGCATACCCCCGCCAACTTAGGGCGAACAAAGCGATACAAAAGGGGATGATGGACGGAACGTTTGAGCCAATCAAACACTCACCCCCAGTCAACTGATCTGGGTTTAATCCATCATCATTCTTTAGCTCACTTCCACCACCCCAGTTCAGACATAGCCATATGCAAATCAGTCTGACCCTGTGCTTCATGGGAACAGTCCAGCCCGAACTGCCAAGCCATGTCTTCCCTGGACCGGAAACAAGCATCCTAGGACCGGTTTCTGGCATTGCAGCCGTCATCAGCCAGGCTTGCTTGAATCCAGTGGCAAAGTGAGCAAGGGACCCACGTCTGGGCATACCCCCGCCAACTTAGGGCGAACAAAGCGATACAAAAGGGGATGATGGACGGAACGTTTGAGCCAATCAAACACTCACCCCCAGTCAACTGATCTGGGTTTAATCCATCATCATTCTTTAGCTCACTCCACCACCCCAGTTCAGACATGGCCATATGCAAATCAGTCTGACCCTGTGCCTCATGGGAACAGTCCAGCCCGAACTGCCAAGCCATGTCTTCCCTGGACCGGAAACAAGCATCCTAGGACCGGTTTCTGGCATTCCAGCCGTCACTGGACTGGGGGTGAGTGTTTGATTAGCTCAAGCGCTCCGTCCATCATCCCCTTTGGTATCGCTTTGTTCGCCCTAAGTTGGCAGGGTATGCCCAGACGTGGGTCCCTTGCTCACTTTGCCACTGTATTCAAGCTAGCCTGGCTGATGACGGCTGAATGGCCAGAAACCGGTCCCAGGATGCTTGTTTCCGGTCCAGGAAGACATGGCTTGGCAGTTCGGGCTGGACTGTTCCCATGAGGCACAGGGTCAGACTGATTTGCATATGGCCATGTCTCAACTGGGGTGGTGGAGTGAGCTAAAGAATGATGATGGATTAAACCCAGATCAGTTGACTGGGGGTGAGTGTTTGATTAGCTCAAGCGCTCCGTCCATCATCCCTTTGGTATCGCTTTGTTCGCCCTAAGTTGGCAGGGTATGCCCAGACGTCGGTCCCTTGCTCACTTTGCCACTGGATTCAAGCTAGCCTGGCTGATGACGGCTGAATGGCCAGAAACCGGTCCCAGGATGCTTGTTTCCGGTCCAGGAAGACATGGCTTGGCAGTTCGGGCTGAACTGTTCCCATGAGGCACAGGGTCAGACTGATTTGCATATGGCCATGTCTCAACTGGGGTGGTGGAGTGAGCTAAAGAATGATGATGGATTAAACCCAGATCAGTTGACTGGGGGTGAGTGTTTGATTAGCTCAAGCGCTCCGTCCATCATCCCCTTTGGTATCGCTTGTTCGCCCTAAGTTGGCAGGGTATGCCCAGACGTGGGTCCCTTGCTCACTTTGCCACTGGATTCAAGCTAGCCTGGCTGATGACGGCTGAATGGCCAGAAGCCGGTCCCAGGATGCTTGTTTCCGGTCCAGGAAGACATGGCTTGGCAGTTCGGGCTGGACTGTTCCCATGAGGCACAGGGTCAGACTGATTTGCATATGGCCATGTCTCAACTGGGGTGGTGGAGTGAGCTAAAGAATGATGATGGATTAAACCCAGATCAGTTGACTGGGGGTGAGTGTTTTATTAGCTCAAGCGCTCCGTCCATCATCCCCTTTGGTATCGCTTTGTTCGCCCTAAGTTGGCAGGGTATGCCCAGACGTGGGTCCCTTGCTCACTTTGCCACTGGATTCAAGCTAGCCTGGCTGATGACGGCTGAATGGCCAGAAACCGGTCCCAGGATGCTTGTTTCGGTCCAGGGAAGACATGGCTTTGCAGTTCGGGCTGGACTGTTCCCATGAGGCACAGGGTCAGACTGATTTGCATATGGCCATGTCTCAACTGGGGTGGTGGAGTGAGCTAAAGAATGATGATGGATTAATCCCAGATCAGTTGACTGGGGGTGAGTGTTTGATTAGCTCAAGCGCTCCGTCCATCATCCCCTTTGGTATCGCGTCATTGTATAATCGTCATGACTTCGTAAAGTGTTAAGTGCAAAATAAGTAACAGTATAAATACCCGTTATTTAAAAGCAGATTTGGCCTCTCAACAGTTCAGTTTGCCTTCCAATAAAAACAAGCATATTGTGTCGGCCCCACTAAAAACTGTAATAAAAGAACATCGTTGTAAAATACAACATGTGCAGAATGTTGCCAAAATACAGTACCAG
The DNA here is from genome assembly GCA_963921515.1 of Calotriton arnoldi. Lineage (NCBI taxonomy): Eukaryota > Metazoa > Chordata > Amphibia > Caudata > Salamandridae > Calotriton > Calotriton arnoldi. The sequence goes on from CAWUFW010006480.1 coordinate 1,066,455, forward strand.
TTAACCTGGGTAATCAAGTCGATCCCGTCATGATTCCCTAAAGTGCTTGCACAAACAGTTGCAAGTAAAGTGCATTATGTAAACTTTGACTACAAAAAGTGTTAAGTGCTTGAATTATTATGTAAAGTGCTAGTGCGATAAAACCCCTAGTGTTCAAAAACTACAAGAGCTAAAAAATAATAAATGACCGCAAAACGACGCTTTGAACCCTGCTGCTGGCCCTTGGCCCACAACGCACTCCGCACTTTATTGAGAGTCCCTGGAGGGGCTTTAAAAGCTTCACGGAGGTCCGGCAGCGCGGGACGCGCGGCGGGGTCGGCCCGGGCCAAGACGGGCCCGTCATAGACCGTCAGAGGCCGGGCTGGTTCATCCCTCTAAGGTCGGATGTTTAACTTTTATTTACACGGGTTTGTGTTTTTTAGGATTTTGTTTTTCCTTCCTGTTTGCTAGAACACAGGAACATAATGGGCAAAAGGAAGACAGGTTTTACAACTACAATTGCCCCAGGAATGGGAGGACAAAAAACCCTGATGACCTATCTGACTGGTGCAATGGGGGCTATCGAGGAACAAATAAATACAGTTGAAGAGTCTCTTACACAAGGCAGGTTGGGTACGCTAACTGCAAACAATACATGTGCTAGTTCCTCTAATAAATCATTTATTGCAGCACATGATGGGCAAGTTGTTCAGGGCGTACAGAATGGGTGTATACAGGAGATATTAGAGTATATATACACGAGTGACCAAGAGGAAGATCCCCAACCACCCTCGAAACGATGTAAGAATCCCGTTGCAGCCGAGGGGATACAAGTGGTAAATCATGTAGTGATTAGTCCTGTGAATTTAAATACAAAGTCCCTAAAAAGAAAAGGAAAAATACGGGAATTTTTTTTAAAACAGGTGAAGCTAGGAGGTCTGTTAGCTCAGGGAGACCCACTGTGAACATGCTAATTGAGGGGCAAATGTCTGAATTTGGTAAAATTACGAGGAAAATCGATGATTTATATAACTATGTGGTTGGTGCCTTGGGGAAATTAATAGAAAGAGTGGATGCCATAGAGGGATGTTTAAGAGGCGACAAAGGGGTCATCATCGGGGGTAAGCAGGGCTCGAGTCGGGGTACCACGCGGGTGGACGGCGTCCCCCCACTTATTTTACCGGGTGGACGCCGTCCCCCCTGCCCAAAAGCTGGCCGCATTGAGGGCTTCACCAACGTGAAGGAGGTGTATGGAAAGATTGCCGAGGCTTTCAAGATTTCCCTCTCGGAGGGGCGTATACTTTTACCACTAAGTATGGTGGGTCATGGATTACACTGGGAAGGAGCATGGCAGCTGCCAGGGGGCACATGGTGGTAGCGGGTGTACTAGGCTACAAGAAGGCCCCTTAGGAAAGAGTGATCTGTGGCCAATGGCCAGTGCCTGATCTGGTGAATGTACTGTAGATTTTGGGAGAGCTGAATTGTATCTCCGGGGACTTCTGGCGTTTGCAGCCCTGACAATCACGAAGCATCAAGGGTTAGACTAATCCCTGCCCAAAAGCTGGACTTTCAATGATGGCGTTACTTGCCCGCACGGCCGCCCCGTCGATCTCCCAAGTACAGGGCTGGCTGTCAATCTTGTGTAGCGCGCGAATGCGCTACCTATCAAAATTCTGCTTTGCCCTTTGAACCTGCCCCCATCACCTTTCGTGAAGTCACTTCCTGTTGTGACATCACTTCCTGTGACACCACCTAACTTGGAGCGTCCCCCCACTTCTTTTTTTAGGACTTGTGCCCTGGGGGTAAGGATATGCAACCTAATGTTAACCATCCTCGTAGCTCACTCTTAAACTCGTCCATAGGGAATTTTACACCCAGCATTGCACCCGCAGAAACCATGAGCGCAAACACCGTGTCTGGCACATCAAGACTGGTTTCACACAGACTAATACCGTCTTGTAACAAGTCGACAGACAACAATGATAATAATAAGTCCACATCAGAGAAGAAAAGAGTGAATAGCAGATTAGGGGGACATTCAACTGGGATTATGGAACCGTCAGAGACTCCAGCATATAACCATCTTGATTTACCACCGGCAGCCACACCTTACATAGTAATCTTAGCCAATGTTCCTTCGATAGACACATCAGCGCATGAAACGTGGGAGGGTCTTCGAAATAAATCTCTGTTTTAGCTAGGTAAAAAAACTGGTCTTACTGATGCACTCTTTGAGAAATTTAAAATGGTTAGAAGGGTTACATGGGTGGGTAACAGCCGAACAATTCTTCAGGGCGATTGTATTGTCTTGACCTTTTGCGATCCCAGGTTAGTGCATGCAGTCCTTACAAGGGCAGGGAATACACGTTTTAATTACAACGAAATTAGGGGCATATTATCAAGAACGGCGTTAAAAATTATCGCCGGTTTAGCGGCAGAAAACTGCCGCTAAAGCGGTGATAATGGGCTTGATAATATGCCCTTGAGAATTCCAATAGAAGTCCATGTTCTGGTGTGAACATGGGCTTCTATTGGAATTCTCCAGGGCATATTATCAAGCTCATTATCGCCGCTTTAGCGTCAGTTTTCTGCCGCTAAACCGGCGATAATTTTAACGCCGTTCTTGATAATATGCCCCGTAATGTCTTACCCCTAGGTTCCTTCTATCAGCCCCCAGCTATGAATCATCTTAAAAGTAATGCAAGGGTTGCCTATGCTGATACAGCGAGCTTATGTAATGTACCGCTATATAATCGTGTTGACCTGTTTACTACACTAGAAGATATAGATTGACCAAGAGTACAGCATATGAGAGGGGTTGGTCAACCAAGGCCGGAATATCTACCATTTTCTGACGATATCTCACAAGAGCAGTTCTCAAACCAAGGGATTCTGGTTGGTACTGGGGTAAATCGCAATTTGAAGATAGATCAATTGATTAAGGGTGAACATATAACTAACTCTGTAGGCAATATTGAAATTAGCCCCAAAGATACACTACCATTAATATTGGGGGGGACAATCCCAATGGAGAAGTGAATATTAAGATCTCTGGAGGTGGCCAGGAAAAGAAAGTAACAGTGAAGGCATGTAAAATACTTTTTTGGAACATTGCTGGGTTGTCCTCAAAAGTGATAGACCCTCAGTGGTTGTCCTTTGTAGAAGCATATTCGATAATTTGACTGTAAGAAACCTGGACAGTCAACGAAAAACATATCAATGGCTATTGAACTTTTCATACACCGGCGGTCACCAGTGGACATGGGCGCAACAAAGGTGGATTATGTATATATGTTTCTAACACAGTGGGGGTGACTAAATTGAAACTTATAACTGAGACAGATTTTTATCAGATCTTAGTATTGTATATGACAGGAGGGTATTGCTCTGTGTTGCTCAACTTTTACAATAACATTCCCAATGCCCAAATAATGAGTGTGTTAACGAATTTACGTAAGGTCTTGAGCAATTTGGAAGATGAGATGCCTGGTGGCATGTGTATCATATGGGGGGGCGATTACAACTGCTTCTTGTGCCAGTATAGCCAAAAGGGTATTTGTGGCCTAGAAACAGACAAAGAAGATATGCCGACCCATTTCTCACATACAACACTGGGGGATTTGTTAAATGAAATTGTCTTCCAATTTGACTTGGGGTATGCTAACGAGTTGTGTAGTCCCTTAGTACCTTTTGAGCCCACCTTTAATGGCAGAGGCTGCAATTCAATTATTGACTTTGTCCTAGTGTCAAATAGGTATGCCAGAAATGTTCGCACCTTTGAAACCCATAGCATTATAATGAGCGATCACTATCCAATAAGTATTGCCATCGATTTAGAGAGCTCAGAGAGAACTAAGAAGGATAAGGGTTTACAATATAATTTTAATATCAATCTCGCTAGTACAAATGGGTACTTTCTAAATTGGTCAAAGGTGGACCCCATGGTTTTTATCAAGCAACTGGTACAAAGGTCTAGAGAAGATCTTGAAATTTGTCTTTCTGAGGAAAGGAATGATGTAGAAGTCGTAACCGCCTTCCTTAAAATTACTGATGAGGTGCAGAAATTATTAACTAGGGAGCAGAAATGGGGAACACACAAGACACAGGGATGGTTTGATAGGGAATGTAGTAAGGCGCATATCCATCTGAAGAAAGTACTACACAGGGAAATTAGAAATAGAGAGAAAATAAGACAGGCCAGAATTATATACCGACAGGTGATAAAAAAGCGAAAGGCACAGGTAAGAGTGGAGGCGTGGCAGACGCTACATGAGGCATGCTTAAGGAAAGATAATAATAGCTTCTGGAAAGCAGTCAATGCACCATTCTTTGTTAATAGGGATACTGATATTCCAGATATTGCCATCACTGAGGATAAATGGGTACAGTATTTTATCGGTCTTTATAATGATGTGACCAATATATATGACGAGATAGCCTTAGTAGGTATGGTGGCCGATGATAGTGCACAGACTCGAGTATTTCCTGTAGATATTGATTCCTCTGTAGAGGAAGTAACTAGGGCCATAAATGAGAGAGCATCCGGCAAAGCACCTGGGCCGGACGGCGTCCCAGTGGATGTATATAAAAACAATATTGAGTTGTGGGCCCCGCTTTTAACCAATGTTTTAGCTAGATCTAGCCGATACGGCTTTATTCCCACTTGGTCGGACGCAATAGTCATCCCCATTTTTAAGAAGGGAGATAGAAATGAACCAGGGTGCTATTGCCCAATCTCCCTGTTAGATTCCCTTTTGAAAGTGGCTGGGAGAGTAATTTTAAATAAGTTACAATTATGGGCTGATGAGACAGGAATCCTATCAAATCTACAATATGGGTTCCGAGCAGGGCTTGGCACGATAGAGCAAGGGCTTAATCTAACTCTCATCATAAGCAAATATACATTAGCCAAGGAGGGAAAATTATTCCTGTCATTCGTTGACCTGAGTTCAGCATTTGACTGCGTAATACATGAAAAGTTATGGGATGTACTTAAAGGGATGGAAGTCGACCCACCTTTGCTTCTATTTATAAAGGAATTGTACAGGGAGCCAGGGGCAAGGGTTCGATTTGGGAGGCAGGGGGAGTGCTCAGCTAAATTTCAAATGAGTAAGGGAGTGAGGCAAGGCTGTGTACTCGCCCCTTTTCTTTTCTCATTATACATCAACAGTCTTGCCCAATACTTAATTGAATACCGCCAGGATTATCCGATTATTAATAACATACCTGTCCCCATCTTACTCTATGCGGACGATGCGGTCATAATGGCGCGCACGCAAATAGGGCTGCAAAGATCTGTCACTAATTTTGTCAATTTTATGCAGGATAGGGGTTTAAACGTGAATATTAGTAAGACCTTCACAATGAAATGTGGGGAAAAAATGACTGAAAAATGTGACATTTTTATTAACAATAATAAGATTGAAAGTACTGATAAATTCTCATATTTGGGGATAAATTTTGATCGAACAGGGTCCTGGACCGCTGCTATTCAAGCGAGAAAATTATTGTTCTCTAGAGCAATAGGGGCGGTGATTAATTTTTCTATGAAGTTAGGCTGAAGACCTGTCCCGGAGTTACTAGCTATTTATAAATCCAAATGCCTATCAACAGCTATGTACGGGGCAGGCATATGGGGATTTGCGGATGTACAACACCTACAAAGCTGTGAGAACGCATTTACGCGTTATGTACTGGCGGTACCAACTTCAACTGCTAATTTTAATTGCCATTCGGAACTGGGCCTGTCTTTTATTACTGATATTATTAGAATTAACCCTTTTTTATTATGGCACAAGGTGTGGGCATCAACCGAGACTGGTTTTAATCGTGATGTTATCATGGATTGTTTAAAACTTGACAGGGCTGCTACCATACCCTGGCTCGGATACATTAAAGAAATGGCGAATGAAATTGGACACCCTGAATACTTTGAGACACCGGAGGGCATGGCAGCTATTCCTAGAAAAACCCTAAAAACAGATTGTTTGAACTACTTAGAGAATAAGCGATGGCTCAAAGGAAGGGTAAAAAAAAACTGTTATGGACAACCAATTGATGATAACTTGTGCAGGTCTCCAACCCTATTTGGAACAGGTCCATGGAAGTTTTGATCGTATGCTCTTAACCCGTTTTCGTTTTGGGACTTTTTATAGATTGATCACTTTCCCAGATGTTAATGACTGGTCGAGAAATTTACTCCCATGTCCGTGTGATGATATTTCAATCCAATCTACGATGCATAGTATTTTATTTTGTAATTTTTATACTGTACCCAGGAAAAGGTTTTTTATTGCCAATTTTGAAGCGCATGGAGTTAAGACAATGTAGAATAGCTTATTTGAAGCTACAATTGTTCGAAAATCAGCTGATTATGAGGGCCATTTCTTTATTTTTAAAAAGTGTTATTAGGTACAGGAATACAATGTAAAAACACAACCTATGTAACTTTTGTATTCATGACATGTATATCGTGAGTTTACTATGTAATATAAGTGATTGTATATTTTAACTGTGCTTTTATGATTTTTATTCTTTAAAAAAATCGAATAAAGCTGATTTTGACTTAATATTAAAAACGACTGTGTTATTGATTGGCCGGGCAGCTATTTCCAAGTTGTTACTGTTGGTTGAGGACAATAATTGTGTAAATACATGTTGTCTTTGCCCCTGGTGGTGTCCGTAGCCTTTTACCTTATAAACCACTGACTATAACTACAGGCATGTATAAAGATCTTCCGTGGTGTTCAACCCCCCGGGTTGTTTAGAATCTAACTCAAGGATATACCGAGTCTCTAGTCTACGTAGGGCCCTTTTTCTGTTGCCTCCTCTCTTATTGGCTAATATGGCATCTATCAGAGAATATTTGAGTTCTTTGGGATTGGATTTATGTACTTCCCCAAAGTGCCGTGCCACCGGGTATGTCTGATCTTGGTTTTTGATGGCCCTAATATGTTGCAATATCCTCTTGTGCCCCTGTAGTTTGGTACTTCCCACATACCTTAAACCACAAGGGCACTCGAGTACATAGATGACATAATCTGTCTTGCAAGTGAGAGCCTTGTTGATGATGTGCTCCTGGTTGCCAAAGGGTGTAACATAGGTTGTTCTTTTGGAGCCATGCTGACAGGCTTTACAGGATTTACATTTAAAGAACCCTTTTCTCTGCGCCAGCCATGTACTGGCTGTTTTGCTGTCTGGGTTGTTCTGCACCAGGTAATCTTTCATGGAGGGCGCTCTGCTGTGGGTGATGGCTAATTTGGCTGATAACAAGTGGCCTATCGTGGGGTCATTTAAAACAATTGGCCAATTTCTGCAAAGGATTCGGTTTATTGCTTTTTCTTGTTTACTGTACCCAATAATTATTCTGAAAGTTTCTCCTCCTGTTTCTTGCCTGTTGCTGGTTTCCATAGGTGCCTTAATCTGTACCTGGTGTTTGGACTTCTTGAGTAAGTCCTCCCTGTGTAATGCCTGGCTCTTGGTGATGGCTGTATTGATACATTTGTTGCTATACCCTCTCTCAAGATACCTTACTTTGCTTGCTTGTTGTGCTAACCTTAAATCTTGTTGGTTACTGCAAATTCTGGTTAGCCTGATCATTTCCCTGTAAGGGATGCTTTGTATGAGGTGCCGTGGATGTGCACTGGCTGCGTGCAACACAGAGTTGCCGGCCGTGGGTTTTCTATATACCCTTGTTTCAATCTTGCCCTCTTTTATGTATACCTCGACATCCAGAAAAGTTACTGTTTCTGCACTAATGTTGGCCGTAAATTGCAGATTAATATCATTTTTATTGAGACCCTCTATGAAACTTTGTGCATCTGACAAGGTCCCTTGCCAAATCAGAAACAGGTCATCAATAAATCTTAACCACAGTTTTACATTGTTATGCAGTATGAATTCAAAAGATTTTCGTAGGACCAGCTCCTCCCACCAACCCATGTGTAGGCAAGCGTAGCTGGGGGAGAAGCTGGCCCCCATTGCTACGCCACGTAACTGCTGGTATAAAGCACTCTGAAACAGAAAAATATTATTGTTTAAACAAAAGTCAATCATGTCAATAAGCATCTTGCTGTGCTGTTCAAATTGGGCCGGTCTTTTTCTAAGATAATGTTGTATGGCCCTCATTCCATCTTTATGATTGATGCTTGTATAAAGTGCTGTTATATCCATAGTAATTAATAAAAAGTATTTTTGCCACTTGAAGTCATGGATTTTGGCTAAAAAGTCTCCCGTATCTTTTATGTAGGAGGGGAGTTGCTGAACATGTTCTTGCAAAAAATAGTCCACGTATTGTGATGTTTTCTCTGTTAGGCTATTTGTCGCAGAAATTATCGGTCGTCCCGGGGGCTTGAGGGGGTTTTTGTGTAGCTTAGGGATGAAGTAAATGACTGGTGTAGTCGGTGTGTCATTTTTCACAAATTTGTATTCATCCATTGTTAGCAAGCCTGCACTTTTCCAAGCTAACAGTTTGTTATAGTATACATTGTAAGTTGTTTTTAGAGAGAGCATGTCACTTTTGCGGTAGCAATTACGATCTAATAGTTGCCCCATAGCTTCCTCTACGTATTCTTTTTGCCCCCATATGACTAGATTACCCCATTTGTCAGCTTTCCTTATGATTATTTGAGTATTGTTTTTTAGTTTGGCCATGAGTTGGTGGTATTGAATGTCCTGGCGATTAGTTTTATCTCTTCTACTTCCTCTTGTTTTGTAATTCAAACGTTTGATTCCTGCAATGATTTGTTCATGAAAAATGTCGATTGAGTCTCTAGGTGTTATTGGGTTGAACGTGGATTTTGGTTTGAAGGGAGTAGTTGTGATGTGCTGCTCATAGTTGCTGCTGGTTAATTCAGCTGTTGGCCCAGAGATTTGACTGTCCCCTGAAAGTTGTGTGTTTTCTCGGGCTAAATCCTGTAGATCCCTTAATATTGGCAGATCTGAGGCAGTTAAATTGTATGGGGGCGACGATTGTGACACTTCAATATTCATGTTTGTCTCAGTGTCGCTGATTGCCTTGTCCTTGAGTAGATGAAATTTCTTTAATTTAAGTTTTCTCACCCCTTTGAAAATATTCTCGTTGATGCATAATTGAAAGTACTCTTGGGGCAATATGAGAGTCCGAGGGATAATAGCTCTTCCTCTGCCTTGTTCAGATCCACGCTTGCCAGGTTGATTACTGTATTGTTTGAAACTTTATTTGTGATTAATTCCGTTTCCATCTGCGCACATTTTGTCTCTTTTGTTCTCCTTCTTTTGGCATTTCGCCTCTCCCGGCGCTTGATTGTTCTATTTTTCCCTGTCTGTTTTGTTGGGCTCGTGGCCGTAGTGTCTGTCGGCGCTCTAAGCATAAAAAATCAAATTCCTCTTCAAGTGACAATTTTGGTGGAATTTGTGCGCCTCTGTTATTTCTGGGGTCTATTTCGGTTTCACTCTCTAAGGCAGAGCTTAAGTCGGAGGTGGAAGAATCTACAAGTCTTCCCCTGTTGCTCGCAGCACTTGCTTTGACAATGCTAGCTCCGCTATATTTAGAGATCTTTAGAGAATCGTATTTTTTGGCAAACGTAAAAATTCGGCCGCATTCATAGTCTGCCTTATCTCTATGAAATGTAAATGTTTTACGTTCCCGGATTTTCTCCTCCTCTTTACGGAGTCTTTTAGTCATATCTTCGCACAATTTTATTTCCTCTTCATTACGTCCCATTTGACTCAATTAATCATTTAATATTTCAATTTGTTCCTGTAGTTTGATACGGTCTGATTCTGCATATTTTACGAGAATAGCAACCAGTTTCCTTGAAGATTCTAGGTTTGTCTCGGCCCATTCTTTCATCATCCTGGGGTCGGGGGTTTCATAACAGGGTGCTATTAAAATCCTGAGTCCTCGTGGGATCCTTCCCACGTCCAGATATCTCTGAAGGGATTTCCCTTCCCACCACTTGCTTTGCTCATTTTTCATCAGTTTCTCCAAATGCCTGAATTTGTCCCTAAGACTGGTGTTGCTGTTTCCTACCAGTGCATTCTGGGGAAGTGAGTTTTGGTTTGGCGTGCGTGTGTCATCGAACATTTCTGCCACCGCGGCCTCTCGATCCTTGAGCGCGTCGGCTGACATGCTTATGGAAATATTGTTGCACTTGTGGATACTTCTGAGGGGCTTAAAGCAGTTATGCGTACGCTCAACTCGTATCCTTGCACACCTCTCAACCCAGCGCTGCGTGTAGCAGCCCTACCTTCACTCTGATGCCGGCGTGCCTCGCGTCCTCCGACCCGGGCCTGCCACACTTGAGATAGATGAGGGCCGCCGCAATCGCTGCTGGGGGGCAAGGTCGCCGTAAATCCTCCCGGATTGCTTTGGTTATATCTGTCTCCAGACTGTGCCTCATTTGTAAGCCACCTTGCCCTGCTTGGAGAGGGGGTCCGTGTGCAGCCGGAGGAAACGAAACCAGCTGACAATATCAGGAAAACTCCAACCGCCACTTGATGACTTCTTCACAGAAATGGAGCATGGACCACAGAATTGGTGCTGGTAAGTTTCTTTTTTCCTTTCACATAGCAGCCATGACGCGTTTCAGCCCCGGAGGGCCTAGATCACATGACGCGCATCACAGTCAGCAGTTACTTTTTATACCGTTTTTTTGCCCTGTTTTTTAAATTGACATGTGCTAAAAGAGGTAAGTAGCCATAAACATAAACAAAATACTGCATGTTCATACCATTCTTGATATTGCAAGCAACTCTGTATATGTATAACGCAATGTGCAAATCGAGCAAATACAGTACTGAAGATGTGCTGTCATTGTATAATCGTCACGACTTCGTAAAGTGTTAAGTGCAAAATAAGTAACAGTATAAATACCCATTATTTAAAAGCAGATTTGGCCTCTCAACAGTTCAGTTTGCCTTCCAATAAAAACAAGCATATTGTGTCGGCCCCACTAAAAACTGTAATAAAAGAACATCGTTGTAAAATACAACATGTGCAAAATGTTGCCAAAATACAGTACCAGTTAACCTGGGTAATCAAGTCGATCCCGTCATGATTCCCTAAAGTGCTTTCACACACAGTTGCATGTAAAGTGCATTATGTAAACTTTGACTACAAAAAGTGTTAAGTGCTTGAATTATTATGTAAAGTGCTAGTGCGATAAAACCCCTAGTGTTCAAAAACTACAAGAGCTAAAAAATAATAAATGACTTAATATTAAAAACGACTGTGTTATCGATTGGCCGGGCAGCTATTTCCAAGTTGTTACCGTTGGTTGTGCCTTTGTGGGCAACTTGTGGTTTTGAAAATACAAATGGCCAGCCCGTCCGTGGGGTGCACCGCCGAGTATGTCAGCGGCTCCGCAGCTGTTCCTGGATAGCGGTGCGGAACGAACAGGTGAGTGGCTGTATGGGGGAAGGTGCTTATGACACACACGAGATTGATAAACTTTGACATTTTACACTTGGATGCCAGCAGCCCACATGGGTGTTATTGTGCAGGACGTCCAGTCCCAGGATTCATTGTACTGATACTCACCTGAGTCTCATTAAGCAAGTTATTAAAGGGATGAACACTGGGAGTCAGCGTGCTGGTGGTTCTTTGTGTAGCAGTAAGCCTTTGAAGAAGGGAGTAATCCCGAAACGCGTCAGGTCACTGCAGACGCCGAGTGTGCCTTTCCCTTCCCTGACCCGGAGGACGTCGTCAGTGAGTGCACCTCGCCTTTGTGGGCAACTTGTGGTTTTGAAAATACAGACGGCCGGCCCGGCCGTGGGGTGCACCGCCGCGTATGTCAGCGGCTCCGCAGCTGTTCCTGGATAGCGGTGCGGAACGAACAGGCGAGTGGCTGTATGGGGGAAGGTGCTTATGACACAGACAAGATTGATAAACTTTGACATTTTACACTTGAATGCCAGCAGCCCACATGGGTGTTATTGTGCAGGACTTCCAGTCCCAGGATTCATTGTACTGATACTCACCTGAGTCTCATTAAGCAAGTTATTAAAGGGATGAACACTGGGAGTCAGCGTGCTGGTGGTTCTTTGTGTAGCAGTAAGCCTTTGAAGAAGGGAGTAATCCCGAAACGCGTCAGGTCGCTGCAGACGCCGAGTGTGCCTTTACCTTCCCTGACCCGGAGGACGCCGTCAGTGAGTGCACCTCGCCTTTGTGGGCAACTTGTGGTTTTGAACATATATACACATGTATACATATATATTTATATATATACACATATATATATATATATATATACACATGTATACAAATATATATGCATACAAATATATACATGTATACATATATATATATACATTATCCATCAAGAAAAAAGCACCTCACTCCTCCGGTGGTGGTAGTGGTGATAATTGTGCCTTAATAAATCTTTGTTAAGTAATGAAGGCTCGAGGAGTGCGGTGCTTTTTTCTTGATGGATAATATATTTGGGAGGTTAAGTCCGACCTCGACATCTGGCACCTGCTGTGTGATAGTGCGCACTGAATTGGTGATATATACATACATGTATACATATATATATATACACATGTATACATACATATATACATACATGTATACATGTATACATATATACATACATGTATACATATATATACATATAAATATACATGTATACATATATATACATATAAATATACATGCATACATATAAATATACATATATACATATAAATATACATATATACATATATATATATATATACACGTATACATATATATACATGTATACATATATATACACATATACATATATACACATGTATACATATATATACACATGTATACATATATATACACATGTTCCACCAACTGCCCAAAGCATTCCAGGACGCACACACAGCTAATTCACCTTGCGGTTTATTGATAAAGGCATCCAACAGCTGCAGTTCAGTCTCAAGTAGGTGCCGACGCGTTTCGAGGTATGAGCCTCTTCTTCTTGGGCGACTTGAATGAATGTGCGCAGACGGCTTCGCATGCATTATATAGCCCCGCCCCCAGTGGACGTTACCAATTGCCAGTCATTATTTGCTTACAATTATGCATGCTGGGAATAGTAGTCTATTCTTATAAGCAGTATTATCCCTTAGTGGGTTCTGTGACAAACTCTTTGCAGTTGAATTAATCCCTATCGTAGGGGACCAAAATGAGTGTTGGTTCAATGCGCCATCTTGTGAATATTGAGAGGCTGCGGTTTGGAACTGGTTCAGACCGATGCGGCGCAGCAAGCCAGACAAAAAAGCTCACCTGAACATCCAGGATCCTACGAAGGAAAAAATGTGCTTTTAAATGACAAGTGACTCGGAACCTACTTAAGGGAGATGTTATGTTGTTCTTCTGGACTATGAACTCCAGCATGCATTATGGTTTAGCCACTAATTGAGTGCAGCCCACTGAGGGCAAACATCCAATGAGGATTGAGCATGGATTTAAATAAAATAAGAGCAACCCGTTACTCACCTGTCTAGCTGCCTCTGATGAAAAGACGTAATGTCTTGAAACGCGTAAGGCAAATGATTGAAAATCTGCATGGAATGGCGAGCAGTCAGTGTAAATGAGGGAGGAGGCTTGCTG